>JAHDYR010000059.1:0-50697 GCA_019828565.1 Carpediemonas membranifera | reverse complement strand
AGTGATGCCGGCATCGCCCAGTCGAGCTTCTTGAATCTCGAGAGGTCGTCCGCTGTGGTGTTGAGCAGACCCGGGACGTGCTTTGTTCGCACCCTCGCCCCGATCGCGTGTAAGAGGTCGTGGAGCTCCTTCACCTCTCGTCGCATGTGGGCCGGTGCCTTTGTACTGCTCTTCCCGATCCAGGCCAGTGCTGACGTGTTGTCGCCGACTAATAAGACGTCCCTGCCGGCTATCCTCCGCTCCCAGCGGCGCAGCGCTATGTCCATGGCCTTCGCCTCCTTGCAGTTGATTGACTTGCCTACGAATGTCTGGTCGAACGTGTCCTGAAACGAGTCGGTCCCGAACTCTGTCCAGATGGCGCCACCGTAAGCATGGTCGCTCGCGTCCGTCTCGATCCGAATCTCTCTCCCGTTCGTGAGAAAGCACCAGTGCGGGTCTCTCCTCAGTGTTCTCGCCCACCACCGCAGGTCTGTCCTCGCTTCCTATGGGATGTCCTTCTTCGTGCCCCGTAACTTTCCTGCGAGTGAGGCCGCCGCACATTGAAGCTCGCGTAGCCTGGGCAGGGCCCGAGCTCCCACGGCGAACCGTGCGAACAGCAGCTTCCCGATGAGGGCTTGGAGGTCCTTGACTAGGAACCGTCTCTCCTTCTGCAGTCTGTCGATCAAGCTGATCATGTCTGTGGCCTTTCTCTCTGTCAGGTACATGCATCCCTCTGCTGAGTTGATCACCACCCCGAGGTACTCGAGCTCCTGCGTTGGCACAGCAACAGACTTCTCCTGCGAGATTACCATGCCGAGTCTTCTCATCAGCGCGAGTA
Source organism: Carpediemonas membranifera (assembly GCA_019828565.1). Taxonomy (NCBI): domain Eukaryota; phylum Fornicata; genus Carpediemonas; species Carpediemonas membranifera. The sequence goes on along the minus strand of JAHDYR010000059.1, from coordinate 49,880 downwards.
TGCCTGGCATCTTCTCCGCGAGTGATGCGCGTGAGTGGTCTGCGAACAGCAGGTCGTCTAGGTATACGAACACCTGCACGCCAAACTCTCTTCGAATAATCTTTGCCGCCTGGGCGGTGACCCTCTGGAATGCCTCTGGTGCTGTGTTGAGGCCGAAGGGCAGGGCTCTCCACCGATATGTTGTTCCTTCGTGGGTAATCCCCAGGTACTCCTTGGCCTCCTCCGCCATGAGCACCTGGTAGTAGCCGGACTTCAGGTCGACGCTCGTCAACCATGCCCCCTGTGCCAGATTGGCCGCCACCTCCATCAACCCCTTCAACCGAAACTTGCGGACCTGTTGGAAAAAGTTGACCGGCCGGAGGTCGTGTATGAGTCTCCAATCCGATGGTTTCTTCGGAATCAGGAAGACCGGGGATATGTTGCTCGCCGTTGCTACCTCTAAAGCTTGAATGTTCACTAGCTCCTTCAGCATCTCGCTTATTGGGCCTTCCCTCCCGTTCGCTCTCGGGGCGCTGGGCGTTGCCGGGGCTACCTTCACCCCGTCTCTCAGTGTGCTCACGACCTCCTTGCTGGCCCCCAAGGCCTCCCACTCCCTCCAGGCGCGGCTCATCGAGCCCACCACCTGTGCCCGGGACACCGGGCAAGAGTCGGGCGGAGCGTCGTACGACTTGCGTGACTGCGCAGCTTTGATCGGTTGCTTGTCTGTTGATGTCTCTTGCTCTTGTACTTGCTTTCTTGCTTCTTCTCGTCTCATAGTGCTCGTAAACGTAGATAGTGCCTTTTATTGTCTTCGAGGTGGGCATAACCTCTTCTTGGCCGCTTATTGCTGCCCCGGGGCCGCATTGCGGTTGCCCGAGGCGTTCGAAGCTGTGAAGTGGCGCTGTGGGGAGCGCTGGAAGTACCTGTTGCGCGAGAAAGGCTTACGGATCTGCTGGCGATGGCGGAAGCTCTGGGGCGGAGCGGCTTTCTTCGCTTTCGCGGCTAGCTTGATGAATTCTCGCGGGTTGTTCTCGGTTGCAGCTGTAACTTGGAAGTAGCGTGCGGCGTCCTCCCCGGCGTCGTCGAGGACACGGAGGAACTCAAGGCGGCGCTCGATAATGATGTTCACTTTGGTTGCTATGGTCTCAATAGACGTGGTTGCGGGGTCAGCAAGAACGGTCTTGATCTCGGCGTGAATAGCACGCAGGTGCGAGAATTCCTTTGTGACGGCCGGGATCTTAGAAGGCTTTCGAGTGTCCTCGGCATTGGTCCGAACGTCCTCAACAGACTCAACAAGGCTTGCAATTGTCTCAGCCTGAGTCTTGACGAGCTCCTCGAGTTGGAGGAGCTTACTGGCTGCGTCTTGCTCGTCGTCAGCCATTTCCAGGGATGTGCCGAACAGGGGAGGTTTTCCCCCTTGGTTAAATTGGCTTAAACGTCCCAGGTCACCAGCCGAATATTTTCCACGAATCTAGAAGATTCTCCCGAATCTTTTGGGTTTGGGTCCGGGTGATCGGCACCCCACTCGGACCCTTGTGGACCGCGCCCCAAGGCGCACTATGTCTACGTCTACGACGGTACGCAGTGCGGATGGCCGAGTGGTCTAAGGCGCTGGTTTAAGGCACCAGTCTCTTCGGGGGCGTGGGTTCGAATCCCACTTCGCACAAACTTTTACGCCATATTTAACTAACAGTGTTCCTAATCCAAAGGGGGGGTAAGATGTTTATTTCGGTTCATCTTAACAGCCTGAGGGGCTGAACCGGGTTCTTCCGGCGCTTTCAACTTCGGTTCCATGTAAGTCCATCCAGAGCGTGGATAAGGGCATGACGAAGAGAACAAGCCATCGCTTGCTTCTTCTTGTAGAGAGCTCGGATATCATCTGGCAGAATAGCCCAGCACACCTCTGAAACCGCAACAGGCATGGCTTGAGCACAATCGCGTTGAAAGTAGAATACTTCTTTTGCAATTGCAATCAGGATTTCTCGTTTTTGGGTCTTTTCCATGATGCCTGTATGTGCACTTTAAGGTTGAAGATTGCTCACACAATTTGACTTTTCTTTATCGAATGGGATAAAGTTGAAGTAAATAAAGTACTATTCCGTTGCTAGGACAGCAAGGGGATGTTACAGTAGGAGTTTCAACACTTTTTGAGAGGATACCCCTCAGAGGTGACAGTGCAACACCCGAAATTTTGTCTATACACGTCATATACAAGGTCTAATGCATCTTTGCCAACCACTTTTAGCGTTTGTATGTGTCAGACGATCGAGTTCTGAAGAGCGACTTTGGCCAAGTCATGCGACCTTATCCTGCACTGACGATACGGAAAACGATCATAAATATTTTTTGTGACATCGACATGCGCTAATAATGTGTCCAGAGGTAGAACTAGGCTAGTAGAAGACTGTCACCCACTTTGGGGATGATCCGACGACACCGATCAAAATCAATCAAGGATTCCGGGACTTGATTCTGGGACTTTAAGTCCCGGTTAGAGTACCGGAAAACGCAGCATGGTGGCAACACGAGGGCGACACGAAGAAACCCCTCGCGTACTTCTGTGGTCTGTCAAGACTTAGAAGAACTTTTAGTAAAAGCAAAGAAGAGAGGGTTTGACCCTGCTGTGGTAAATATGGCAATAATAAATATATCAACTATGTAAACAATGGGTAGGACCCTGACACTGCCCCTCCATGCCAGCCTATAGGCTGACATGACCTCAAGGTGTCACCTTCACGGCCACAGGCGAGTGGTGAGGATTTCCCGATGTTGGTCGATTGGATACAGCCCTGTTGGGTGCCACCCCAACGGCTGGACCACTCCTAGGACTTGGCAGGACCCAGAAGGCCATAATCGGTAAGGATATCAAAACGAATCTGAAGATTCGAAAATATTCGAAATTGTCGCGGTACCGCTGTGTGAGCATGCTATGTTATGGGAATGGGGACTGCAGGTCTCCCTGCCTCCACGGCCATACCTCGGCCGTAAAGAACGCAAACATTTCAATGTGCACTTTTGGGCACATAACGAGTTCGGATCTCAGGAATGGACAAGTCCTCGCGCTGATTGCGCCTATTCTTACATAGAGTCCAAAAAAGACCTCCAATAGCCTCAGTAGGGCTTTGTTGGCGAGTTCTCGTGCTTTCTTCTTTCGGAGCTCCCTAGAACTACACGATCGCCACGAGTAAGCTCTTAATGCAAATAACAACATCAATCGCGCCATTTGGACATCAAATGTGATGGATTGAGGCGTTACACGGTAACGATTCCTTCAGTAGTACTGACTTGCCCGAAACATGGGTGTGCACGCACCGGTCGTCTTTTCGGTCCTAATAGACGCCAGCTACGTGCGCCAAAGGGTGTCATCTCGGCCAGTGACCTCGCGATGGAGGTTCAATTCTGGTCATCGTGGTTGCTTACTCCGCCACACCGTCGACGCATTTTTGGGTCGCCGTCAATCCATTTGACGTCGACAAACGATGCGTATAGTTCTCTTCACGGTGTAAAAGGCTGTAGAACCTTGTGCGTTAACATTAAGAAGACTGCTTGTTGTCTTACGACGGAAGACAGTGTACTATCTCGCTGGAAGCGATGACGTTGGTCTCCAGTATGCGCTCCTCTCGCCATTCAGTATGCAAAGCATCAATTAACAACATCATATGCTGTTTTCTAGAGGTTGTGGCTAACGAAAATGCGCAAATCAAGCAGAGCATGATTTACAGACCGTCGATCTTGGCTTGCTCTGACTCTAGGTACTCAGTGAGCGCGGCCAAGTCTTTGACGAAGCTGTAATCCTGCAGGGTGGCTTCAGAGTCCTCGAAGCCTGTCCAGTGCACCAGATAGCGGCGTCTGGACATCGGACATCTCTTGCTACCGTCGGGACCCTCTGAGCGGCTGATCCGATCGACGTACCACTCCTCGGTAGCGGCTGCGGCAAGCTCCTTGATCTGAGTGTCGGACAAGGTGCCAGGGTTGAACCGTCGGACTCTGGCAGCGTCGACCTTGATCGACGGGCCGTCTCTCGGCTGCGACAGGTCCTGTACAATGTAGCCCACGGTGACACCGTCGCGCTTGACTGACTCGACTCTTCGCATTGGGCCACGCCACCCCGGCGACAGCTTATCTGGGGGTCTTTTGGCGTACTTGACGAGCACGTAGCGACTGAGGATCTCTGAGCGGGTAGAGGACGCTCTGGCGAGCGCCTCTTCACGCATAGTTGAGATCCTGGACTTAGCCAGCTGTACCGCAGCCTCGGCGGCCTTACGGTGGGACTGGGTGATGCCTGCGGAGGAAGCGTCCGTGGTATAAAGCGTCGATGGGATAGTGATGTTGGCTCCCAGCATGATCTCGGCCGGGGACAGCCTCGTAGGGATTCTCGGCGTCGAATTGGCAATGAATCTTGCGACTGGCAGGTGTGTGAGCCAGTTGGGGTTTCTTAACTGGAACTTACGGGCCTTAAGGATCCTCTCGACTTGTTGGTTCGCTCTTTCCACCATCCCATTGGCCTGAGGATGGTACGCGGTGGTGATATGCTGCTGGAACCCCACCTCTTGCGATAGTCGTCGGAATAGGCCATTGTGAAACTCAGATCCGCCGTCTGACTGGAGTACTTGCGGCGCTCCATATCTTAGGACCCAGGTATTGATAAAGGCCTCGGCTGCTTCTTTTCCGGAGTTGCTCTTGGCAGGGACTAATTCAGTCCAGCGAGAGCACATATCTACCATGACGGTAATATACGAGTACCCGTCACAGGACGGCAAAGGACCCATCGTGTCGATTGCCACGCGTTGTAGTGGGGTGTCAACAGCTGTGTGGAGACCGTCGGGTTGGTCGACCGGCGGCCGATCGAGGACTTGGCAGATCGGACAGTCGGATACGACCCTATCAACTGCATCGCGTGAGACTGACAGTCCTTGGCCACGGAGGCGCTCGATCGTAAGACGTCTCGACAGGTGGACGTCGGCGAACAAGTGAGCTTGGTGAATCTGTTCGGTCGTTGCTGTCTTCTTGGCCATGGCAAACACCCTAGACAAACCGTCAGCGGCACCGTTATCGAGACCGGGAACGTGGGAGATAGTGAAATCGAGATCGGCGATAGAATCGGCCCAGCGCCTGACCTTAGCGTTGACCGACTTATACATATAGAGCAAGTTACGGTGGTCGGTCTTGATCTCGAAGCGCTCCCAGCACAAGAACTTGCGCCAGGCCTGGAGCGCGGACACAATGGCGTACGCCTCTTTTTCACCAACACTCCACCGCGACTGTACATCATTAAATGCCTTCGATAGATAGCAGACGGGCTTGCCGTCTTGGAGGAGAACCGCTCCGTATCCCACGGCAGAAGCGTCAGTCATAACAACGTGTGGACGCGTGGCGTCGAAGATCGCGAGTGCATCCGCGGAGCAGAGGGCGGCTTTCGCGTCTTCTAGTGCTTTGGAGACGTCAGCGCTTGTAGAACTCGTCTTACCGGACATTGCATCCGTTATAGGCTTGACTCGCTCGGCGAAGAAAGGGATATGATCGCGGAAGTAGTTCAGGAACCCGTGAAGGGCCTGGAACCCTCTTGTGGACTTCGGGACTTTCAACTGTGCTATATCTTCAACACGCTGAGGCGAAATGCGAACCGTACCATTGTGGATGATCCACCCCAAGAATTCAACTTCGGCACAGCCGAACTGGCACTTATCCCGACCCAGGTGGAGTCTCATCTTTTCGACTCGGGCCATCACTCGCTCTAGGTTATCCAGATACTCTGCCTCAGAGTCTCCCATTACAATAATGTCATCAATATAGATAATGCAGGAAGATCCGACCAGACCCTCGAACGCAGTCTCCATCGCGCGCTGGAAATAAGCCCCAGCGTTCCGCAGGCCAAACGGCACGCGAGTGTACTGATACTGTCCGAAGACAGTTCGGAAGGCCGTTAGGTGGCGACAACGCTCGGTTAGCGCGATTTGGTGGTAACCTGCGGCAAGGTCAAGAGTGGCGAAGATCCTCTTGCGACTCAATTGTGCCAAGATCTCGTCAATGCGAGGAATCGGATAGTCAAACGGCTCGGTCAAGGAGTTAATTTCCCGGAAATCGACCACGAACCGCGTCTTCTCACCCTTCTTGGGGACAACGATCGTCGGGCTAGAATACTCAGACTGACAGGCCTCTATGAAGCCTTTTGCAAGCAAGGTGTCAACGTGCTCCTTAACGATGGGGACCTTAGGAGGAGGCACGAAGTATGGACGGACGTTCACGACCTTGTTTCCCTTGATCACCAGGTCGTAGGGGTCTAGTAGGCTAGGCGCATCACGCTCTTTGAAGTTGGAGGCGTATCGTCGAAGTATAGACGACTGTCGGTCGCGTGCCTCTTGGGACAGCTCGGACATGGCTTGTGCGATGTATTTCGTGGCCGGTGGGGTCTCACTAGAGTCCTCAGTCGGGTCGGAGGAGCTGGGAATGGCGCTTGGCAAGAGTCCGAGACTTACCATCTGAGGAAATCCGATGATGATGTCGAACGCAGTGTCTATCACGTAGGCGCGGAGAGTGAGTGTACAACCATGAGGAGTGAACGGAGATGGATCCAGCTTGAGGGTTACTTCTACCTCGCCTTCTGCTTGACGGGTATCTCCGACGGTGTGGATTTGCGTGGGTTCTCTCGAGATCCATTTGCAGCGTTTCTCGTCGACTAGTCTGGGGCTTATGGTGGAACAGTTGGCACCAGAGTCGAGTAAAGAATTGGCTTTGCGCTTGCCGAGACGAGCGTTCACTACAGGGAGGTCACCTGGGGAAATCTCCTTCGGGGCATTCAGGGCCGCGACGAATTTTGAATCCGAAACAGAATGAACACACCGACGCTGATTTACTCCCTTCTTGGTAGGGCAGTAATCGGCCAGGTGTCCTGACTTGTGGCACTTAGGGCAGAATGCCTTCGGCTCAGCGCACTTGAAAGACGGATGCCCGGGCTTACCGCAGTTGTAGCACACGTACTGCTTCTTGGGCTTGTTCTGACGGTTGGGCTTCACTATGGGCTTCGAACCTTGGCGGTCGTGGCGCTCCGAGGGATCTTGGTGGTCACTGCGTGGCTCGCGCTCGTGAACATGTGGAGCTCTGGGACGGGCAGCAGCGGGGGAGAAGGAGTTCACCATCTCTTGCGACTCCTGTAGGTCGCGTGACATTGCCATGACTTTCGGCATGATCGAGGGGATGTCGAGGCCTTCTGCGAGCTCCTTGACCTTGTACATGATCGTGTTGGATCCTTGCACGCGGAAGCATCTGCAGTACGTCTCTTTGAGCACATCCTCAGGTACATCTGGATTGACTAACAGCTGGAGCGCCTTGAACTTCCGATTGACGTTATTGACCTCGACGGGGTCGAAGGTCTTGGCGCGTAGACGGAAAAGATCGAGCTGAGCGGTGGATCTGCTGGGACGCAGTACGCTGCCTAGGCGCTTGAGGATTCGTAGATCGCTGAAGTTGCGCTTTTGACGGCGGCGCTCGGTAGTTGCCATCAGTAACGGTACGTAATCATCGTCTTCGGAGTTACCGGCCTCGTCGATGCATTGCGAGACATAGTCAGCGATAGATGGATCGACGAGTTCGGAGATATCGGCCTTACCGCCGAGGGAACGGTACGTTTGGAGGTGAAGGTAAAAATCAAGCAACGCCTTCATTGAAGGGTCGCGGAATAGCGGGGGAACCGCTTTTTCTTTGTTCTTAAATGTCATGATGAAAGGGGAATACTAGTATTGTGGTCTGTCAAGACTTAGAAGAACTTTTAGTAAAAGCAAAGAAGAGAGGGTTTGACCCTGCTGTGGTAAATATGGCAATAATAAATATATCAACTATGTAAACAATGGGTAGGACCCTGACACTTCTCAAAGACGTTCACAGAGACCCAACGCCGCTGGGCGACGGTCGAGCAAGAGCTCTACGCAGTCATATACTGCATCACCCGGCCAGAGTTTAGCCAGATTCTCAAGCTGAAGCCATTCACCGTACTCACAGATCACAAGAACATCGTGTGGATGATTCGCAAGGCTGAGGAAGGGACGCGCAAGCTCACGCGATGGAGACTCATCCTATCCGAGTACCCCTTCGACATCATGCATATCGCAGGGACAACTAACGTCGTCGCGGACGCCCTCTCCCGCCCCAGCGGCGCGGCGATCAGCGAAATCGCCAGCAGCACCCACCGCTTCGACATTCAGCAGGCCCACGCTGGAGCCAACGGCCATGCTTCGATGAAACAAACGATCGCCCATCTCAAGGAAGCCGGCAAGACCTGGTCTTCCATGAACTCAGACGTCGCGGAGCACGTCGCGACTTGCCCAGTCTGCCAGAAGCTCAAATCCCACCCCATCGCCAAGGCCCAGTGGCATACGACCCAGAAGACCCGCCCATTCGAGGCGGTGCAGATAGACACGCTCGGCCCGCTTCCAAAGACGAATGGCCTCGCTCACGTGATCGTGTTCATTGACGTCTTCAGCAAGTTCACTGTGCTCAAGCCGGTTGCGTCAACCTCGGCAGAAGAAGCCGCCGACGCGATGCTCCAGGTGTGGTCGCTCTTCGGCGCACCCAGCCTGATCCAGACAGACCAGGGAAGTCAGTTCAAGAACTCAACCATCGCCGCTCTCAACAAGAAGATCAGCCTGAACCACAGGTTCTCCACGGCGTACCACCCACAGAGTAACGGCGTTGTCGAGAGAGTCAATGGGACCATCATGCGCAGACTGCGCGCCCTGCTACTAGACTCAGAAACGACCGACTGGCCCGCACTTATCCCACACTTCGACACACTCGACTACCGGCTTCACGCCGTTCGAGCTGCTTTTCGGACACACGTCCGCGCTCACGGCCCTCCCGGAGTCACGCATCATCAGCGCCGCCAAGGCGACGCAAGACACACCTACCATCCAGGCCATTAACGCATTCCACACCGACATACAGGCCATGCACGACGCAGCCCGTGCGAAGATCGCCGCATACGAGCGTCACAAGGCCGCACAAACCCAACCGGCGGACAACTTCGACTGGAAACTCGAACGCCTAGTGCTCCTGAGATATCCTCACAAGGCCCCATCCAAGATTCTGCCAGTCCGCGGCCCGCTACAACTCCTCAGGGAAGGGAAGAGCCCCAACACATTCGTCCTCCGTGACCTCGTCACCAAGTCCGAGCTGCTCGTCCACCAGGACCGCCTCATTCGCTTCGACCCAGGCACAGCAGACCTCAAGACACTCGAGCGCATCGCCGCATACGAACAAGACGAACAATCTCTCCGCCATCGTCGGCCACCGCGAGCGCAACCGACGCCTCGAGCTCCTCGTCCACTGGGAAGGCCTAGAAGACTCCGAGGACTCGTACATTCCGTATAACGCATATTACGACCGCCTCGCCGCCCTGGATGATTACCTACGCCTCAACCCAGGTCTCATGCCCCTCTTCGCACGTTATAAGCGGAAGTTCCGGGGCAATGGCCGCCGTTAGCTGGCTAGCTTCGCCTTGAGGAGGGAAGTGAGAGCCAGTGCAGTTTATGTAAACAGATCTACCTGCGCAAGCCAACAATGGCACATCTTCGAGAGGCAGCGCAGGAGGGGCCCCTCGCAGAAGGCCTGGGCGGCCGCAATGCATCCCTGGGTCGGGTCGATGTTACGCATGACGTGTGACAGCTTCGGTAAGACGCAATATTTCACCATCGCGAGTGCAGGGCCCACGCCCGCTACTCCGACTGTGGCAATGAAATCGCTGAGGGCTTCAAGAGTTTCCTCAGCCTTCGTCAACATCTCAGACGTCTTCTTGATGACGTAGCCGTCCGGGCCGATGGGGACGCCGGTCACGACATGCTGCCCCTTCCGCTTGATGTGGCCGGGGCGGCCTGTGTTGGTGTCCTTACCGAAACCCTTAACCACGACACGGCACTTGTCCGGGTTAAGTGTCAGCCCGACCTGGGCGAATAGTTCTTTGACCGCGGCCGCTAGTTCGTTGGCAGCCGACACTGTAGTCAGAATGTACGAATCATCCTGGTACGCGACCACGCGGACATCATGGACGGACCTGATGCGGTCTAGAACTGGCTTCATGGCAAGAGAGAAGAGCATAGGTGAAAGCGGGTCTCCCTGCTGGACGCCTTCCTCAGACCGGAGAACCACTCCGGACGTCGAGAAGAGGAGGGCGCGGCTGTATTGGCCACGAAGGTAGTTGGAGATGGCAGGGCAGTAGGCCCTCACACACCTGGCTAAGTAGTCTCTAGAGACGGTATTATAGGCGTTCGTGAGGTCCAACGACAGGACTGCCCCGCCGTCGTCATAGTGCTTCCGAACAATGGAGGTAAGCTGCTCGATGCCGCACCTCTCGCCGACCCCGAACTGGTCGACGAAGACTGACGTCTGAAGGTTTGGCAGGATCATGGTGGCCAGAGTCTTGGCGGTTATAAGCCTAAAAGTCTCACTCATGGCCACTGGACGCAGCTTGTTGTTCTTCTTGGGCACTGGGACGAGGATGGAGTGTGAGAAGATCGCGAAATCCGGGTCACCGTCTGCCATAGCCTGGCAGATGGGAAGGAGAGCAGTGACGAAGGCACCGCGGAGCTCCCGGTACAGTGTACGAAGGTAAAGGAAGCTCCAGCCCGATGGGCCGGGTGCCTTGTCGCTCGGCAGCGACTTCAGGGTACGCTTGAGCGCCTTCTTGCTGATGGTGACGGTGCTCAGGGCCGTATCAGGGACATCATTCCAGTCAAACGCTTCCAGGCGATCTGCCGTTGGGCTCGCCTGGAGCCTGGCGAGCTCCCTGTCAATTTCGTCGTCTGACATTGTCTGCTCGACAGATGTCAGCGAATTCACAGCCCTTGATAGGTAACCGTCTTGCGCCATCCGCAAGACACGCTTGTGCCGGCGGGCCTTAGCTGGCACTGCGATGGTGCTCCCGCGGCGAGGTGGAGGTGAACAGTTAAGTGTCATTGGGTACCGGGCCAGACGCTCGATAGCTCCCAACTTGGCCGCCGGAGTGGCCTCAGCCAAATCAGAGAGCCGCGTGAGAGCTTCTCGAGCCCAACCGTAAGCCGCCCGCTTAGAGGGGGTAAGCTTGCCAACAAACAACGCGACCTTCGGGTGAGGAAGGGCTGACGGAATGCGGGCCGTGCCATGAGCCCTTGGGAAGCCTTGCGATGCGGGAGGGGGCTGACTGGAGGTCTGACTGGTCGCCAAGACAACTGCACCACCACCAGATGGGTGGTCAGCAGCCTGGTTGATGGACGGAACGTCGTCGTCAACATCGCGTATCACAGAGCCTGGACTTGGCTGCGTCTGCGCCCTAGGGCTGCGCGTCGCTGATGACAAATCAGGGCTAGCCGGGGCTTGAGGCAGTGTCTGACGGGGGGCGGCAGTGAGTACGTCAGCAGGAAGCTGTTGTCTGGGGGGAATTGGGGGATCAGACGAGCCAAGTGGAGCGGCTCGTGAGGGGGGCGGACGAACGAAAACGAACTCGTGCTCGATGTCTCTGATGAACTTGGAACAATAGCGCTGCACGCGTTCTACTGTTTTCATGGACCTGGCATCGGGGAACCACGCGGGTGCGCGGAAGGGCCGCATCCACCAGGATTACAAGCATATCGAAAAAGTCGCTGCACTTGATCCGCTTTCTAGTCGTCTTGAGAATGTCCTTCAAGATGTCCTCGTTCCTAAAGGTGTTAAGAACACCTTCTGGTGAGTCCCAAGTTTGAAGGAATGCTACTGGGATTTTCTCTCGGTAATCACGTTGAACTGCACGAAGGGTATCGTTGAAGGCGGAAAACCGTTGCTCAACGTCCCTTATGGGTTCAGAGACGGATTCATAGGTTCATTGCCATCCGAATCGTCCTCCATGGGAACTTTTGATGATCCGCTTTCGCACATATGTTTATTGACGAATCGGTCAGTCCACAAAGTGTGGCTCTATAACAGAGGATGTCTGACACATCCGCACTAGCTCATCCGCTGTGCAAACCAATGGGGAGGTCCCGCCCGTCACGAGCGACTCGAGGCTATCTCCACCCGAGATTGAAAGAAAATGAAAGAGACAAAAGAATGAGCATGGGCGTCCTAACATAGCCGATGTAGCGGTTGTGGCTGATCTAGGCACCGCTTTGTGTGTTATCGCAGTTTCGCAGGATATGCTCAATGACGATGCGTGAATGGGGAAACTGCGGTTCTTCGCAGCAAAGGGACAAACCGATGTGAATGTCGCAACAATAATCGTTTGCGATGGCAATTCTACTAGTTCTGTACAACTTCCGCCTCTTCTGGAAGGATGGAGAACGTTTCGCTTGGCGAAACCTTAATCTTGCCACCAACCAGTGACAGAACCATCCTAGTGGATCCTCTTGCTCTATAAAGCGACTATCTGCTGATCATCTCTAGTACCGAGACTGGCATCAGCCTCGGACAACTAGCCCTTCCTTGAGGGGATGACGGGGCTCCCGTACCCGTCGTGGCTTCTAATGCCTATTTTCATGGGAGCTTTACCTGCTGGGTTCTGTACCCATAGTTAGTCGTTTCAGTCTGTCTGCGGCCCACTGGCGGTCCTTGCGCACAGCCTGGGCAATGTAGGGTCTAAGGCTAGCCGCTGAGGCCCATCCTCCGAGGAAGGCAATGCGTGCCGTGTAGAGCCTCAGAAGAGGCTCCGCCCTTACGGAATGAGTGGAAAGTGACACCTGGCCCAAAGGCCGACGTGATGTATCGTCTCATCTCTCTCTCGGAACACTCGTGCTTGAGGCTTAGACCCTTAGGTGTGACTCGGCGCCACAGCCGATCGCTGGGGCTCTTCAGGCGCGCTGCGAGCCACTTCAAAGCCGTTGCGACGTCAAAGTGGTCTGATGCCAGCTCCGAAAAGGCTATGAACCTGTCGAAGTTGATCTGGCCGACCTTAGTTGTCTTAGCGCGCACAGTCACTCCAGAGTCATTTGCAGAGATGTCCTCCTTTGTCAGAGAGAGTACTTTGATGCCTCTGGCAACACATAAGAAGCAAGTGGAACCAAAGACAACCGCCTGCCAGTTCTCTACTGATCTTGCATCATAAACAGATGCAATTGCCGCCCGCATCTCCTCAGAAGAGATTGGTCTTGCCCCACCGGTAGCCCGCGTGTTGCTAGAGACCTTCTTTGCCATACGGATGATACGCTCGCTGAACTCTGAAGGCCTCCAGTCGGAGAATTGCGAGCTTACACACCCAATAGCCTGTCAGACCAACCGACTCCTTCCAAACCCTGGCTGCCTCCTGAAGCAAGAACCCCTTAAGTTGCCTGGCATCAGGGCCAGGATGGTCCACGCGGTAGCACAGAAAACGGGACACCATGGCCGCCCGCCGCGATCGGCCGGGCTCTTGCACGTCACATAGAGCATCTGAGGCCCTTATTGCCTCGAAGTCGTCCCTTGGGTGGGGATGGCCAGGGCTACAAGTCGGATCATCCCGCGATCGTTCGCCAGCTTCTGCAACTCCGAGTCTTGGAGCTGGCCCTTGGGGATGGAGAAGAACTTCTTGACTGCTGACCTTCTCAGCATCATGATCTCCGGAGACTTCATGTCTGGCAAAACGAGGACGACCCCCGATCTCCACTGGGAGGGGGGTGTTTGGGAGGAAGTCCGAATCGCTTGAACCCTCATCAGAGTCTGATGAATCATACTCCATGGAGGCGCTGCAAATATCCTCGTCCCCCTCCATTCCCGTGTGGCCCCCTGGTCCGCCCTTGTCCAGTACTCGGAGACATATCCGGGGAGTGCTAGACTCTTTGAGGGGCTGGCGAAGGCGTCCACTTGCATGGGTCCCCACTCTCTGGTCAGGACCTCCAGAACCCCGCGCGGCGTCTGCCATTCGAGAGCCCCGAACCTCGACAGTCTGTCGGGTGAAACGTTCAGGTGACCCGCTGTGTGGAGAGCGTTCAGCTGACACCGGTGTTCCTGCTTCCAGCGCTGCATGTATTCGAGGATCTTGAGGGTAGATGGAGAGCAACTCGTCGAACCTTGTCTCACTATCCACGCTCTTGCAGCCGTGTTGTCCGTGAAGAGAGTTACGGTGGAGTCGTACACGTCCCCGACCAGTTCTAGAGCCCTGTAAGCGGCGTAGAGCTCTTTGACCATTATGGTCTCCGTGCTGATCCAGTCGGGAAAGGTTCCTTGTAGGCTCTGGTGGCCCCTGATCGCGCCCCCAGCCACCCCCGAGGCGTCTGCTGCTAAGCTCACTTGTATAGTCTCGCCGAGATCCCAACCGGCTTTGAGGGAGGCGAAGGACCGCGTCGGCAGAGGTCGGAGTCTCAGCAGTTTCAACCATTGGTCGAGAAGCTCGGTGAGCTCGGGGATCAGCGGAATCATGGGATTCTGAGGGCTCAACTGCTGCTGTAGTCGTCTGAGGGCCAACCTTCCTCCCTCGCAGGTGTCGGAGAAGTACTGGAGCTGGCCTAGGATCCTTAGTGCTTCGTCGGCATCGACTGAGCCTCTTTGCAGGGCCTGTACTATCTTTGCCTCGTACTTCTCCGCCTTCGTAACGTCCAGTGAGATGAGCTGTCGCAGAGCGTCTATGATGAGACCGAGGTACGATATGCGAGTTGTTGGGCTGAGGACAGACTTCTCCATGTTGACGATTATGCCCATTCTCCGGAGGAGGAGCAGCATGGGCCTGACCTGGCTCTGGAGGTGATACCGACTCTGGCAGTGAATGAGAAGGTCGTCGAGATATACGACCACCATCACATTGAACTGCGAGGCAATCACCTTCGCCACCTGCACCATCGTTGTCTGGAAGACGAAAGGGGCGGGGCGCCACCCAAAGGGCAGGGCGCGAAACATGTAAGCGGCGCCTGGGACAACGATGCCCAGCAGTTTCTGGTCTGCCTCCCGTATCGGCAACTGATGGTAACCGGACTTGAGATCTAGCTTGATCATCCAGCTGTCGGGGGCAAGTGATGATACGGCCCTCCGCACTCCGTAGAGGCGGAATGTCCTGTTCTCCTGTGAGACTGTATTGAGGCGCCTGAGATCGTGGATGGGGCGAACATCCTCCAGCCCCTTCGGCACGACATGCTGTAGAGTCTCCCTCGACACACGTTGGAGTACCCCGGACCGCTGAAGCTTGTGGATCTGCTCCAACACATGTGGACCGACCCGGGTCTTCATGATCGGCAGAGACTGGCGGTCTGACGCACGTACGTCTATCGGAACTCCGTGTCTCACCCACTCCACGACTTCTGATGAGACACCCAGCTGCTCCCATAGCTGGGCGTCTCCTATTGTTGGGAATTGTTGTTGCCGCTGGGGCGGCGAAACCCCCGGCCCGACTGGCTGCCTTGACTGTTCTGGCTCTGAATGCTGTGGTGCACTCTCTTGAGTTTCTTCTTAGCCTGCCCCCTCATGTCCACCTCGACCTGCAACGACTTGGCCCGGATGTCTTCGAGGTTTGAGAAGTTCGCCATACTTCTCTTGAGAGCCGCCTCCATGTAAGTTGCAGTGGAGTGCTCGTATACATCCTTGCAGCGTAGGACTTCGAAGCGTGTAGCCACAGCAATCATGATCTCGTCCACGTCTGTAAGAGCACCGAGCGCCATCTTCTGGTACAGCTCACGAAGGAACTTAGCTTCATCAGCGAGACCATGACCCTTGGGCATGTCCCAATAGCCGTCGAACGTAGCGTCGCGCATCACATCTAGCTCCTCCTGGAGCTCGGCGTTCTTCTCTTCCGCCTGCTTGAGTGAGAGGCGCATAGCACTGAGCTCCTTGCTCAGATCAGCCTTAAATGCCTCGAGTTGTTCGGCCACGGCCTCGTTCATGAGCACTGACGTCTCGACACCATTGTGTCGAATTTTGACGGATATATAGCCTAAATAAAATCTGGTCGGTTGCTTCCGACCCACGCCGGAACCTGCCAGCTGCGCTCCCTAGCGCCACTTAACTTCGAGCACGAAGCAGCCCTCCTCTTAAATCCAACCAAAATGGGGGGGGGCGAGTATTTACTTCGGGTGGCTTCCCCGAGCTCACACCTGCCGATGCGTTTCGAAGTGTGACCTAAAGTGCACATTGATCGGCGCGCGCAGGTGCCAGTGATGGTCCTGTGACAGGACGCTACGGAGAAGCACACGGAGGGCCAGGACAATCTGGCACACTAACAGTGCTCCTCCTACCTATACCCCTACTCTATTCCAAGGTCTACCCGCAACCAGGGTTCCTATGTTTCATTTCAGGTTGATTTCTCAGAACTCACGAACTAGGCCTTGTTGGGGCCTGAAAATGACATTTTTGAGCACGGGAGCTAATGGCGTCTGCGTCTGTCTGTTTGTACCTTAGGCCTCCTGGTGGAGTTGGCTTTGTCTAAAACTGCTCATTGGCAAAACTTGTGCGCAATATCCTTGATCTGTCCGTAAGGTACAACTATGCTCAGTTCTCTTCTCTTATGCTCACTGTGACTTACTATTGTTTGTATCTTTGGCTTCTAAATGCCGAATTCGACTTCTACAACACTGGTGAACGAAATTTTACCACTCAGTGTGTTGTCTTAATGCTTGGTATGCTTGTTTCTGTTGTCCTTCCGTCTAATAATCCTCCTCGCCAGCAGCGTGCCGGCCACCTGCCTCGATAGGGTGGGGTTCGTGCGGATGGCGTGGGCGACGTATGGGCGGAGTGAGTTAGGGTCCTTCCAGGTCCCGAGGTGTACAATGCGTTCGATACCAACCCCCGCGAGGAGCAGCTCCGATGCCGCACCTTTTCTGAAGCTGTGGAGCGAAGCCCTCTCGCCTAAGATGGCTCTGATCTGTCTCCTAAGTGTCGCCGCCGAGAGGGGGGTGTCTCTGCTAAGTCTGCCCCGGACTATCCTGCGCCAGATAGGTGTGTTCGAATGGAGTTTGGGCTGTCCATTGATCCAACAGCGTAGGGCGAGGGCTGGGTTGAAGGTGCCTACGTACATGAAGGGGACTCTCTTCTCTACCCCGCCGAGGATTGTCTTGGTCTTATCGATGCGTAGGATGGCGTCATGTGACTCCCGGTCAAATCTGATGTCGGCCTTGGTCAGCTTAAGGATCTCTCCGGGCCGGGAGATGGTGATGAGCTGTAGCGCACTGAATAGGAGAGCCTGGTACTTCTCGAAGCTTTCCTCCCGGCGGTCGAGGGCGTCGCGGAACTCCTTCTTCCAAATCGGGCGGGCCCCGCCAGTGATGCCTGCGGTAGTGGCGCGTTTCTTCGCTTTCCTGACGATATTGGCCGCGAATAGTGGCGGCGTCCAGTCGCTGAGTATCCCCTCCAGCCGTCTGATCCAATAGCCCTTCCGGGCCACGTTCTGGGGGCCACACGTTCGGCCCTCCTCTGTCAGGAAGCTCTCCAGCTGTGTTGCGCAGTCAAGGTGGCGATCTCGTGTTCTGTCGAACTTTGCTACCCAGCCTGCAACGGTGCGTGCCGAGCCGGGGTCGAGATGAGCAAGGGCGTTGGAGCTAAGCGCTAGCTGGAAGGTGCAGTTAAAATGTCCGGTATGGAAAGTTGGAATCACCAACCGGAACAAAGCCAAGCGCCGAGGAATGATAGCCATTGGCGATTCTTTCGTGGTTTATAGAGCTCAAAACAGAGCGGCGGTGACCTATAGCGCGGAATGCCACATTTTGGTCAATTCAGCATCGGGAGTTCTCCTGCTCGGGGAATACCAGCAGGAACAGCATAACTCTTTACCACTTCTACCCATAGGGCGCACGAGGCCTCTCTCTAGCCTCCTCGATGAGATCGCCTGAGACCAAGTCAAACGGAAGCGAAACGGGCCGGTGGCAGAAAACTGGAAGATGCGAGCGCCGGAGGCACGAGCCGTCGCCCCTGAAACCACCCTGCCTGCCTTGTATAACCCGCTAGCGGACGGGCGCTGTGCTTGGGTTGGTTCTCTGTGCTCCCTAAAGTGCACCCTCTGGGGCAACGAAACCCGTATGGGCATGGAGCCCCCGGTGAGCGGTCTGATGGGATATTACCATCCAAAAGACCAAGGGAAGCTTACCGCCCGGACGTTCCTCAACCCACAGGGCAAAGAACGTCCAGAGGAGCCCCCAGCAACATGCCAAGGGCCCTCACCACTGCAACCAAGCCGAAACCAAGGTATGAACTCATGAATTTAGTAGGAATGACGCGCAACTGGAGGGAAACCCAAATGGCGCCCTGTGGCCGCGCTCCCCGCTGGGAGAAGGGGGAGAATGCCGGGGCCCAGCAACCCGAGTGGTAGGCAGATACCGCAAGGAACAGCAGCAACATGGTCTCAACCCCCCATTCAACCCTGGGTGTTTACTGAGGAGTCCCGGCGCCCAGGAACTCCACTGAGGGGCTTCCGTCGGCAAGGAAATGGGAAACCGAAGGGACATACTGCCTAAGGGCCCGCTCAAGAGCGCCCCTGCTGCTGCGATACATAACCATCTGGGACTGAGAAGTGCGCTGGAATGCCAAAATGGCCTGTAGGTTCTCGACAGGCTGATCCTCGTCGGTCCCCTCATGGAGCATGTCCACGAAGGCATAGGCACACGAGTGCCAGTCCATGGCGATGCGATCCAAAGTGCTGAGAGCGTCGAGGGCTGACGCAAGTGGAGCCACAGGCTGACGAACGGTGCGAGCCCCAGCTGGGGAGGAAGCCAATGGCGTGACAAACGGGGCAGCGCCCTCGCCGTTGTGAGGACCGGGGGAAGCAGGGGACCGGGCCAGCTGGAGGCGGCGGGGGACGGCTTTCCCCTGGAAGGAGCGGAAGAGTCGGCGTTGAGGACTCCTGAGGCCCCATCCCACCAGGTTGGGAGCAGAGGCGCGGGCGCTGCGGGAGGAAGGCAATGCCAATGACCCGGGGGGCAGCTCCTCCACAGAGGACGATGTGGTGGAAGAATCCGACCCCCAGCCCTCTCTAGGGGTCTGGGGCTCCGCCGCGGCAATGCCTGGGCCTTGGAGGTGATCGGCATGAGGGCCAAGAGGGGAATCAGGTACCTTAGAAGGCTGAACCTTAGCTGCGGCAATGCCTGGGCCTTGGTGGTAGTCGCCAGGCGGGCTAATGGGTGTAACAGGAACCAAATGTGGTGAACTCATATTATGGCTACAAGGTTCGCAACCGACCCCGCATCTCAGGCAATAGGCCACACCTCCCCGCCCCTGCTCGGAAAGGCCAACGTGCAACGCCACAAGGCTATGGTGTGATCAGGTGATGGAGCACTAAAATGCACCCTCCTCATCCGAGCCACCGGCCGGCAATGGACGCGTTTCCCAGGAACCCACAGGGCGGGTACGTTGCCCGAGCAGAAGATCTCCTCCCCGAGCATCCCATAGGGCCTCCTCTACGCAAGGAGCGCACGAGAACCGAGAAAATCGCCGACTTGATCCGGATGTACGGCGACCTAAAAGGGTATAGCAAGATAAAGGATCCCTTCCCCCCAGGAGTGGATCACCAGCTACAGTGGTGGCAGAATCCCAGCCGAGAAAGGGAAATAACGGCTACCCAAATGCTAGAAAATGACATCCTGCTATACCACTACGCCCTGATAACCGGAAGGCCATGGTGGGTAAGCCAGGCGGCCTGGAAAATCCACCGCGAGGACCAACAGCGCCGGCCACTGCCCCGATGCGGGCCGGCCTTCGTGATGTTCACCTCCAAGGCCGATTACTCCCTGACCCCGGGTTTCCCAGCCTACGAGCGCCGGCAACGGCGCCTACAGGCGAGGCGGGCAGGGAGGGCTCCCCCTCCGGGGGATTCATGCCGCATACTGTTAGAATGGCCAGTTAATCCGGGGATATACGGAGGATAAACGCAAATTCCTTATTCGTGCTTCAGGGCGTTCGAAGTCCTAAGAAGCAGCTGAAATGATAGATGCGAGTGCATTAATGACATATCCATGCTTGATGTAACATGTGCGAGATTGGTGGTCGAGCAAATTGCCTCTCGCATTTTAAGGTCGAAGGCAAAAGTGGTCGTACGACCAAGTGGCCTTGTCAGCAAAGTCTGTGTGTTCTAAAGAGTATCCTCTGTTGTTTTTATGCGTCAACTCCTTCTCAGTCGCCGGGAACTAATGACTGAATCAACCAATCAAAAGAATGAAGCTGTCCCCCAGAAAGCAGGCCATACTACGGTGGTATATAGTCAGTATACATCATCGGAGTATGTTCGGTTTTCTGGGGGACAGATTCAATCTTCTGTATCTCAAAATTTGCAATTTTTTTATCGGCGATAAGATGGAATCAGAAGACTTGGCTCAGAGCTCAAGTGCACTTAGCTCCATAGAGCTGAGATCGGCAATTGGCATGATCCACCGCCGCAGAAGGTGCCCAAAGAGGCGCTGACGTTGAGCGGTCGATCATGGCCGTTTAACACATCAACGGGGGCCTCATCCCATGCAGTATCCATAACTTTTTACCATTTTCTTCTAGCTGCACTGGTTGGCAAATGAGCATTTTGTGTCGCCTTCATCATGGCAATATTCGAGATCAAATCCAGATTTGCTTTTTTTGTGCACAAGGAGCACAACAGCAAATTCGCAAGTAATGCAGATGAAAATCAGATGAATCTTAATCAGGCACTCTCATACACACACTGCTTTTAGTTTCGGAGCCAACGTCCATAAACTGAAGGAGTTCTGAACATTGTTTCACCAATTGTGTGAAACTGGTGAAATTGTGAAATAGTGTTGAAACGGCCAGAGAAGAAGAAGGAACCCCGGCAGCGCAGTTGTAGCTGCTCTTATAGAGCTATAGCAACAGCCAAATTGTCTGATTTATCTCACAGACCGTTGCGCATGTACCTGCCTAGTTTTTGTACAAAAATCTTGTTTTTTTAAACTCTACAGAAATCATGGTTGCTCATATTGTGTTCGAGAGCCACATCGGTACAATATATGATGACCAGCCACGCTCAGTTGAGCGCATGAATTACCTTCTTGGCTGTACCTACTTCGCCATGGTCGGAATTGGCCTCAACTCCGCCAGAACAAGACCTCAGCGCGAGCAATTCTGCCAGCTCGTCCGCGAGATGGAGGAGGCGGACCTGATCTCCCAGCGCATTCACGACGCAAGGTTCTTCCGCCCTCCAGCAGACTCCCGTCCCTTCCAACGTGCCGCAACCGCACACGGAAATCAACACCCTCCTCACCCTGTCTTCGTACGGGACGATTACCGCACCCACGCCATCCAGGAGCGTGCTGTGCAGGACTACAACGACTCAGAGGAGCGCTCCGCCAACTTTTCTGAGATCATGGAGCTCACATCGATCCTGATGTACGTCCGCAATGGCTTCAACTCGACCCAAGAGCTCTTTAAGCTCATCAACAACATCTCCCGCCGGCTTGGAAAGCCGATCTCGAAGAACAAGACCGCGGAGGTGCTCATTAAGGACCTTGGCATTGACATGACCAGAATATCTGGTGTCTCAGAGGCCCTCACTGAGGAGGAGCGCGCCTTCGTCAAGCATCTCGTGCCGTGCAGGTCGGTCTCAGGCAATACAACATGGCGGCGTACCATGTCCGGCACGCAGTCGCGACTTGAGCTCACGAACCGTTTGACTGTAGCCGACGGAGCCGAGCCGACTCCGTTTTTCGACCACGACCTCGTCGCCGACCACACTTGGGAGCGACCGACGCTCACCCTCCACTATGACAGCGAATCCGACGCTGTCCAGCACTACCAGTCCCTCAAAGGCAGTGTAGGCATCGCCCATCTGGGCAAGCGACTGAACAGCTCGACCTGGGACAAGGTGGAAACGGTGTGGTTCGATGGCGTGTACTATCTGCAGCAGGCAGTGCTTCACCCGGAGTGGCTCGAGTCTGACCAGACGAACTTCGAGCGTTGCTCTCGTGCCCTTCAGGACCCAGGCCATGTCGAGTTCCAACCACTAAAACTACTCCTGTGGCTCGACGCATGGAAGGGACATACCGCAACGTTCAAGATCCGCATCTACGACCCGTCAGGCTTCACGTTCCCTAACCGCATCACTCCCCCCTTCCGACTCGTTGAGTGTCTTGCCGGTGAGAAGGAGCTGACGGAGGAGGGAAACCTTCAACTCGTTGAGGAAGAAGTCGAGCGGATCTATCAAGCCCTCATACCGATCAGAGGAACTGACCAGGTCACCACCTTCGACCAAGTCATCGTCATGGGCGATCACGCGGCCATCAGGAAGCTGTCATCCGGCATCGAGGGTAATGGAGGGCACTATCCCCAGCCCTTCAACAGCATCCGTCGAGACCACAAGGCGCTGCACCCCATTCCGGCGCACTCTCGGGTCACCTTGCATGATTTGCTCGAGCAGAAGGCAGCGTTCCACGCCGTGCAGGCCGACCCCGACCGTGTGCAGGACCCGAAAGAGGAGTATGGCAACTTCTCCGACAAGAGGGCCATCTTCGAGAACCGGCCAGAGCCCCGAGTCATCCACACGGAGCGAGTTGTCTTTTGTCCTCCGATCATGCACAACTCGCACCGCCTGCTCGAGCAAGTGGCACGGCTATGCGCCAGCTTCCCCGCTGATCGGAACGCAACTGCCGTAGACAAGCGCAAGCTCCAGCGCATGTCATCCAACCGCAGTATTGACCGCACTGTCGGGTGCAACGAGCAGTCTGCTGCCAGAGTTCGCATGGCGAACACCACGAACGAGGATTACGAGGCTCTTCCTGAGTCCGTCCAAGATATTGTGCGACTCATTGGCTATCTCCAGGCTCTTTACTACTCAACCGAGCCTGTCACCGACAGCAAAGTCGCATTCCACTTCTTGGCCGCGTCCATGTGCCACCTGTTCCACGTCATGCTCAGTCTGCAGGCACACCAGACAAAGCTGGCGTTGCTCCCTCCTGGGCAAGCATACAAGGCGGAGAAGCCATGTGCCCAGACACTCTATGTCAACAGCAGGCTCACTGCCCAGCCTCTTCTTCACGATCATCTCCGCATTCCTCTTTTTTTACCTCCTCGAGGAGTTCTTTGAGAGAGAGTTCATCAAGAACCAGGAGGTCCGAGCCGAGTTGCACAGGTCGGCCATGATCGAGAAGCTGTGTTTGACCGAGCAGACCACCCTCATCTGCACGTTCTTAACGGGTATTCGCTCGTTCGGTCGCCAGGACTACTCAGTCCCCCCCGCTGAACAGGCTTCGTCGTGTCCGAGTCCACCAATGCTGCAGACAAGCTCGCTCATGGTTCGCCATTCGCAGCCACATGGAGGCAAGGCACCAATTCCATGCCACGGCGGCGGTGGTGCGCCTCTTCCAGGAGCTCGTTGACGAGATGTGGCAGTACGTCAACGATTATACGGCTTTGGCATGGGACGAAGAGTCTGGGGTGATGGTTTGCGAGTTGGCAGACATGGGTGAGGAGCTTGTTTGCTGCATTTGCGGTCATGCACGCGCTGAGTAGTGAGTAAAGGAGTTTTATTGGTCAGTACATCCCATTTGGTGTGTTTCCCCAACTACCAATTTTTTTTTCAACATTGGTAGTTTCACAATTTTCACATTACGTCACTTGTTTGGTGAAAAACAATGGAAACGCCACTTCCGACATGGCTGACGATGAATTTATCGCAACACAAGGCCTATATTCAATATGTCAAGCTTTCAGACAAGTCTGAGCTCTTGCCGTCTGTCAGGGCCTTCTTCAACAGAGATCTGGCGACTTCGAACCTCGACTGTCTGAACTACTCATTCGTCATGTATGTCAGACCCACTACACTTCTTGTTAACACAGTCTCATCGCAATTCGTGGGGTTGAGATGGACAACATCAAGGCTGCATGCCTTCTCTTCCGCGAGTCGTACAGGGAGGGGCAGACCCTGAGCGGACAACTGCACCAGGAGCGGTTTGTCATCGGCTTACGGACAGCCGTCTCCTGCAGAGGTCTTGGGTTCGCGAGGGTGCTTCTTAGCATAGCATCTGCCGAAGAACTCGTCCGACTGCAGTGCGACAAGCGACTCCAGGACATGTATGCGTCCTTTGGCCTCAAGGAGTCATCGGACCCGTCGCAGGTCGAGCAGCTGGTGGACACGGGGGGCAACCCACTTGCCATTGTCACGATGGAGGGCACGATGGGTCCCAACAAGTGGACCAACCTCGGCAAGAGCCTGACAGAGTGCTGTGGGATGATAATGCAAGGCTCTACGTTGATCCGCGTGACCAACCATGGTAATAGACTTGATCAGCACGCTCATGGGATGCCTGCTTCCGACAAGAGGAGTGTTGACTCGTTCGTGGAACGCACCCGTGTGTCCGTGCGCCGTGAACGTGCGGCAAAACGGCCTAACGTCACCCGAATCAGGCAGAAGTTGATGATTATCCGCCATTACAACCTTCGTTCTTTCACGCTGGTCAAAGAGATCAAGGAAACGAGGACCGAGATGCGTAAGGAGAAGAAAGCCAACTTCTGGGACAGTGAATGGAATATTTCCGTTGAGGATGACGAAGAAGTGTAAATGAAATGAAAATAAAACAAGAATTTATAGCTCCTGTGCCGAACACTCTAAGTAGTAATTCATGATGGCTTGGTATACCTTGCGACGCAGCACATCACGCGATTCAGCCTCAGCACGTTCCGCATTCCGCTTGGCAATGACAGAAGTGAGCTGACTGAGTGTCTTAGCCTCCTTCTTCAGAACTCTGGTGGGTCTGGCGAAGATGAGATCCGCGTCGCGGTCACGGCAAGGCTTGCTCAGGACGAGCTTGACGTCATCGACCGTCACACCGCACGATGAAGCAGCGAAGGCATGGACCTTAGCCCGGTAGGCGATGGGAATGCGGTGAAAGGCATCATCCATCTCGCGGACAGTCGCGATGAGTGGGTCGTCCGTGTCCAGCTCATCTGTCTGGGCGTCAAGACTGAGGAGAGCCTTGAAGCGGTGACGCTTGTCCTCATCACCGCCTCCCTGCCACTTGCGGCTGATCTCTTCGACCGACTGGAGATTGCCGTAGAGCTTGTCCTTCTTCAAGGAGGCTACTTTCATTTTAGGGACCTCGGCGGCAAACTTCTGGCTGAAGTCGACAACCCATCCGTTTGCGCGGGTAATATCGTCATTATTAAGGAGGAAATTGCTGATAAAGGTCTGAACGATCTCGATGGGCGTCTTGTGAGCTTTTCGGGCTGTTTTCGTGGACTTGTTGGACTTGCTCTGGCTCTTTTTGCTGCGCTTTCTTGCCAAGAGCCATTCTCCTCTCCTTTTGAGCTTCAGTGGCCTGTATATTGCCTTGTTTACTTCTTGCCATCGTTGTTTCCTTAAAATGCGTGTGAAAATGTGAAATGAACTGTGACTCTCGACATTGCTGCGCAGCTATGGTATTCCAACGGCACAGAACGGGTTTATAGCATGCATATGATCCATTCTGGTGCCTTTATCCTCTATAACCAACATCAGTCCATCAAAATGAATCTTGCAACAGAATACTCATCCACACGCATCGAGAACGAAAAAGAAGCATATAACCAACATCAACAACCTAATAGAAGGCTGCATGCAAGCGTAGAGCTCTCCTAGTCAATTCTTCATTTTCACCACCATCGATCTCCACGTCAGGATGAAACCGTGCGCCCAAAAGCTCAGAGATGCCGTTATAGATGATATAACGACGTCTCTGAGCTTTTCAGCGATTTCAGTTTCTGGCCATGGATAAGCTACAAATCCTGTCAATGTTGTCCTCAGAGGACACTGAAAAATTTAATCTGTGTCCTCTGAGGACCAAATTGACAAAATCGAAAATGGAGCGATGAGATGCCCATCGAAAAACGGCCAAAACAGCGCAGGTGCAGAATGAGCTGAAAATCGGCCAAGGGGGTAGCTCTTGGGTCTTTATGGCTGATCGGAGGTATTTACATGACAGCTGGCAATATTTATTGAGATAAAACGTATTTCATTTTTCGAGAAAGTCTTCTGAGGACCAAATTGACAATGGTTAACGAAGACATCATCTCTCTCGGCAAACTGAAGGAGACAATGCTTGCTCCTGACGATTCTGGTATGTCACTTTCATTTTCACGGTCCTATTTACACAGATGATTCATTCCGTGCATACGACGCCCTTTCGTCCACAAAGAGCCGTATAACCTGGCTGCAAGATCACGGCATCGTCTCTGATGACCCTCTGTTCTTCGTTTGCGTCCGTCTGATCAGCATTCGTACGATCAACGTTGTTTTCGGGTTCCCGTTGAAGCGCACTTTAAGCCAGCACGTTCACGACTATGGAGTTGCCAAACTACGCGCGATATGTGACGCAACTAACCGCAACTACCTCTGCGAGGTCGACTTTGACTCTCCCGACACAATTGAGGCATTCCGACGGAAGTTTTGTGACCACTTCACCGCCAAATCTGTTCATAAGGCTCTAGTCGGCGTCGACTCGCTCCCCTGTTGAGAAGCAGGTTGAGATTTACCGCGCATTCCACCTTGTGTTGCGCCACAAGGACTCGAAGAAACTCGATTCTCGTGTTCCGGCAGGCCAATTTGGCCAGTTTATCGCCCACGCCCAGCTCAGCAAGAAGCTGTCCTTCGCTGGCTCAGAGAAGCTGGCCGAGGAGTTGGCTAAGATCGGTTCGCTCGATCCGTCAGCTCCTCTGAAGAGGAAGATCGCTCGTCTTGAGAAGGAGCTCGCCTCATCGACTGCTGCTCTGATGAAGGTCCAAGAGGAGTTAGTCCGGGCCCAGGATCGCTCAGCAGCAGCCACCAAGCCTTCTTCCGTCGTTGCTGCCCCTCAGCCGCTTCCGGTTGTCGACGCAGAGTCCACGACACACGATGAATTTTCCGACACTGACGAGTCCGAGTCCGATGGCCACTCTGAACCGGCCGCCATGCAGGGTGACGGCGTTCCTTTGCCCCAGACTGATCAAGACATCGACGTAGAGTCTGATGTGGACGACACAGACACCGTTGGTTCTCTCCTTCAGCAGCTAGACGACACCATTGCAGGCCTTGATGATGTCCCTGAGTCTGTGCGCTTGTTGGAGCAGTACGAGCCCTTGATAAAACGGCTTGCTGAGGAGAGGGAGGCGAGGGAGGCGCTTGAACAGGCTAACAGAGAGTCTGAGGAGTCCCAGAAGAGACTTGAAGCTGAGTTAGGTCAGCAGAAGGCCGAGGATCAGGCGATCCATCAGTTTACTCAAGCAGAGTTGGCACGCGCGAGTGAGGCTGGGCTTGAAGCGCTCGCCGATGAACTCGAGGACAACTGGGCTGAGCTTGTCAGGCGCGCCGAGGAGGCAACAGTGGAGCTTGACCGCTACGTTCCTCTCGCTGCCTTGATGGTACTGTTCCAGAGGAACAATGTGACTGGAGCCTTATGGACTCGGATCAATAGCACCATGATGAGGTACGGGGGCCAGAAGTTCATAACGGTCCCACCTCTCGACCTCGGTCTGTCGCCAGAGATGAAGGCTATCATCAAACAGCACTCTCCGACGCCTGCCAATGTTCCCCATATGCAGATATACTTACGGAGCGACGTTGATAGGCAGAAGTACATCGACGTGGAGTACGACAAGGTAGGCGAGCGAGTTCTCAAAGATCGTAAGAGTTGGCGGAAGATTGCAGTCAACCCGGATGGATTGTGCATCGGCTACTGCCTGCAGAAGGTTGAGAATGGCGAGTTCGACAAGAAGTTTGCGGCAGAGGAAGTGGCAGCAGTGAGGGAGGAGGTGCGCGCCTGGGGATTCTCCGATGCTGGCGAGAGGCTGAGGCTTGAGACGTCTAACGTGTTCGTGCCCACCCTGATGTTCGACGATGCCACTGATTGGTACAGCAACTTTGGTGTCATGGCCTGGTCAGCTCTGAAGAGCAAGACTGTAGTCGTTATCTGGGTCAAGATGTTGACGTACCATGACAAGTATATTGTGCGGATGCATTTGACGGAAGTTTATGAGTCCGGCATGGTCCGGCGTGGATCTGATGAAGATGTGGCTGCGGCGCAAGCTATTGTGGTCGTCAAGGATGAGCATGCGACGCTATTTGTCCGCAAACGTTCAAAGGGTGGTAAGAGAAAGGCTCATACGACTTATATCAAGCGCAAGGCAGTCGATAAGGATCGCGAAAAGAGAGTTGTTGATGCCGAGGACGTTAAGCGTGGAGTTCCCGAGTAAAAAAAGAGATGTTTTGACATTTTAATTCATTTCTTCCGCTTCTTGAGTGCCGGATACTGCTCCAGGAACCTTGTGAGATAGTTCGGATGAGAAATGGGCAGACTCGGGAACCTAGCAATGGTTAAGACCTCACCCGCATCAAAGAAGATCTCGCCGTAACTGATACGAAGAAACTCTTCGGCCTGAATGACGTTCGTCGACTCAACCGCAAGGACTGGAAGGTCCTTGAGCAAACGGTTGGTGAACTGGCAGTTGGTGTCACTCTCACTGTGGTTGATGAGGTGTACACCAATGCCTTCACCTTCGCCGGCGTCGACGTGAAGGTTGCTAGCGTCGAATGAAATGCTGTGTAAAGGCATAATGAACAATGAACAAACACCATGTTGCTGTTATTCGCGTGGTAGTCCTCGTCGGACACAATCCTACCGGCGTAAATGCCGAGGAGCTTTCCGGGCTCAATTGCGGCAGTTGCAATGAGGCCTCTACCCACGTCCGTGTGGTCGGGAGCCAGACAAGGCTGCACCTCAACGGCAATGGAGGGGTGGGTCAGCCGGGTGGATAACCAACTCGGGGGGTTCGAGGGGAGGAAGGTCCTTCTCGGCCTCCTTAAGCTCCCTGATCGACTCCTCGGGAGTGTTTGGGTAGATCGCGGCGACCAGATCCGGATGCAGTGCCTGAGTATGCACAACGGATTCAATGATGGAATCTTCGCTTGAGGAATCCTCCTGAGAATCATTTGAAGGCGCAGACGGCGGCGTCTTGCCCGCAGTGGACGTAATGGGTATTCTGATACCCCCAGGCTGCGGCTTTGGTGGGAGCGCCTTTCTTCTCGCCATCTGATTTTTTTTGCAAACGGACACGCGGTATTTCTCGGGATTGATGGGGCCGTCTCACACCGTAAAGGACACACATACAATATCTTATCTGTAACACCAGAATGCTTGCTTATTGTGGTCCATATCCTTCCCTATAGCTGGTTCGGCCAACTACCAGTGTTGGAAAAAAAGTGGTAGTTGCCAAATGGAGAGGAAATTTGGCAAATTCGGTACCAGACGCATCAGCGACCATCCTCTCACGTATGAATGCGTCTGTGGAATCACTAGGCCGCGTTCTGACCTTCGCAACCAGGGCCTGAAGGAATATGACGGAATCAGGTACACGCATGACTGCCCCTTCACCCTGAGCAAGCTTGTGAACCGCCGCATCGTTATCCTGCTCGAGCCAGTCCATGGCTTCGAAGCACCTACTTGTGCGAACCCGGTCTTCACTGTCACCGGGCTTGCTGGCTCCGAGGGGTACCACAAGCGCATGAAGGCCATCCTCGATCTCGTCAGCGACGAGTGGCTCACCACGGTTGCCGTCAGTTTCGTCTCGACGACCCACCTCGGCTCCATACTGCAACAGTTGGCTGCAGAATTCGCCAATTTCGAGACATTCTGGGTTGTTTCTGGCCACAGCGAGACCACAACGTCGAGAATGATCGTTAATGCGAGCGCTAACGAGTTCCTGTACCTTCACGATATCGTACAGATGATCCTCTTCGCTTTCCGTGAGCCATCCCTCGTCACCACCAGCCGGGTTCGGCTCATCTACTTCGCCACCTGTACCGGAGCGGACAATAGCGAGTTCTCTCTGCTTAAGCAGTCCATTTCGACCCAGGCATACGAGCATACGTGCATCATTCTCACTCCGGAGAAAATGCTTGCCAACGAACTCGTCCTGCAGGACTGCTTTTGGCTCTACCGCACTACATGCATGGACAACCCGCTCCACTTCGTCTCGCGTTACTTCTCCGGCTATGGGCTCGCACCTGGCACAGCAGGGAGACGGGTTATCGCGAATGGATCAATGTCCATAACCCCGGGCGCGATTGAGATCCTCACAGCCACTCAGTTCCGCACGCCAATCCCTCTTCCCGAGATGGTCGACCTTGTTTCTGAGGTACTTGCATATAGACCACTGCAGAGATCTCCGGCGGATGTTATGGCCTCGCGCTACATTACTGAGATGACAGTTGCGCACAGAGCGGCACTGGAAGACACTTAAAGTTCAAAATCTCCCTATTTATCTTACTCAATTGGCTTCATATCCGCCACCTTCTGGTAGACAGTCATACACTGGTCGCAGAACCTGACACGATAGTCCTGGCCGTCGAGATGGAACTCAGCATAGCTGAAGTGTTTCTCTTCGCAGAACCAGTTTAGGCACGACCGGCAGACGCCAGTGTCCTTTGTCGACTTGTCTCCGTCCTTGATACACGCGTGACATCTGTTAGACCTTCCTGCCAGACTGCAAGCTGCGCAAACCTTTCTGTTCTTACCATCAATCCTCTTCTCTCTGACACACTGAAGATGCATGAACTGATGGCAGAGATAGCACGTTTCATACTCGTTTCTTTTCATGTTTGGGTTGAAGTACCATTCAGGTGAGGCACAAACAGCGCATGCGAACAGTAACTTACGCTGATATAGCTTCAGAAACGTCGCTTGCTTGAGGGCGGGGACCTTATCGTTCATTTCAACGGCCTTGGGTGACTGCTTGAGGAGATCAGTGACAGTTGTGGAGAGTGAAGCCGTCACCATCGCGGCAACCTCCTTCAAGTCAGCCTCTTCGAGCCTCGATCGCTTCTGAGCAGGCTCATGCATCTGCGCATCAAAATTAAGCTTCTTGACGGGGGAATCAGGCTTGATGGTAGCCAAGTCAGCTCTTTTTCTGAGCTTTGGTACCAATGTTGTCACTGGAGTCTTTGTGGGTGTCTCTGCGGGTGTTTCTGCTGGGGTACGTGGCTCAGGCTGGAGCTTGCGATGCTTGATCCTGATTACAACGGCTGGAGGCCATTGAATGCCGGTGCAAGTGATCAGACTGGAGACATCGTGGAGTCCAAGTCCCCGAAACAGCACAGACATCCTGTTTCTAAACTCCTGCAAGTGTTCAGCTGCATTTGCTCTGTCTCTGACAACCAGGTAGGGTATCTTTGTGCCAATGAGCTCTGTGCCACCCTTTCTACTTGCCACAAATGCCTGAATGGGCTCAGTAGTCGTGCGCCTGACGGAGTTTGCAATAGCAATCTTGCGAAAGCCGTTGCAGAGGCCCGATATCACATCCTGCATGCCAAGGAGAGCGCGATGAACGTCAGAGGTCGTCAGACCGATAGTTGGGATGTCCGCGACGTCGAAAAAGCATTCCAGGAAGCTAGTCACGAACAGCCGGCGGTACTCTGTTCTCTTATCCGATCCGCAAGACGTGCCCTGCGAAATCTCAGCTTTCTTCGCAGTTTCACTGGTCGTCATATTCTCATCTTAAACTGCGCAGGTGTTGACGACAATGTTCCGGTTATCCACGAACGAAAGGCTTAATCATATGACCAGTTGCCTCCATGAAGTCGGCAAGATACAAGATTCTGTTCGAGAAATACGAAATCACATCACTGGGCTGAATTGCGAGGTTTTGGTGAATGAGAGGCTGAATGACACACAACACGTTCTGGAAGAGATAGGAGATATGTTTATAGATGTAATACAGCAACTTAAAGACCACTAACACGTTATTATCACTTTGAATAAGCAATGAATGGTTATGCAACATCAGCACCTACCTACGAATCACAAGAATGCCCCTAGCACGTCGTATGCAAGCAAAAATGAGACTTACCCGTACCTTCCGCACGTTTCTCTACGTTTCACCAACGTTGGTGAAACGTGTGAAATAGTGAAAAAGATACGGGTGAATCTCATTTTTTCTTGCAGTTTCTTGTGCAAAAGGGTGTTTATCCTCCGTATATCCCCGGATTAACTGGCCATTCTAACAGTATGCGACTTTCCCCCTCCGACTTTTCGAGACCAATTTCGGCCACAAACACAAAGTTCCCCCAACAAGCCATGGGCCGGGGGAATGATGTAGACGAAGCTGGAACAGAGCTCACCAAGCTTGGAAAACGCTTAGCTACGACCGAAGAGTGGCAAAAAGTCCGAAGAGCAGCCGATTCCATCCTCGCCAAGTGCAACAACACCACAGTGATCTTCTCGAGGGATAACGCCGCCAACTTCAAGGTATCAAGCCCGCCACCGGCTAGATCCTTGCTGTTCGAGCTAGTTGCCAGCACTCTCAAGGCCGCAGGTCACCAAAGCCTCACAGGGCCTGGGATCAGGACAAGGTTCGGCCAGCAGAGCGCCGCCTGGCTCCTCAAGGCAGGCGGCCAAGCCACAGCCGGCTCAGCGAAAGCGCCAGGTGCGGACAGAGCCCACAACAACGTCAACAACAAGTGGGCGGCCCTAGGTCGGGCCTGGGAGGATGCCCCCGTCCCCCTTAGCCCCAGACCCCCAGCAGGAGGCTTCCCCCCCTTGACGGACAGGCCGTCAAGCCCTGGGAAGGTGGCATGTTCTCCGCGATAGCTGTCTACAGCAGGACCGATGGGGTGACCAGACCTGTGTTGGTTAGCAGGACACCCACGGATTCAGCCCTCAACATTGCCGGCGACGAGCTAGCGCGCAGTGAGGCCGAAGACTTAGTGCTTCGCTGGACGGTTCCGGGCTTCAAAGAGCTGTGGGCCGCATGGGATACTACTACCCGGCCAATGCCGGCCCCTGAGTTCATCCACCCGGACCTCTGCGACGCTTCCACCCTCGTTAGCAGGATCGCAAACATCTGGATGGCGGACCAGGGTACCAAGCTGCTCGCCACCGAATCCACAGGGGACGGCCCGCCCAAGGGCAACGAGCAAACCGACAACCCACCCCACGAGGGCAACCCGGTCACCCCCCCACCGAATAATGGCAGAGCAAGTGCAGGTGATAGCCCGCCCAACGGCGGCCCAAGGACGGACCCACCCACCAGGGGGCAACCTGGGCGTTGCCCCGCACAACGGCGGCGACCCGACTACTGGCCAACCCAACATGGGCGATCCAGTCGCCCCCTCGTTCATTGGGGGCGAAGCAGGTTGGAACCCAACTAGCGGGGGAACCCCGCCACCATGCCCAGCGGCGAAAGTGCGGGCTCGGAGACCGGGGGTACCCAAGATGGCCCCCGGCCCAACGCCGACGACTCGGCCAGAAGAGTCCCTGGCAGTGATAGTGACGTCAACCCGCCAAGGGGTAGAGAACTGTCAGCCAACAGCAGACTCCCCCCGTCCTGCCCGCTCACCAACCCGCAGGGCAAGAGGATGCTGATCGGATGCATTGACTTCGAAGCGTCCAAACCCGCATCCAAGGCGGGGGATGAGGCCGTCATATGCGAAGGGGCGGTCATAGTCTTTGACCCCGCCAACGGGAATATCGTCGCCAGTCTGCACGGGATGTTAGGCGAAGATATTCGGGTGGCCGACCTCGACCAGGCTCTGATGAGCTCAAGAATTCTCCACGGTTGCCCCCAGCCACCTTCGTCGACATCACCACTGGGCAGGCCCCCAGGGATTCGAAAGCACATTCCCAAACAGCACCACATGGTGCGCGGAAATGATCGATGCCCTCCGGCGTCTCGAAGGACACCATAACGCGTTCATCCACCTGACTGCCAAAGGGGTGGAAGCTGAACGAAGTGTCCTCACGAGCGCCAAATACGTACCGGATTCCACGGCCAGGGCATGGGTAGCCACCCACCTAATCGATGAAGCCGGCCTAGATGCGGTGTACCCCCGTCTCAATAGCACCCTCACCCTCTTCTACCCCCCCTCCCAGGAGGACCGCCCGGTCCGAGAGACCCTCCCACAGGAGGACCAGAAGGCAGCCGAGCAGGCCAAGGTCTGGACCCGCGACCAGCAAAGGAGAAGGGAACCCAAGGGGCTGTGCCCCTATCACAGAAACGCACCAGCCTACTGTCACTGTGCGCTTGCGGATGTATCGCTCTTCTACACAAGACTCTCCCTGGCCATCCACATGCTGTATAACCCGTGGACCTGGGCTGATGTGGGAGCGGAACTAATCGCACGAGGAGGGGAAAGTGACGGGGGCACAAAAGCCCCATCATTAGAGTAGGACACGGGGTCCCAGACCTGGCTGTAGAGATCAACCGCCATAGAGGGCGAGAGGTCATCACACCCCTGGGGGCAACTACAGCACGTGATCTTTACCACCAAGCCGCGTCCGAAGGAAATCCACATGGCCAACACGACCGCGCAAGAGTTCAGCACAGGAAAAGGAATCCTAAGGGTCCTTGAAAGGAGGGGCGTAGCCGTTCTCAGCCCGGACTCCTGCCCAAGCACGAGACCCCTGGTCGTGGAGCTCCTATCCGAGTGGAACGGTAGGCGCCGCGTAGCAAGGGAGAAGGGCTACTGGCCAGACTTCTATGGCAACCGTACCACCCTGGACCCCCAGGGTCATGGAGCAACTCCCGGTCAAACTCCACCCCGAGCTCCTGACCCTATCCCAGGCAGCCTCGCTGGTCCCGCTCCATAAGCATGACATGATGCATGGGGGCTCAGCCCAGCAGCTGAGACACCGGCTCACCCACTGCCTGGTGAACATCGGCGATAGAGCACCAGCGGGCGTCCCGAAACTCATCGTAAGCGCGGAACTCCGGCGCCAAGATAGAGGGCCCAGGCATTATGTCAACTTCTTCCCCTCGGTTCTTCCCCTAGACTGGGGCATCCGCACAGTAGAACAAGGAGGGGAGCCTGGAAGACGCCGCCCGAGCGCCTTGGGCGAACCCCAATACGACGGCACCCTGGCCCTGGGATGCAGTCCCATGATGAGACTACCCCCCATCCGCCTGTGGGACTTCCCGTACACCCAGAACAACGACGGGCACAGGTCGCAGCGAGAGCAAAAAGAGGCTGTGACCGCGGCAAGGGCCGCGCTTAGAGCCTGCCTCGAAGAGCACCGGGAGAGGCTCACCAACGAGATTCACCAAGGCATGGAGTGGCCGGCCCTAGGGCTGCTTGAGGGCCCGCTCACCGAGAACCGACAGGTCCCCACCCCGAACCCATCTCAAAGGAAGGTGAACGCCACCCCCTCCCCCAGCAGGCTCCAAGGGGAAACAAACCCCACCCCCAACCCGCGCCAGGTAACCCCCCGCCCACCCCACCCCAAGGGCAATCATCACCCCTAATGCGCACCAGGTAAGCCCTGCTTACCCCACTCCCAGAGGGATGAACCCCCCACCCGGCCCCGGGACAGGCGATCCTCACGCCTCACAAAGAGGCCAACCCCCGGCGATGCCTCTGAGCCAGGCTTTCGAGCACCGGCCCCCGCCGGGCGGCCCCGAAGGGAAGAGGCCCCCAAACCCAAGACTGGGCACGGTCGATCAGATGGGTGCCTACATCCAAGCCCTCTTCCAAGCGGAGGTGGAGCGAAGAGCTGAAGAAGAGCGGCAGCGGATCATGAGCCATTACGAAGAGGAAGTCTCCCGGCTGAACAACGAGGTTGCCCACCTCCAAGGCCAGCTGGCCAAGGAAAGGGAAGCCCTAGCAAGAGGAGCGAGCGAGCGCCAGCGCCTCCAGCGCATCGCCGAGAAATCGGAGGCCTTCAAAGAGCCAGCCTCAGGCTCCGTGAAACAAACAGAGTCCTCGAGGCCAGGCTTGAGGAGGCGCTTGCCGCCGCCAACGGAAGCGACGAGGAAGAAGAGCTCCTACGCATCGGAATGGAGCACGAGAGCGACGAACCAGATCAAGAGATGCATGAGTAACGAGCCATACCAAAGCAGTGGAGGGAAGAGTGCAGAGTCTAAAGGGATGTGTATATATAGCACGTTAGTGTAGGACTAGGTGAAGTGAAGGCGCCGGAATAGGTGCAGCGTTGGAGCCCGCCAGAAGGGCTGTACTGGCGCCAATGCCCGGGTGACTTTTTCTTTTCTTAAAACCCCTGTTCCCCGCAGGGACCGGGGGGCGGGTAAGAGGCAGTTGGAACGCCATCGAGGACCCGCCTGTCCGGCAGGCTGGAACTCCAGCCTTGGGAGGGGCGCCGAAAGGAGTCGCTCCCACCTATGCGTAGTTAGGTAACGATGCTGCCAATGTGCGAGGCCAGAAGCGCTATAGAGACTGGCACGAAAGTCCCGACAAGCACCGCGAGGGCGCGGCCAGTGAAAGGGGTGGTACACCCTAGATCAGCTCCAAGAGGGAACCTGGGCCACGTCTGGGGACTCTGGAGGAAGCAGCCGTTCTGGCCAAGCACCCCATGTGAATGGCGCATGCTTCTGGGTCCTGGAGAAATATCAAGGGCAAAGAAGACGCCTACCCGGGCCGCCCACCAACAACCCACAGGGCGGGAAGCGGCCCACCCAACGTGCTAAACAACGACGACATAGGCGCTCACCCATTGGGAAGGCAACAATGCAGATGCTAAACCCCAACAACAAGATGAAAGTGTGCAGGTAGTGCAGAATAAGGAGTGCAGGTTAAGGCAGTAACAACCTGAATGCGAATAGTCTCCCTTAACAGCCAAGGACACTTAACGGGCAATGAAGACTACAGCGGATCTATAGCGGTAGCGCTTCGCAAGCACACGAGCCCGGACGCCCTCCTCTTGCAGGAAACATTCAGGTACGGTAACTCCGTAGTCCCCTGTTGGGCGGACCTACAATACGCATGTGCAGGGCACGCCAAACCCATCAAGGCTCGAAAGGGCAAGATTAACCTAGGCGTAGCCACGGTGATCAGCCCACATTCACAGGCAACCTGGGATGTAGGAGTATCTGACGGCACGAACCCCCGAGTTCAAGTTAGCATCCTCGAAACCTCAAGGGCTATCGCAGTCATCAACATATACGCCCCTCCAAGTGACCGCAGCGCAGCGGAGCTAGACCGCTTCGACCAACAGCTGGAAAACATCGTCAGAGAGTACCACGGCTTCGAGATAATCATCATGGGGGACTGGAACCGTGACCCGCGGAGCCTGCGCCATGCCACCAGCGCCACACTACAGCGAAACAATCTAGACCTAGTTTTCCCCTCGTCTCACACATACATGAGTGAGTGGGAATACCACCTCGACGCTGGATTATGCAGCTGTATCTGGGGGGATCACGAGGGCCAAAGCTAGAGTCATTGACAAAGCTGAGATGGGGCATTGGGGCTCCCCCCATAGGGCAGTGGAGCTAACCTGGGACGAACCGCATTGGAAGAAACAACCGGCCAAACCCAAGCTGGAAATCCCAGGAACAACCACCTGGAATGTCCTCCCAGAGCGCAACGGGGAAAGGGCAAGGGAATGGCCGCAACCCGATGTGGAGCTCCATGTAGATACAATCGAGTACCAAATACGGGAACTCTTATCGGTGGGATTTCAAACTTCCGCTAGGAACGTCAGACCAGGGAGATCGCAAAAAGGATCCCGGAGAACGTATGGAAGCAACTCATCCTAGCCCGATGGAACAAAGCGGGGGCCGCGGAAATCAAGCGAACCCTGAACAACGAGCTCCAGAAGTCATGGAAAAGCTTCAAGGAGGAGTGGACGCAGCAGGTGGAAAACAGCGCAAGGGCAGGGTATAAGACCACCAAGAAGGTCATAGCAAACCAGGTCCACAGGTTCTGGAACGAGAAACAACACGCAGGGGCTACCGGCGATGCTCAGAGGAAAGAGGTCGATCTTAACAAGGGAAAACGAGATAGCTAGGGGAGCTGCAGAGGCAATACGCCCAAGTCAGTAGTGGCATAGCACCTAGTTGGGACCAGATCCCGGCGGCCCAAACAACTGATCAACCCCCCCACGGAGGAGGAGGTCACGGCCGCCATCAAGTCCCTGAAGAAATCATCGGCAGGAGGCCCGGATGGTATCACGGGCGAATGTCTGAGAGACCTCCCCCAGGCGGCCTACAGGGCAATCACATGCCTCTTCCAGAAAGTATACGAGTCTGGGGAACTACCCACCACGTGGAAGTACGCCTCCATCTCCCCGATACACAAAGTAGGGAAAGATAAGCTACTGCCAGGATCCTACCGACCCATCTCACTCACCCCCCTCCTCTACCGAGCATATGGGAAGGTACTCAAATGGAGGCTCAAACCAACAGTTGAGAGGCACACCCCCAGAGAGCAGATCGGCTTCATGAAGGGAAAGACAGTCATAGACCACATCGCCCTCCTAACCCAACTGCACCAAGAAGGAGACCGGACCAGCGTGCTGCTCGACATTGCAAAGGCGTACGACACGGTTCCCAGGGACATCCTAGTCAGCAAGCTG
This sequence comes from Carpediemonas membranifera, assembly GCA_019828565.1. Classification (NCBI taxonomy): domain Eukaryota; phylum Fornicata; genus Carpediemonas; species Carpediemonas membranifera. Next base: position 11,772 of record JAHDYR010000059.1, on the reverse strand, counting down.
ATCAATATGGGTGTACACCCCCACCTAGTCAGAGCAGTACAAAGCACAATGGAGAGGACCTACATTGCGGTAAGGGGATCCGACCTATGGTCCGAAACGAACCTAGGAGTCAAGCAAGGTTGCGTGGTCGCCCCCACCCTATTCATACTATTTACGGCCAACTGGATTAGCCAGGCGTCACTCAGAATACAGTACGGCGAGATACCAGACCCGAAGCTTCCCCCACCCACCACAGACCCGGGAATGGCATCATAGCAATGTTCGTAGACGATACGAGCATCTCGGCAAAGAAAGAAAAATGATGCGGAGTCCCTCACCGCCGCAATGGTGGAAGTGATAGTGGCACACAAGCTGTGTATCAGCCCAGGAAAGAACATCGTCATAAGTACCAATCCAAATGCGGAAGTGCGAATTCAAGGGGAGGCCACCCGAGCAGCGGAGTCAGGCCGATACTTGGGACTCTGGATAGCAAGTGGCCCTCATCCGCTCAGCGCATGCATCGCAAAGAAAAGAGAACAGTCGAACAAGTACATCGCCCTCGCCCGGAGAGTGGGATGGACTAAAGGCTCCACGCCCGCGGCTGTCTCCGAGTCCATCCTCCGCACCTTCCTATGGCCAAAGATCGAATTCGGAATCGAAATCTGGGGCCAAGTCCCAGGAGGCAGAAGGCTTTGGAACGACTGGCGAGGACTCATGGCGGGAACCGGACCCGGTGGAGGGGGTGTCGCCCGCCTGATGATGGGATGGATGTGCTGGGAAGCGGACATGGGTGTAAGAGCGGTTAGAATCCGCGAATCGGCCCGGGACCCTGACCGCCCATCGCCCCTAGCGGACTTCGACTGGGGAAGAGCGAACCCCAAGTCCGTTATCGGAAAGCTGAACAAGTGGGCAGACAACGTACTAGATCTGGCCCCTAGCGACCTTCACGGACCCAGACCCAGAGCAATAGCCGGGGGATGGAAGATGACAGCACGAGACATCGCCACCAAAGGTAGCCGAACAGCCAAGGCGGCCGCCGAAGTGCTAGCTGCGGAGGCAATGCAAACAATGGCAGGCGGGAGAGCACCCAAGAAACCAAAGATTATCAGAGGGGAGATGATGCTCAGGGAGGGAGCTGAAGAGGGTAGTTGCAACAGCCTCCAACACGCTCCCCTCCGCTAGCAACAGCCACACAACTCGAGGAGCCGCGCTCATCATAAGCAGGAGGTACCCTGGGCAGGAAATGCTCTGCGACCGTATCCAAAGAATATGCCCGATATGCACACTCGCAGCCGAACGCGAATTGATCAACTACCTCCAACTATACCCCCCAGGCGCAGGCGCTAGTGGCAGTAGCCGGGTGGCTGGAAGACCAACCGCTAGGAACACAAAAGCCACATCATAGCGGAGTGCCAGGGCGTCGGCCGCCCAAGTGGGTGGGAGCAGTGCTGGGAAGCTGCGGCAACACACACCATGGCAAGTAGGCTGCGGCACGGCCCAGATGGGGAGTGGTATAACTCCAGGGCCATATTGGAGCTCCACTGGCTACTGCAACAGGAGGATGAAACAGTGAAGGAGGGTCTATTATGCGGGAAAAAGGCCCTCATGAACCTCAGAACAGGCCCAGACCCCTAGGAGGAAAGCCCTGGGTGAAGACAAGGCACAGGGCGGAACATTCCTGGAACCGGCGGGAGGTGTTTTCCCCCCACATGTTCCGGTAGCGCCCGGCCGCACACCCAACCCAACCCACGCAGCAAGGGGAGCACTCTGATGCCTGCATCACACTTGAAACAACTCCCCCACCACCAAGAGGGGACAGGCCCAACCCACAGGGCGGCCTGGAAAGGTGGCCCGAGCACCGACCCCAAGCGCAGCGGGCCTGGAACCAATGAGGACAACACCACATGTTCCGGTAGCGCCAGGCGGAGGGAAGGCTGCAAAGGACCACTAAGGGACAACCGCATACAACAAGCACGAAATAGGGAAGGCCTGGCAAAACAGCTGGGCCAGTAGGGCGCAAGCGTCCGGACAAGCAGTCCGGCGCATCCCTCCGGCGCGCAAGGGGGTACCCCCTCCCCACACAGTGGGGGCGCACCAGGAGGATGATGCATGGCAGACTGGCGGAGGTACTGGATGACGCAAGAAGCTACCCACTCCGTCGGTAACCTGCTGTCATAAGGCATCCACGTCCGCAGTTTATGTAAATGTTCCAATCTCTTCGCCCCGGCACAGTGATCACTTTCCGAAATGAATAATTGGATTCCGCCATCACTATCGGACTTCTCTAGAGAGTCCGTTCGCGCGTTCAAACGCGCCCTCACGTTCGCGCAGAAGCATGCTCCTACCACAACCGTCATAACGGCTTACGAGTGCCTCACCGAGGATCAAGTCAGTCATGTCCGATTTGTCCGCAACGTCGACGTCGAAGCACTCAACGACGCAGAACTTCTCGCCGAAATCACCGCTCTTTCTTTCCCGAGAACCCTTGAGAAAACCATCCAAGAAATCCGGGCCCTCACGCAGGACCGAACCAAGTCCACGATCGAGGCCGTATCTCGTCTCATGGCTGAGACCGAGGAGCTGCGCTCCCACGCCCATGCCCTTCTCAACGCCGAGCTCGGCGCCAAGCCAGAGCCCGAGCCCGCCGAGGTGGATGAAGACGAGGCCGCCCTCAGCAAGGTCATCACCCAGAAGCCAGACAGCACGCCGAGTGAGCAGGACACCCCGAGAAAAAGCCAGCCCCACCCGCGGACTCGATAAGATCATCGCCAAAGCTTTTATCGCCGCCCTCCGCCCGGTCTCACTTGCCAACCGTATTCAGCAAAAGTGGGACCTCTCTGGCGCCCGGGACATCGATAGCTTATTTGTGCACACGCGCGAGCTCATACTGCACGCCATTGACGCCCGTGAAGTCCTCGGAAGCGTGATTCAAGACATATCCATCACATCCTCCAGCACGAGCTCCATCACGAGCTCCAGCACTGGCCCGAAACATAGCCAGAACGCCAACACCAGATCCCGCCGCGAGCGCCGGCGCCCTCCTCCATACGCGTGCTCCTGTGGAGGCATGCACTGGAAGGCTGATTGCCCGCACCGCGGCAGCACGCCCGGACAGCCCCAGGCTACCAAAGGCCACCCCGCCGCGGCCCGCGACGCCAGACCGGCACCTCAGCCGCAACGCCAGCCCCAAGCGGCCAACAAACCGGCTCAGCCACAGCCGGCACCAGCTGCTCAGAAGCAGCAGCAACAGTCATCCCAGCAGCCACAGCCTCGCCCCGACGAGAGACGCGCTGGGAACATGGTGCTCCGGGACAGATCCAAGCTGATCAACTCTCGTCCAGGAGTCCACGAAGTCGAAGTCGCACACAATGCTTGTGATGATGCCTTTATCGAAGAAGTTGCCGCTTCAACTGCATTCTCAGTTAAGGGAGCTGTGAATGACCAAGAACAGGTGATATTGATCGATAGCGGCTCCGCAATCACGATCATCTCCACAACCTCCGTTAAGACGCTCCAACTCGTCACACATGAGCTTGAAAAGCCATTTACTGTTCAGTCCGTTACCAATGAGCCCATCCTCATCACTCACTACGTCCAAGCGCGGATCACGTTGCCCAGCACATCTGGAAACGTCATCGTCGATCTCATCCTCTACATCATGACACGCGCCACTGAACGTGTGCTCATTGGATGCGACGTGCTTCGCGCGCTCGGTTATCTCTCCGAGAGTGGCCTCCACATCCCACTTCTTCCAGATTCACGCCCGGAGGACGCCACCGATGGCCTCCCACTCCACAAGTACCTCGACGCCCCCGTCGAGGCCGTCTCCTCAAGCGAGTTTCACACCGACGCGTGTGAGATACACGAGCTCTCCACCAAGGCCCAGACCGACGAGCTACATTCGATCCTCCGTCGGTTCGATCACCTATTCGACCCCGTCATAAGCAAACAGCCGTGCTCGTTTGCCCCTATGCGCATCCCGCTTTACGACAACGCCCCTCCGATCCGTCTTCGCCCGCGCAACCTACACCCGAAGAAGCTGGAGTGGCTGTTGCCATACGTCGAGCGCCTGCGCCAGGACGAGATCACACAGCCCTCTGAGGGGCCTTACGCAAGCCCCATCGTCCTGGTCGCAAAGGGCGACGCCTACCGTCTCTGTATCGACTACGGCCGCCTCAACTCTTGGACAGTACCCGACCGGCACCCGATCCCCAACATGCGAGAACTCCTCAACCTCGCGTCGGGCTGCACACGCTTTGCGACGCTAGACCTGACGTCGGGCTACTGGCAGGTGGCCATGCACCCAGACGACGTGCCTAAGGCGGCCTTCACCGCCCCGGGCGTCTACGAGGAATTCCTCAGGATGCCGTTCGGCCTTTGCAACGCGCCTTCTCACTTCCAGCGGGAGATCGAAGGCATGCTCGCCCCACTGTTGTACAAGGGCGCCAACCCCTACATCGACGACATATTCATCTACGCCCGTGACGATGACTCCTTCCTACGCATTCTCCGCGACCTGCTCACACGCGCGGACGCTGCAGGCGTTCAGTTCAGCGCCAAGAAGGGAGTCTTCGGCACCACCAGCGCCAAGATTGTCGGCTTTACGGTCGACCAGGCCGGAGTACACGTCGACCCAGCCAGGACCCAAGCCCTACGCGATCTACCTGCACCCACCAACGTCCACGAGCTTCGCGTAGTCCTCGGACAGTTCCAGTACCTCGCATCATTCGTTCCCCATACACGACACGAGTACATGAGACCTCTCAACGATCTTCTGCAAAAGGACCGTCTGTGGGAATGGACAGCGGAGCACGACGCCGCTTTCGACGGCCTGAAGACCCTGTTCACTGACGATCTCTTTATCGCACATCCGGACGCCGACGCCGACTGGACGCTCGAGACAGACGCTAGCAACATCGGAGCAGGCGGCGTACTATGGCAGACAAAGGACGACAAGACACAGGTCCTCGCCTACTTCTCTCACACATTCACGTCAACCCAGTCGCGCTGGGCCACGTGTGAGCAGGAGCTATTTGCCATTGTCTTTTTGCCTTACACACCCGACCCTGTCACCCCTCCTACGCCTGAAGAGGTTCCTCCTACGGACCGACCACCGTAATCTTATTTACATGATCGCCAAGTCATCCGAGAACGACAAGATCAACCGGTGGAGACTGACATTAGCAGACTACAAGTTCGATGTCGAGCACGTTCCCGGCCTACAGAACGCAGTCGCAGACGCGCTGAGCCGCTGCGGTCACTCGACCTCGCCCACTGTCGCAGCCATCACGACTGACTCCCGCTACCATGACACACTCATCAAACACCAGACAGACGACTCTACCGTCTCCAAGCTGACCGTAGACAGCGACGGTCTTCGCCGTAAGGACGGCCTCGTCGTCATCCCTACTTCAACCGTGTGCAGACCCCTCCGAAAGGAGCTGATACAGATCGCCCACAGAGGACACCACGGCGCCAAGGCTACCATCGAACGCCTGAGAGCAGACGGCTATACCTGGACAGGCTGCACAGCAGATGTCGAGGAGTTCATCGCCTCATGTGACGAGTGCCAGAAAGCTCGCCTACGCAACTTCGCCGAGGCAGAGCTCCGCACAACAGCAGTGTACAAACCGTTCCACACTGTCGCAGTGGATACTATTGGTCCAATCCCGGCAGACGCAGTCGGCTCCAGATACATCACAGTTATGGTCGATATGTTTACTCGCTACACTGAGTTGGCCGCGACGGACGAGAACACAGCTGATGCAGCGTCAGAGGCCCTCTGGCGCCAGGTGATTACCCGTCATGGGACTCCCCTGTTCATCAAGTCCGACAACGGGCCTGAGTTCACCGGCAACGTCGTCAAGGCCCTGCTCGAAAGCGCGGACATCACCCAGCAATTCACCCTCCCCTACCACCCTCAGTCGAATGGGCTGGTAGAGCGTCGTAACGCGGAGGTCATGAAGCATCTTCGCTGTTTGATCCTCCACTCCGACAAGTTCTCCCGTTGGAGCGACCTCCTTCCGGTAGTTCAGCTGCTGCTGAACACAACCACCTGCAGCGCCACTGGGGTCACACCCCACGCCATGCTGTATGGAGACCAACTCGACCCCAGCTCCACAGTCGCTAGAATCCTCCGACCGAGCGACAATGACTCGCCCCTTGCCTCAGCCTCAGCCTACATCACTTTACTTCGAGCCCACCTCTCCAAGTTGACCTCTAGGGCGGCCGAGAAGCAGCGCGAGACTGTAGACAAGCGCCTCGCCAAGGCCAACGCCGACCGCCAGCCGACTAGCTTCAAGGAAGGCGACCTCGTCCTGCTCAACCGGACGAAGACCCCAAAGCTGCATGGCTTCGCCGGCCCGTTCAAGATTCTCGCCATCAAGGACAACAACACCCTTCAGCTGGTCGACCTTTTCGAGAGCGCCCCCTTCATGGCTCACGTAGACCAGGTCCTTCCTTTCAACACCAAGTCGGGGCTCAGCCGCCTGAAGAACCTCGCCGCCTCCGACGAGCAGACGTACGTCGTGCAAGGCATCGAGAAGCACCGTCGCCGCAACGGCACACTGCAGCTCCTCGTCTGCTGGGAGGGCGACTACGATCCCACATGGGAACCCGCTGACGGGCTCCGCCACGTCACTGCGGCACGTGACTACCTCAAGTCCCACAAGCTCAAGCTTAAGGGGGGTAGGATGTCATAAGGCATCCACGTCCGCAGTTTATGTAAATGTTCCAATCTCTTCGCCCCGGCACACTGCCGGGAAGGCAGGGCCATCCTGATGTGGCCCGGCGCCTAGCCAGGAACACTGGAAGACGTGGCAACCGCCCCTGGGAGCTCCCCCCGATAATGGGAACCTGGAGTGAAATCGGACAGCGCTAGATGAGCCCGAACGCAGCCGGCAAGTCCGTGGAAGTCTACCTACGCGGCGTCGGTGGGTTCCTAACCCGGCCCAGCTGGTACGGCGAACTCTAGACCCGACCCCGCCCTGGCGGGTGCCTGAAACATGGCGAGCGGGTCGAGGAAACCCCAGGACCTCCCTAGGGGACCCGGGGGAGAGGGGAAACGTACGGAAGGTCCCCTGACAGCAGCGTGCAGGGCAAGGCTTTGTAGGTGCCAGGCAGACCTGGGACCCAAAGGGCCCCTAAGAGTAAGACCTGGGTTAGCCTAACTTTGGGGGTATTAATGTGGCCATGTATAGGATCCCTCTAGCGTACCAGCTAGGCCTTGACGGCCGTTGTTCACGCCCTCTTAGGAAGTGTTAGGTGTGCTCTGTAGAGGTACCAACACGCTTAGGCGTTCCTCGAAGGGGTGACACAAACTGTGACATTCAGCTTACACAGCAGGACGAGTAGCAGGACACATTAAATTCTTTCTTCTTCTTTCTTGCTAGCTGGAAGGTGTCTTGAAGGCCAGTGCCGTCATCCTGACGGCGCCTGCTCTCTCTAGGTGCAGTAGAGAGGTCAGCTCCGAGTCCTGCGACACATGGACGGAGAGCGGGAGTTTGAACTTGGTCATCGACTTGAGGAGTCGCAGCTCGGGGGACATCACCTCTGGGAGTAGAAGGAACGTCGCTGAAGTCCAGCTCATCGGACTGCCAGTCTGGGTCACTCCCGCTGTCGCATTCAGTATCTTCTGAACTGTCCCACCCATACGTGATGAAGTCGGAGCCCAGAGGATTCGCTCTGAAAGCGCAGCGTCTGGGTCGGCCGTAACGTGCTGGACTGGCCCCCAGTGCGCTGTGACGCTTTCCACTGCGGACTCCAGAGAGCGAGGGAGTGTGGTGGAGCCGCGTGAGAGTCTGTCTGCTTGTATGTTTGTGACTCCTGGAGTATGCAGTGCGCGGAGTATGAGGTTCTTCTCCTCTGCCTTCTCTTTGAGTGCCTGGAGTGTGCTGAGGGCGGCTTGTGGTGCCCGCACCGAGCCCGCCTTGTTGATCCAACTGACGGTTGATGAGTTGTCGCAGAATATTGATAGCTCTCGGGGCTTGTCCTGGGGAGGCACGAGGTCGATGCCGTGTAGTACCGCCTGTAATTCTCGGACGTTGATTGACTGCTTGAGGTCGTCTGTGTCGAAGGTGCCCGCGCTTGTCTGGGGGCCTTCTGTAGCCGTGTGTAGTACCGCACCCCAGCCGTTCTCTGCTGCGTCCGTTGATACGACAAGATCCATCCTGGGGTTGGCGCCCCAGAGGGCCCGAAGCTCTGCAAATGGGCGGCGCGGTCGGCTTGACAGGAGCTCTAGCCACTCTCTCAGGAGGTTGTGGTCGCGTGGGTTCTGCTGAAGGTGCATGAGTCTGAGGAGGGCTCCATGAGCTGAGGCGGCGAAGTACTGTAGCCGACCTAGGATCTTGGTCCATGTCGTCTCTGATATTGAGGAGCTGTCGTGGAGCGCGTCGACAATGAAGGATTTGTAGGCGTCCGCCTTCTGCTGTGGGAGGCGCAGGGTCATCCGGCTTGTGTCCAGCTCGAGTCCAAGGTACTCGATTCTGTTCCGTGGCTCGAATAAGGATTTCTTCTCGGAGATTAGGATTCCGAGCGCTTCTAGGTCCGCCCGCAGCTTGGGCGTGATCTCTCGAAGGTAATCCGCGCTCTGGTGTGCAAAGAGAAAGTCGTCGAGGTAGACCAGGACCTTGATCTTGTATCGGAGGGCGAGGATGCGGGCCACCTGGTTGGTCACGGACTGGAAGATGAAGGGGGCCGCTCTCCAGCCGAAGCCCAGGACGCGGTACTGATAGGCTGAGCCGTCTGGGAGGACCACTCCAAGCAGCTTCCTGTCGGATGGACGGATTCCGAGCTGGTGGTAGCCCGCCTCGAGGTCGACCTTCATCATGAAGTCGTCTTGTTCCAGCAGGCAGACGGCTCGCTTGATGCCGTATAGCCGGAAGGATCTGCGGTCTGCTGTGATCTGGTTGAGGTTCCGAAGGTCGTGAATGATGCGAAACGCTCAGCGGTGCCGTCCTCGTAGTTATCCTTGATAAGCAGGTACTGAATCCGGGTGAAGAGCTGCTGCTCGATGTCGTCGATTTCAAGTCTCGGTAGGTCGTCAATGAGTTGGTACAAGAACTTAGCCTCGTTGGAGAGACCCTTGGATGTCGGCATGTCGAGGAAGAGGCCGCGGTGCGCTGGAGTGTTGTTAGAGGGAGCATCGGCCATCTCCACGATGGCAGAGCGTTGCATGGCAAGCTCTTGGGATAGTTCTTCGATTCGCTTGAGGAGAGTGGCGGCCAACGTGTTCTCGTCCTGCTGTTGGGGGTTCTCATCCTGTTGTTGATCATCTGGTGTTGTTCCTGGTTGCGTCGGGCGCCCCGCGTCCGAAGTCTCGTCGCCCATTCGAACTGGCCATCCTGATTTGATTACACGACTTGCCGGGACCGGATCAGGATCGTATCATATATTTTGAGCTGTGTAAGTATTACGGCCGTCACGCCGAGGTGACACGAGCTGCCTGTAGTCAGCTTCGACGTCGTGGTCGCTCGTGGGCACGCTCGGGGTGGTGTGGGGGCGATACGAGGCGTTGGGCCTAAAAGTGCGCGTTGCAGATTTTCGGCACTTCGACACCGAATGCGGGAATTTCGCTGAGAAAGCAACGAATACGGAAAGTAGCGCTGAAAAAGAAATCAATATCAATTAGTCATCGCAAAAGGCGTTGTAGCCATGCGATGCAAGCACAGCGACCGCGTGCCGTGCTTCTTCAGTCCAATCACGGGTAACGAGGCAGTTTCCTCTCCAAAGCGCTGCGAAAACACGTTCATGAACACGTGTTGCGTTCTTGCCGCTCATCAAAGCGGTGAACTCCTTCATCCAACCGTTTGCCGTCACCACGTGGCCGCCCATCTCTGAGCGCCTACCGCAGCGCCCATCGAGGGACACTACGGCCGGGATCACATCAACATTCCACGGGGCGTACCGCTCACGCTTCTTCCGAGCCGTGTCGTGGTACTCGTTCGAGACCACAACATCGATGGCCGTAGGGTTCGTGCCGCGGTCGTTGAACGCGAAGACGTCAACTCGGGCGTCTCTGTGCGTTGTGTCGGGGTCTTTCGTGTAACGGGAGGAGTGGCGGGGCCAGAACTCCTTCCTGGCAGGGACACCGTTGTTTGAGAGCTCCGAGAAGAGACTCTCGACGATCGTGTCGTGCCTGGCGGTGGTCTTGGCTCCTCCGTGAAGGCATTTGCATGTCACCATATGCTCTGGGGTGGCCAACACGTGGCGGGGGTCAGCTCCGACGTTCAACTGGCCTGATGCCGCATTGGTTACTGACTTCAGGGCACAGATTGGACAGAACTTAGTCGCGGACACGAAGGCAGCAAGCCCGAGGTGCTTTCTGAGGGCCGCCTGCAGCGGGACACCTGTAAGGCTCGTTGTGTGATCGTGACTGCGAAGGGGGTCGGCAGTCAGCGCGCGGCTTAGCACACTGGGCTGCGCTGTGTCGACACGAGCTTCCTTGGTCATGTTGGTAGTTATCTTGTCAACCAAGTGTGCCTGTGTCTTCTCAGGCAGGGCCAGCAGCTGGGCTTCGGTGACTGGCCAACCAGTTGTGAGGTGCTGGAAACCTTCGCTGATCGTGGAAAGGGTGGCAGGAAGGCCATGCTTCTCCCCGTACCGTGCAAGTTGGCGCAGGGCACCAATCCTGGCACACGGCCAGACGATAGTGGGCATCGCGAAGCCAGGCCACCATGCTTTGCCGGCAGCCCCAAGGCCTGACTGATGTCTGGCGACAGGGTGCGGCCAAGCACCTTCCCAACGACGTCGGATAGGGTGGACTGGCAGAAGGTCTCTGCGGGAGTGAGCACCTCGGGGGTGGGATCGACATTACGCATCAAGTGTGCAATCTTGGGGAGGACACAGAACTTGATCATCGACAGGGCCGGGCCAACACCCTCCGCACCGACATCCTCGCTGAAGTCGGCGATGGCCTTGAGGGTCAGGGCAGCCTTGTCAACAACTCAACTCAACGCCACAAATTATGATCGTTGAAATAGAGGGTAACAGGTACGGTGTTACAAAGATCCTTTGTCAGGAAGGTCAGCGACGGCAACGGGTAGCCAGCGAACTGGATGAGTAGGACGAATGACTCCCGCAGATGGTTACTCGAATAGAGTTCGAAATGTTCTAGAACGTCCACCACACCATAGGTGGCTGAGGTGTCAGTCAGCTGGAGCGTGAATCAAGGTACTTAACCAGGGCAATCTCTACACCTTTGTTCCCGACGTTCGCACCCACGAGGCAATCTTGCGTATCTCTCGCGTGGTCAACCACTTAGCCGCTTGGGCACGGATGAAGAACGTCTCGACAGACAGCGACTCAGCCATTGTGCGTCGGTTCTTGGCGGTCTATCTGGACACGCCCCACCTGTGGCCGACAGCACGCTGCCCCAACGGGTACGGCGTCCCCGGCTCCAACGTTGATATCGTCTGGCGGGCAGTCTGCCACGGCGCTCACCCGAGCCTGTTCCGGCTCCTTGTGGGTGCCGAGGCACATGGTCTTCGCGCGTGTGACTCACGCGCATTCCTCCGGAGCTACCGTGAAGCTCTCGAGGAGGGATGGTCCAACTCCGCTGACTCAGGCCTTTCTGCTGCAGATCACCTCGAGGCCGCCATCGCCTCGATCCAGCTCGGCCCGCCTGGGAACCTTGGACTCTGCGAAGGAGTCGACGTCAGTATCGACACGCTGACCCTTCTTGAGTACTCCGAGCCCGGTCGCAGGTACGAGCTCTCCGGCGTCCTTGGATACTTCGAGGGAGAGGATCGCCTTCTCCTTGAGTACACAGGATTCGAAGGTCGACCCACAATCGTG
>JAHDYR010000057.1:0-53688 GCA_019828565.1 Carpediemonas membranifera | reverse complement strand
CTACGCAAAAGCCTGCCGGATTTTGATGTCGAGTCTCGAGCCTCGCCTGATTTCCGATTTTCGCCTTTTGAGTTTTGAGTGCCGAGCTGAGCCGAGCTGATTTTGAGCGCCTCGAGCCTCGAGCCTCCGATCTTCATGTCCTCGATGACGATCTTTGATGTTGCGACGGAGAGCTGCGAGCGAAGTCCACAGGCTTCTGACCAGTCTCATTACAAGGTTCATTCAGTGCCAAATCGTCGTTTATTCTGATCATTCTCGTTGACATGGTCGATAACAGAAGATGATGTTGATTAAAAGGGTTTTGGAGGCATTACTAGCGCAAAAACTGGACGGCTCCAAACTACACGCGTTTCTGGCGTTGATATTGGTTATTAAGTGCACTGCTGGTAGCATATTGAGGGGATTTCTGTCACTGTACTCGAATGCACAAGTGTGCAGTTTATGCTTTCTCGGCCAGCCGACGATATTTACCACCACAGACAGCTGCATACAGGCTGTAGACTAGACATATACAGCAGGCTGAGTAATATAGCACCATACCCACCTACAAACCGCGAATCAACCTCAAGGTCACATAAACATAAGCGATACGGTCGGTATATCAATCCTTTACTCTTTACTTCTTCACTGACCATCTCCTCCTCTTCAGCCCGGGAGGAACCTTGCGCAGAGTGGCGTGTCCCCTTGTCACTTCGACCGCATACTCGATTTCCCACTCGCGACACTGTTGGGCAAAACACGCCAGGGCGCTCTGGCCGTTTTCGTTGGGCTTAAACGCGACATGTGTCACCTTGCCCTCCTCAGACTTTGCTAAAAACGTACATGCCGACGACTGGATCGATCTTTGGGTCAAAAATCCCGGACAACATGGAGGTATGCAACGGACTTTCCAGTCATTGAGCACCAGGCTTCAACAGCCCACTGAGTCAACCACTTCTCCTGCATGATTGGCTTACTGATGTTGCTCTCCTCCGTGACAGTGTGTACACTGCACACTTCATGGAAAAAGTTCGTCCCGGGAGACCCTCCTCGGGCCGCCTGTACCCCCGGAGTGGCCCGCCGGTTCATCTCTATCGCTTCCTTTGTATATCTGCTCGCGGTAGTTGTCCGCCTTCGTCTCCACTGCACACTGCTCTTCATTCGTCATCGTCTCCCAGCTCTTGAACGCATGAGGCTCCGTGACGCCCTCGGATCATCATGAGGCAGTGTGTCATGCAGTTGCCGTGGGGTAGGGTTTTGTATCTGACCCACTGCTTGCTCTTTCTCCAGCTGATTGGCGACGTCAACTCTAAACTTGACTTCCCTGCTCCTCATCTGCTTCGGAAGCTGGGTCGACGTGGTCGACCTGGACATATTCAACGTCCGACTCAGCCTCGAATGCCACCTCGTTGTCTGCCTCTTGCTCCTTATCTGCCTCTACGCTTCTCCTCTGACTCTGCATTCACCTCTGACTCAGCCATCTCGTCCTCCTGCTCCTCCTCCTCTGCCTCACCCCTCCTCCACTGGCTCCTCTTCCTCCTCTGACTCCTCCTCCGAGTCCTCTGGCCTGGCTCTTCTCGGGCTCAGCCTGGATGCAGGCGTCGCATTTGGTCACGTCCTCCCTCATGTGACTCCACCCTTCCTCTCCCTCTGTCACCACCTCCTCGTGTGCTCTCGCGCTTTCTTCTCCTCTGTCACCATCTCCTCCTCGTCTGACTCCTCTGAGTTGCTATCGACATCAGCGATCTTCTGAGGGATTGTCATGAGGGCCTTGCGCTTCATGTGGATTGTGTCGCTCTTCCCCGTACGGCGGGGGGTACTCGTTCGTGCTTGGTGTGTGCCCGACTGGGGTAGGTCGCGGCGAAACGGCGCGGGTGTCGGGCTGGCACCCATGGAGATGTCAGCTGCGTACCCCACGTCTTGCAGCAGCCTCGTGACGGTCTCCTCCAGCTCGAGTACTCTCTTCTGCGCCTTGTGATGGAGCACTCGTGCCTCCATCGGAAGAGATGGGAGGTCTTTGTGAATCCAGTCCTTCATTTCGAGCAGCTTGGATACGCGAAGGTATCTGTCGAACTGGACGTCGACGTGGTTGTCCCCAGCAACCGAAGCTGACTCTCGAGAGGCGCGAATGCGAAGCTCGCCGTGCACCTCCTTCTGGACTCTATGCCACAGGACGTAGTTGCGAGCGTTATTGTCCTCCCACTCCTTGAGCTTCTGGGCGATCTTTTCTCTCGCGCCGGCGCTTGATCGCGCGTTCTCTAATCTCATCGTCGGACTCGTTGTCAAAGTCCACCTCACTCTCACTGTCGCACAACTCAGAATCGTCGACGCCGCTCTCTTCACCACTGTCCACGCCACTCTCATCGTCGACGGGTTCTTTCTTAGCGCTCTCGGCCTTGCCCTTGCCCTTGTCCTTCTCCCCTCGGCGTCAATGGCCTCAATAATGGCCTTACGCGCCTTGCGCTTCTCCTGGCTATACACGATATGCTTCAGCTTCTTGGAACTTCTTGGTCCGGCGAGTGCCATAAACTGCTTCTTCAACTTATCCTGGAGCTCCTCCTTAATAAACTGAAACCATCCACACGGCAACTATGTACCTAGGGCGGCCTCAGTACCTCCAATACCTTCCGTATGTGCTTTTTGTCCGTCCCTACTTCGTCCCACGAACCAGAAAAAAAGCGCAAAGAGAGGGCCCTTTGAATAATTCTATAACGGCAGCAGAGCATAAAAACACGGTTCGAAAGGGCTGATTTTATGCTCTCTTGCCGTTAGTTCAAGCCGAGGCACGCTTCGGGCGAGCTCCGGCCAAGGGGTCCAGGAGTCAGCTTTTGGGGGAAGGTCTGTGGTGCTCTAACGTACCTCGGGACGCACTGTGGAGGCCCCTAGAGAACTCGGTCATGACATATCAGACCAAGGGTCCCTCAAATCTGGCCCTATTCAGGATGCACCCCTAAATGTTCCGTTGCAAGCGTCTGACGGGCGTTCTCTGGATACCGACCAAGATGGAGGTCACGTGGATCAACGGGCGAGTATTGCGGTATTCTGGCCATGCCTGGTACTCTCAAATCATCTATACTGCTCTGTGGTTCATTTATAGTTCATATCGTATGGTCCTAGTGGACTTATAGTTGTTGATGTTGTTTAGGGATAATTGTTGCTTTAATGATGCTCTGCGCTCGCTTACTGATGTTTCTTAGTGATATGTGCATGCCTACTACGTTAAAGCCGCCAGTATTCTTTCTATTCTTAAGATCCTCATTTCGGTCTCGTTGCGAGCATAAAATGCACATTGTGAAAGGAAAGTGGGTGGTTATCTAATGGATACAGGGCAGGACAAGGTACACAATGCCGTCCTGAGGTTTGGCATGGGATACTGATCTCATACGTCAAAAATGGGCGGTGGTATTCGAATTTCAGAATTTCGGCATGTCCGAATTCCGAGGCAAGCGGGTAGGGTGTACAAAACCTGGCCTGGGTCCCTACTGGAGCTAATAGATAACAGTATCACCGTGTATTCGGTTTTCAGAAATATAACTTGTGTTGGTATTGCAATTTCAGAATTACTTCCAGTACCGGAGATTGTCTTAGAATTTGGATGTTCATGACTACTTTAAAATTTTAAAATGTTCCCATGAACCCACTCCAGCTCAGGATTGCGGATCTGAGCCAAGTTTAGGTCGAATCCAAGTATTTGATAATTTTGTATGTACGAAATTCTGAAATTGCAATACCGCATATAGGCTGGATCACGGTCGACAAAACCTGTATCGACGACAGGGAGGACATGCGGACTGTCCTTGAGCGCTAGCAGGGTGGGAACCTCCATACCATAATGCTCATCAACTTTGATCACGACCTGCAGCTTTTCAGGTTCAAAGTCGTGCAGATATTGTCTACTATTACCAGGTAAGGAAGTAAGTCGCTCCAGCTTGTCGCTATCTAGCTCGAACACCATGCACAGGTAGCTGTGTGAAAATTGGTCTTAAAGTGCATTTCGCGACAGCTAGCTGTGCGTCGCAACGAGAGAAGTAGCAGTGGAAAACAAGCCAGGACTGGCTTATGAATGGTGTTTATGGACATCAGCTATGCTCCAATCATAAACTCTTCCTCTTTACAATGTCAGATGAAGGAAAAGACGATACTGTCGGCAGTATCGCTCTCTGAGCGCATTGTGCCCCCTTTTGCAGCGTATTCTTTCTATTCGTCAGTTCGCCATTTCAGTCTCGTTGCGAGCATAAAATGCACACTTGTGCATTCGAGTACAGTGACGAAATCCCTCAATAGGCTACCAACAGTGCATTTAATAATCAATATCAACGCCAAAACGCGTGTAGTTTGGAGCCATGCATTCAAATGGCTGATAATGCATTCGTCCTTTTCTTAATACAACATCAACTCCTTTTCTCCGCAATGCAGATGAGAATGCCTATTCTCGCGATCTATAACTACCAATCATGTTTTCATTCTTTACTCATACTTGCCGCAGATGCACACATCCAGTGAGATCTCTCCTTCCTCATTGCCCGTCAAACACGAGCCCTACCTCAACACCTTCTTCCATAGACCATCCACTTGACCTTCAAACAGAGGTCGACTGAGTGCCAAAAGCTGCACATGGTGTTTAGTCAACGGCCTATGGCGCACTGTCTTGTCGAAAGCAGACCGTAGCTTTGACTCAGACTGGCTGGATGTTCCCATTCACGAGCAGGGACACACTCATGATATTTGCATATGTAAGAGATAGTAAAGATCGGATTTAGTCTCGCGGTATCTCACGTGGCCCAGAGCAGCGTGCTCCTGGAATCAACAGGGCACAAAACACCCTGCGTATTCCGGTAGCACACCGTTCTGACTCATACGTCCGTCTCTGGTTGTCGTATACAGGTCTATTTACGTGTTTGGTGATGGCGCTCCCTTAAATCTGCTTGAACAGCGTGTCGTGGCTGTCAGTATGCTGCATATGTCTCAGCGAGAAAGGAGTCACCAATCGCGTTCAGCTTTCTTGTTTCTCGCCTGATAAGGCTCGTAATATCGTTCAAGCGTGAATCTATGAAGTAATGGGACTGAATGGCCTCTATTGCGTCAATTTCTTGCGTAATGGTTGTGGAATGGCCTAGAATAGATGTTGCAGCTGCTTCCAGCTCCTGTTGCATGCTAAATGCTGTGTTTTGGATAATTGGTCGTGTTCAGGCATAATTTTTTCATGCAAAGTGCAGGCTAATACCCGTCCTTAAACTGTGGGATCAGCCGCTGGGTAAATATACTGAGAAAAAAACATATAGCTGAGTTCACTGCCTTGTGCTGAATACGGTGGCGCCATTTATTTCTCTGAATCGCTAAGTTTTGTCAGCGTTGACCGCGCAAGACCAGTCGTCCTTACGCGATGTCACCCAGCCCATCTTGTAGGTCGGGTGGCCATACCTCGCGGCCTTGCTTGCTTTTCTTTGACGAGCAATATTCCCTGAGTAATAGCCTCTCCTTTTCTTCAATTCGACTCTAGCCAAGTCAAAAAACAAGAAATCGACCATATCTCAAAATCTAACAGGTAGATTCACTCTGAAAGTGATTATGCGCATATGTACCTCCTTTCAACTACTCACATAATCACTATCGTAGTGAATCTACCTGTTAGATTTTCTGTTATTGTCCATTTTATCGTTTCGTCTTAACCTGCACGGCGAAATGCTCAAACCAGGCAAGGAGTCAGAGCCAGAGCTTCTTTCCATGCTCTACGTACATCATATGGACTCTAAAGAAGACCTTCGTTTATCTCTAAATAGCTTAAATTTAATGAATACTTCATTTCTGAGCAAGAAATTGTAGATTATCTAGCGTTTTGAGGTCGAAGATAATCTAGGGTTTAGCAAAGATAATCTAGGGATGTTGACAGTATGTAGGGCGTATGACCATGATCAACCCCTCTCGCAAACCCCGGCCGGCGGACCCAAGGCCCCGGCCCAGGCCAGGAAGGCCCAGTACCGCCCGGACGCGGCCAAGCGCCCGCCGGCCGACGGACCCAAGAAGCCGTCGCGCCCCTGTCGTTTCTGTGGCGGTCCCCACATGGACTTCAGATGCGATAAGCACCCCCGCTACAGCGAGAACAACAACGCCGACAGCGCGTCGACTAACGAGAAGGGCGGGAAGGGTCCACTGACGACCCCCGCTACTGTAAAAGGCAAAACTTACTCGTTCGTTGTAGACACTGGTGCAAGCCGAAGCTTCATTAGTTCGAAGGCACTACGTACCCTACCCAAGGACACAGTGCAGACCTCTCTCGAGGAAAAGATCAAGGTCACGCTAGGAGACGGACGCTCCCTCGTGACAGATCAAGCAGTCACATTTAAGGCAGCATTCCCAGCACTAGGTGTCACACCGTTGGAGGTTACATGGAAGTACTACGTACTCCCCGGTGAGTTCTTCAAGGCTCTCATCGGGTGTGACTTGCTGAGGTCACTCGCACTCATTGGCGATGGCACACTCAACCTTAACCTGCACAAGCTCTCCTCAATTGAGGAGGACGAGGACTGGCTGCCGTTCTACCATGAATATCTCACGGAGGACGCAAACATGGCGATAACCGACGACTACTGTGGTGTCCACGTCCCGGAGTCGAAGATCCGACCCGAGATTCTCGAGATAATCAACTCATTTGACGATATCTTCGAGGAAGAACTACCCAAGGAAGGGTCTCGACTGGAACCCATGTCGATTGAACTGATAGACGAGCGGGCAATTGTACAATGCCGCGCTCGCAGACTCGACCCAGTGACCCAAGGCCTGGTGTCGACAGAGCTAGAACAACTCAGGCGAGACGGGATAATCCAGGACTCGACTGGGCCGTACAGCTCGCCGATCGTAGTAGTCAGGCAGGGCCACAAAGGATCGACCAAGATCCGTCTTTGCATTGACTACAAGGAGTTAAACTCCAAGACAGTGAGGGATAACTTCCCCCTGCCTAACACGCGCGAGTTTGTAGACCGAGCATCAGGCTGCAAATACTTTGCAGGCCTAGACCTCAGACAAGGCTACTACCAGATGCGGATGCACGAGGAAGATATCCCCAAAACCGCTTTTGTCACTCCAGACGCATACTGCGAGTTCACCAGATGTCCATTCGGCCTGATGAACGCCCCGGCGAGATTCCAACGCGCCATGCAGAAGGCGTTCGCCGAGGTCCTCCACAAAGGGGTGGACATCTATCTTGACGACATCTTGATTTACGCCAAGACCGAGGCCCAGTTTCTCACCCTGATCAAAACCGTCTTCAGGATCTGTAGACATTATTCACTGCGCCTTAAAGGCCCGAAGTGCACGATAGGCTCAGCCCACGTCGAGGCCGTCGGGTATATTGTCTCGGAGAAGGGGAAACAACTTGCCCCAGAGAAGGTAGAGGCGGTAAACGCCATACCGCTCCCGTCCACCGCAAAGGAGCTTCAGAGGACACTGGGATCATTCAACTATGTCGCCCAGTTCGTCCCGGACTCATCACGAATCCTCAAACCTCTCAACACAGAACGCAGTCGCAGACGCGCTGAGCCGCTGCGGTCACTCGACCTCGCCCACTGTCGCAGCCATCACGATTGACTCCCGCTACCATGACACACTCATCAAACACCAGACAGACGACTCGACCGTTGTGGCAATGTTCCATGTTAAAGCAGTTGGTTGATGCTGTGTTTATTGGGTTCGCAGGTTGGGTTCGCAGACCATAACCTTAAACTGCACGACACTTCCCACCTAAAGGCGAAGCTCCTGATGAGCCTCCAAATACTCATCCAGGGCCTTGAGGTCCTTCACATCGTGGTACGCGAGCCACTGATCGTCGTCGGGGCCATAGCCATCCGAAAGAAAGAAAGAAAGAAATTTAAGATTGCTTGGTATCTGACCCCGGACCCGAATTTGCCTTCCCAGGCCATAGCCATCCCAACGGACCTTAAACTGCCAACGAGACTTCGTCTTTCCCTTGCGGTGTGCAACGATCTTTTCAACTGGATATTCGTCAGAATCCAGGGCAACCAACGTAACATCGTCTACAGGTACTTCGGGAGAGGTATAAGGCAGCAAGCGGGAAATATGAAACTTCAACGGCTTCTCATCGGCAGGATTCTTCAACGTGTAGATATCCTGGTCATGTGAGATAACTTCGAACTGTGCCGTGTTACGAATGAGTTTTATGCAACCAACTCCCGCAGTTTAGGGTCACACTTCCCCCCATGCGGACGCATTAACGGCGCCCGGAACTGCGGAACTTCTTCTTGGCGGCGGCGAACGCGGCTTCATGCTCTGGATGAGCGACGAGGTAATCATCGAGAGCCGCTAGCTGGTCATAGTACCGGTTATAGGGTACATAGGAGTCTTCGTCGGGTGTGAGGCCTTCCCAACGGATGAGGAGCTCCAATGAGCCGTTCTTCTTCTTCTTGTGACCGACGATCTCCTTGACGGGCTGTTCGCCTTGCTCGAAAGCGGCGATCCGCTCGAGCTCGGTGTCGGATAAATCGGTCTCGAATCGGACCAGTCTGTCGGCGTGGACCGTGCTGACGCATCTTGTGACGAGGTCACGGACGCGGTAGGTGTTCGGGTGTTCGCCCTTCCCCTCCATGCGGAAGGGTCCGCGCAGGGGGGTGTAGATCTTAGCCGGGGGCTTGCCCGGGTAGCGCAGGAGAACGTATTGTTCTCTCTCCCACGCATGAGTGTCTGCTGTGGCCTTGGCCTTGCGCGCCTCGTACGCGCGAATCTTGACGCGGGCGAGGGCTTGTAGAGCGGCTACGTCCTCCTGGAAGCGGACAATCTCACCTTCATCAACGCTCCCAGGGGTGCAGCTCTTCGTGGCGTTTGCCAGAGCGATCGGGGCGACCCGTAGCGTCGATTCTTTGCCGAACAGCAGTTCGAAAGGGGAGCGACCGGTGGTGGCGTGGCGGGTAGAGTTGATGACGTGTTGAGCGAGCGGTAAATAGGCGGGCCAGTTGCCGTCCTCTGCGTCTAGGAGGAGCGCTCTCATGCGAGACATGATCGTGCCGTTGAGTCGTTCAACGACTCCGTTGCTGGCCGGATGGTAAGGGGTTGAGAACCTGTGCTGAAGACTGATGATGGCGTTACACTCGGCAATGAGGGCGTTACGGAATTGAGTGCCCTGGTCGGTTTGAATCTCCTTTGGGACTCCGAACGTGGACCACACATCCAGCATCGCTGCTGCAGCCTCTTCGGCCTTTGTAGTAGCGACCGGACGGAGGATCGTGAACTTGGAGAAGACATCCACGATCGTGATGATGTAGGACATGCCGGCCTCTTCCGGAAGGGGGCCTATTGTGTCAAGCTGGACCGTCTCGAAGGGCTTGAGTCGCTGCGTGGAGTGCCACTTCGTCTTCTCGCGGGCAGGGGGTCTAACCTTCTGGCAGACGGCGCAACTTCTGAGGGTCTCCCCGGACGTCCGATTTCATGTCGGGCCAAGACTGCCCGGCGTTGCGGAGATTTTCCATCGTCTGAGCGACGCTGACGTGGCCCTGTGCACCGGCGTGGGCCTGGTTGATGAGGTGACGGTGAGAACTGGAGACCTGTTCGATAGCGGCCTTGAGGTCGTCTCGGTCCTCTGGGACGCTGCTAGGACGGGACAGCGAGTCGGCGACGACATTGTGGACGCCCTTGATGTGGGCGATGGAGTAGGGGTATTCGGTCATTGTCAGGCGCCAGCGAGTAAGCTTTTTCGTGCCCTCCTCGTCCGTCTTTCTCAGGAGCCAAATAAGGTTCCGGTGATCGGTTCTGAGAGAGAACGGCTTAATCTTAAGGAGGGCTGAGAACTCCGGTCGAGTTACACAGTGGATGATCGCGTAAAGCTCCTGTTCGACGGTCGACCACCTTTGCTGAGTCTCGTCCAAGGTCTTGGAATAAAAAGCGAGGGGAACCTTCTCAACTCCTTCGCCCTGCCAGAGGACCCCGCCGATCGCTACTGAGGAGGCATCGGTCTCCAAGGTCCAGGGCTTGTCTAAGTCTGGGAGGGCGAGCGCCGTGTGTTCGGTGACCAGGTCTTTCATCTTAGCGAAAGCGGCGTCCTGCTCGGCGCCCCAGGCCACGGGGGACGACTTCCCCGGAGAGCCCTTAAGCAGCCGGTTGAGAGGTGCTGCGGCGTCGGCGAGATGGGGAATGTAATTCGACAAGTAGTTGAACTTGCCGAGGGATCGACGGAGTTCCGACGTGGTGGTCGGAGGAAAGAGGTCGCGGATGGCCTGGACTCGAGCGGGGGCAACGGATCTGCCCATCTCGTTAACGATGAAGCCGCACACCTCAACCTCGGAGAGGCCGAGGGCACACTTGTCGGCCTTCAGTCTGACGTTGGCCGCCAGTAGATGATCGAAGAGATCCGTGATGGCGCTCTTGAACTCTTCCTCCGTGTGCGAGTAAGTGAAGATATCGTCGACGTAGGCTTTGGAGCTCTTGCAGTCTTCCAACACCTCGTCCATCGCTCTCTGGAACTTGGCCGGGGCATTCTTGAGCCCGAAGGGGGTACGAAGAAACTCGTAATGACCGCCTGGGATAGTGAAGGCGGTGAGTGAGACGCTGTCGGGGTCCATACGTTGCTGCCAGTAGCCGCTTCGGAGGTCGAGCGTGCCGAAGAGTGAGCAGCCGCTTGCCTCATGGACGAAGGAGCGGATATCTGGTGTCGGGTAGCGATCGTCTTCGGTGGCTTCATTCAGAACGTTATACGCGACGCAGAACCTGTCCTCACCGTTCTTCTTCTTCGCCATCACGTGTGGGGATGAGTACGGCGAGTCACTTGGGCGGATGACTAATTGTTGGAGCATCTTGTCGATTTCAGCGGCGGCGCTGGACGCTTGGGAACCCTTAAGGGGGCGTGGTCTTGCCTTCTGGAGCCTGTGGTCGCCAGGCTTCAGGGTGATCTTGTGTGGACGCAACTCGCTGCCGTCCTCTGGCAGCTCGCCGAAGAGCTCGCGGCGTTCGTATAGGAAGCCTTCGAGCCACTTAGTGAGGTCTGGATTGTCATCGTAAGGGATTCGGACCTTCTTCCACTCGTTATCAACATCAATCTCATCTGTGCAGGAGTCGAGATACGGGTGTGGAGGCAGATTGTCGTTGTCGGAGATGGTGGCGGATGACGGGATCAGCAGTCTGTCGTTCATGAGGTAGCCCAACCTTCTGAGGAGGTCGCGGCCGATCAGGACCTTTCGGCGTTTGGCGCGGATCACCATCAGCAATGCGGTGGCCTGCACGGTCTTGCCATCGATAGACGGGAGAGTGATGTCGACCTTTGCGGCCTTACCGATGGAGATGACCTCGTCGCCGGCGCCGAAGAGCTCGACTGAGGTGTCGATGAGCTGGTAATTCGGGACCTTCGCTAGTGCGGGCTCCGAGATGACTGAGACGCAGGCTCCGATATCGAACTTCGTCTTGATTTGGACACCGTTGATCGTGGCCGGGACGTTGATGGGGTCGTTGTCGATCTCAACAGCCCCCACCTCATAGACGTCACCTTCGTCCTCGGACTCGGCGTCATCTGAGGCGTTGTTGTCGACTTCATGGACGTCGCGCTGGCCGCGCGAGTTGCGAAGCTTTGAGGAGTCCCTCAGGAACATGTTGCCGGCCCGACGGTCGGACTGCGTACCGCTGGTCTGCTTCTGGTCGTTCTTCCGCGGCTGAGAGGAGCCGGAGGTGCCCTTGGACTGGTTGTCCTTCTGCCGTGCGAGGAACCTGCATGACTCTGTCGTATGGTTACTGATCCACCCATGAGACTTGCACCACTTGTTGAAGTGCTGTGGGATGGCATACTTGTGCTTGTCTTTGAACTGGAGATAGGGATCGCTTGTATGGGGCAGTACTGTCGGCTTTTTGCTTGCCAGGGGCGCGACGGCCGCTGTCTTTCTGGTCGGCGGGTTGGGATGTTACCGCGAACGCCCGCCACGGGACAATAACGCGTTCGTCGTGATCGACGTCGAGGTTCTCGAGGCGAGAAAGAAGATCGTCGATTGACTCGGCTGGGTCCTCGATGATGTCCTCGTAAAGAGCCTCGGCGTCCTTGCTATAGCCCTTGAGGAAGATCGACCCCAGTAAGCGCTCGGTCGAGTTGTAGGTTAGTGCCTCGATGTCTGGGACGCATGGATCGTAAGCGTTGAGGATCCTACGTAGCTTGAAGACGGCGAGTCGGTGCTCGACGGCTGGGCCGAAGAATCTAAGGCCGGATGCCTTGTCGCGCACCATCTTCAGTCTCGATCCCATGTCGAGGGTCGGTAGGAGCGTATAAACGATGTAGGGGATGATCGCCTTTGCCTCGGCGCGGAGGTAAGCGTAAACGTCGGGGAAATCAGCACGCTTTGGCCAGGCGGCCAGGTCGGGCTTCTCATCTATGGTGGGCTCCGGGACCTTGTCAGAGAAATCTGGGAGTGTCATGTCGGTCCCGTCAGGCACGGGGACAGTCGGGGTTGCGGCGCTGAAGAGGTCGGACCATCTGTTGGCCGCGGGGTCCTTCATGTACGAGGTGATGAATGTCCTGGCCTTCTCAGTGGCCTCCGGGATTGCGCGTTGTATCTCTGCCGAGATTGACTCCTTTGTCAGGCTGGTGAGGGCCGGGTCCTTGAAGTTTGAAGAGACCCGCACACACTCTGCGTACTGCGCTCGCTTGCAGGCCGCCTCAAAGGCAGCAGCGAAACGCTTGGCGATTGCATCTGCGGTGGGATTGTGGGATATAGCTTGCGGAGCCTCGTCCGAACGGGCCTGAGCTCGGGCTTCGGCGTCAGACATAATGGAGGTCTGGAGGCTCTCAAGAGTGGGAAATTTCGCTGTCGGACGCCAATCACGCTTTAACTTCGCGACCGTGTCCGCTGTGAGCGTTTGGATGAAAGAAGTTGGGTTTCTCTCGTGGATAATTGCAGTGGTGTAATCCGCGAGCGCCTGGATTGCGCTTTCTGGATCATTAGTCGTGAATTGCTTCATTTCACCGGTAATATCGATATTGTGCCGTGTTACGAATGAGTTTTATGCAACCAACTCCCGCAGTTTAGGGTCACACCGCCATCAAGTGGGTAGGATTCGAAAACATAACGGAAGAACCACTCTCGGGAGTGAAACACCTCGAGGAGATGAAGAGGTTGGCCCGTAAGGCGAGGAAGAACCTGAAACTCTACTAACCATCTTTTTCCCCCGTTCCTTGCAGGTTGGGGGTTTTCTCATCAAAAAGGGAGGTAGTGTCACCGGTCTATAAACTGCTCCGTCCAGTTTTGACCACTTTTACCCCGCTGCGGTTTACTGTAAATGATTTCAACCGACAGGGGCCCATGGAAGGTACACGATGTACTTGATAATAACAGAATAGTCCTGCAGTCGATACTCGACGGATCGACCAGATCAACCCACATTGAAAAACTCATGATGTTCGACACGGATGCCGTAACGGACACGATGATGCTTCAACTTGCAAGCTTCGACCAGAAAAAATGGGAGGTAGAGCGAGTAGTATCGGTAGACTGGAAAGAAGGGACAGCCGCCATCAAGTGGGTAGGATTCGAAAACATAACGGAAGAACCACTCTCGGGAGTGAAACACCTCGAGGAGATGAAGAGGTTGGCCCGTAAGGCGAGGAAGAACCTGAAACTCTACTAACCATCTTTTTCCCCCGTTCCTTGCAGGTTGGGGGTTTTCTCATCAAAAAGGGAGGTAGTGTCACCGGTCTATAAACTGCTCCGTCCAGTTTTGACCACTTTTACCCCGCTGCGGTTTACTGTAAATGATTTCAACCGACAGGGGCCCATGGAAGGTACACGATGTACTTGATAATAACAGAATAGTCCTGCAGTCGATACTCGACGGATCGACCAGATCAACCCACATTGAAAAACTCATGATGTTCGACACGGATGCCGTAACGGACACGATGATGCTTCAACTTGCAAGCTTCGACCAGAAAAAATGGGAGGTAGAGCGAGTAGTATCGGTAGACTGGAAAGAAGGGACAGCCGCCATCAAGTGGGTAGGATTCGAAAACATAACGGAAGAACCACTCTCGGGAGTGAAACACCTCGAGGAGATGAAGAGGTTGGCCCGTAAGGCGAGGAAGAACCTGAAACTCTACTAACCATCTTTTTCCCCCGTTCCTTGCAGGTTGGGGGTTTTCTCATCAAAAAGGGAGGTAGTGTCACCGGTCTATAAACTGCTCCGTCCAGTTTTGACCACTTTTACCCCGCTGCGGTTTACTGTAAATGATTTCAACCGACAGGGGCTGCTTCGGCGGCCATCTAACCAGGCAACAAGTCACCTCATGCCGCGCGGGGCGCGGTTTTGCTGATGTTTACGTGAGCGTGTATAAATTGAGTATAAACACATTTTTCGAACCTCCCAGACAGGGAACGATCAAAGTGCCAAACTGCACAACATCATCCGTCCGTAGACGAATGTTGGCGGTTAGCCAATTGATGATACTGGAATGATGTTTGAAGACGTGGGATCGAGGTGCGACTGAACGGAGAGCCACCGAGCTCATCTTCCGTGGCAAGAGAACGCCACAAGATGTTCTCTGCAGCACTCTTGTCCCGATGATCAACATTCAGAGCATCAGGAACTGTTGCGCGCCACTGAGCACCACGGCACTGTGGATTTTCGCAGAGCATCACACGATGTGGGTGAACGTGCTGGTCATCACGCGGACGAACTCGCTTGTAGGGGGCGTGGCAGTGAGGGCAGACGACGGTTGTGCGATCCTCGTTAACCATGTTAAGATCGACGACAATGTTATACCCCTTGAGAAGGGGAACAATCTCTCTCGCGAACTTTCGATATGGCGCGCAAGGAATGAACATACCAGCAGGCGTGGTGAATCCCGAGCTCCCGTAGAAGACTTTCAGGCGAATGGGGGTGGCGATGGGATGGTGGCGACGCCAACCGAACTCCCGAGCCAACTGTTGGCCGCAGCGGGCGAAGTGCTTCTGGCGAAGGATGTGGTTCGCAAAGCGCACTCGGCGGAAAGACTTACGCATTCCAGCCTCGAAAATGTCGTTCGCGTTGTCCAGCACAAACCTAATAGAGTTGTTGATACTCACTAGTCTTGTGCTCTTGAACGACGCGGCCGTCATATCAAAGCCGAAACTTGGCGTCTTAGTGTATCCGCACTTTGGAAGGACGCCGGTGCTGGTGGTGCCATCGGGGTGCCTGATGTAATACCCTCCGATGGACCTTGCGCCCGGGTCGAACCCCATGAGGTGTGGTGGTCATAGACCACACTAATCATTTATACAGTTTAAGCCATTTATTGGCACAAGGGTTTTCTCTTCTTCTTTCCCTATAAAAGCATTCTCCGCATTAGCGAGGCACATTAACGTTAATTCCCCTCAAATGCTGAAGAAATCCGATCCCCCGTTGCTGAAGTCGCCAGATCTGAACGAACTGTTCATCTTTGTGGACAAGTTCAACGATTACCGCGCCTTAGGGGGCAAGCGAGACATTGAGAAGCTAATCGACAGCGAGGTTCGGGAGATGGTGACAGCAATCCTACCAGCGGACGATCTTGACGACGCGGAGGAAGAGATCCCTCTCCTCCTTAATCAACATCATCGTGCCGCTCGCTCCAGAGCCCAGAAGGACCTCAAGATCATCAAGCGCCTAGGACGCGCTCTCAGACCTACTCAAGAAGTCAACAAGCTCCGTCTCTTTAGAATCACCGCCAAGGACTTCTCCCCTATCGAAGTTGCTCGAGTCAACAAGAAGTTCCGTATTACCATGGCAGTCGTCCAACCCGAGTTCCCCCTCGAGACACTACGCGACATATACGTTCGTTGTTTCCAAGTTCGGATCCAACCAGACGATGTACCGCATCAAGGAGGTGATCCAGGACATGTCGCTAGAAGATGCCATGCCGCGCGTTCTAGCCCTATCCAGAACAGTCCAAGAGAGCACCGCGATCGCCAACGCGTTCCAGGACAAGCCGTCCAACGCCGAGCACCACCACACGAGCCGTAACTCCCACCGACGCAACGATCGCAAGCCTCAGTCACGTCCCACCGAAGACCGTTCGCATGCTACCAGACCTGAACACGCGTCGACTAAGCCTATCGACAAGAAGGGCAGACGTGATCATTCACAGTTCATTTGCTATAACTGTGGTGGTAAGGGTCACGCCGTCTACGAGTGTAAGAAGCCCAAGAACAAGTGTCAGAAGTGCGGGAAGAGCGGACACCTTGACAGGTTCTGTAAATCCCCACAGTACTTGTCCTTGTTCTCGATGACTTCACACAAACGCAAAGATAGCCTACCTCTGTGCAAAGTTAAGGTCGAGGGTCGAGACGTCGTTGCCTTGATTGATTCGGGGAGCCAACTGCTCCACTATATCCCCCAAGCTGACCAAGGGTATGACGCGTATATCAGATGAAGAGCGAAGCGTGCGTACAGCCAAGGGAACTATACAGTCCCAAGGTTCCGTGCAAGGGAACATCAAACTCATGCCGTCAGCCTTTACACCTAAGGCAGTGTCCTTCAAGCCGGAGTTGATTGTGCTAGATACTGAGTTCGACGTCGTCCTGGGGTACCCCCACCTTGTCGAGCTGGGAATCCTCCCCGACGTGAACGTAGAGTCAGGGGAAGACTCGGACGAAGTCCAGGTCCCCGAAGCTTTCAAGCACAACGCTGCCATTTTTAGTCTATCCGACCAGTCGACCAAGAGTCAAGCCGAACTGATCAAGAGGTTCTCCGATCTATTCCAAGACCGGGACGAACCTAGCAGGCTAGAGCCGTACGACCTCGTTCTGAAGGACGATCGGGTCGTGAACGCCAGACCTTACTATGTACCCCCAGCGAAGATACACGTCGTGAGAGAGCACATCGACACGCTGCTAGCCAAGAAATATATCGAGGCCTGCCAGTCACAATACGCTTCCCCAGCTATGACTGTGCCTAAGAAGGGAGGCAAGTCGCGTTTCGTAGTCGATTTCCGCCGTATTAACGAGCTTACTGAGCCGTTCGACTACCCCATCCCTCGTATCGACGAGGTGCTGTCACAGCTCGCAGGACAGAAGATCTTCGCGACTCTAGACCTGTCGTCCGGGTACCACCAGATCCCTTTGACAGAACGATCAAGACCCCTGACTGCATTTACCACCGTACTAGGGCAGTATCAATACCGACGGATGCCTTTCGGGCTGCGCAACGCAGGAGCTCACTTCCAGAAGGCCATGGAGCGCGCCTTCGCCGGGCTCGTGGGCAGCTCATGTTACATTTACATCGACGATATTATTGTCTTCGGCAGCGACGAGGCCGAATATCTCGCGAACCTCGAAAGAGTCCTGGACCGTGCGCGTAAGGTCAAGCTCCAGCTCAATCGCGAGAAATGCTAATTCGGCAGGCAGGAGGTCGAGTTCTTAGGTTGGGTTGTCAATGATGGGCAGGTGAGCATCGCACCCAGCCGTGTAGACGACATCGCAAATCTCCAGATGCCGACATCCATCAAGGGCATGCAGGGCCTAGTAGGATTCCTCAACTATTTCCGGGATCACATCCCCCATTTTGCGGAAATCGGACACCCGTTAATCAAAGCTATGTCCGGTCACACAAGTCTCGGCCTGACCGCCCAGCAGGAGGCCCTCGATAAGCTCAAGCAGAACCTTACCTCCGCTGACGCCCTAGCAATTTTCGACGCCACGAAGGAGCATTCTATAATGACCGACGCCTCGGGAGTGGGGTACGGCGCAGTCCTATTGCAAGAGGGCAAGCCTGTCTGTTACATGTCGAAGGCCTTCAACGCCACACAGTCTCGTTGGTCAACGATTGAGAAGGAGGCGTACGCCATTGTGGCGGCCTTGCAGCGCTGGCGCAAGTTCCTTGCCTGGGGACCTTTCTCCATACTCACTGACCACCGAAACCTTACCTTCATGTACCGTAGCATCAACCCGAAAGTCAGGAGGTGGGCCGATGCCATTTCCGACTTGGACTTTGAGATTAAGCACGTCGCCGGCCTGGACAATGGAGCCGCAGATGGTCTGTCCCGTGTGTTTACTATGTTCACTCGCAAAGCTACGACCGATGAGATTGAAGAAGCACACACCACCGCCGGCGCCCATCTATCTCGACGACTAACGACCGAGAAGCTTAGAGCCGAAGGGTTGTCGGTGTCGAGAGCCGCAGTCGACCAGGTGATTGCAGCTTGCCCGGTGTGCCAAGTCCTCGAGAGACCCCACGTCGATACACCGGATGGTCTGCATACCGCCGTTGATGAACCGTTTAAGCGAGTAGCCATCGACACCTTAGGTCCGTTCCCCAAGTCGCAGGGGTTCACGCACATCTCCGTCATCATAGATATGTGTAGTAGGTGGACCGAGTTGGTTCCAGTTACAGGTACGACTGCGCAAGCCGCAGTTACGGCGTTCGTTAATAACTGGGTCTTACGCTATGGCTGCCCCGAGGTCTTACAGACTGACGGCGGGCCCGAGTTTAACAATCAGCTCATGAAGTCCCTGGCCGACGAGATGGGTTTCCACACCCATGTTACGACTCCACATCACCCGCAATCTAATGGCATCGTCGAACGGGCCAACAGTGGAGTTCTCAAAATCTTGAAGGCCAGAAAGTTCCATTTCCGGGACGCGGACTGGGTCAAGCACTTACCTGTCGCACAATTTATCGTCAATTCGACGCCCAGGATACCCACTCACCTCTCACCATCCGAGATCATACTAGGTGTCAACATCAGGATCCCGAACGAGATCATCATCTGCACCCACTCGACTAGCGCCAGAATACAGGACAGACGCGCGGCGGCTGGCCAAGCCATCCAGCTAGCGAAGGCTAGAATTCAGGCAATGAGAGAGGACGCTCTCGCAAACGCCGCATCGTCACGTCAGGAGTTACTGTGCCGGTTCGTGTTGGTCAAGTACCCAGCCAGACCTCCCAACAAGCTGATGCCAGGATGGCGAGGGCCCATGCGACGGGTCAGTGCGGTTAAGCAAGATGGCGTGACGGTCGCCTATGAAGTTCAGGACCTCAACCAGGGAAGCCAAGGCAAGATATTGAAGGTCGACGCCTCGCGCGTACGCAGATTTAACCCTGGCAATCTATCCGAGCGAGAGATCAAGGACTTGGCCGCCACGGCGAACGATGAGTGGGAAGTGGACCGTATTTCCAAATCGCGAGGGAACGGAACACGAACCAAACGCGAATACCGCGTTCACTGGTCTGGTTTCGAGGACGAGGAGGCGACATGGCAGGATTGGGACTCCGTCAAGGACCTGGAAGCATTAGATATATATTTGAAGTCTGACCAAGCCAAACTGGACGGTCTATAAATCTTCACCACATCTAATCGCTCCAGCGTCAAGTCATCAGATTTATTCGTCGTCCGACTCCTCGGTATCGGTCAGCTCGACCAACCAAGACGCGTCAGCGTGGCGCTCAAGATCGTGCTCAGCAAGATAGTCGCGCACACAACGGACGAGACAGAGATCGGCGTTCAGCCAGACGATGCTGAGGCCAGAGTAACCCCTCATACTGGAGTATGAGAGCGAAGGTCCCAGGTCCACGAGTCGTTTTGAGGAATTCATGACGGACAACACACGTCACGGTGTAGTAACGGTCCGGGTCCGAGACCTGAATAGGCTCCCAGTGGACCTCGTCACCGATCGCAGGCAGGTGACCCTCGCGACACAGCTCGTCGACCAGGGTCGCCCAGAAGGCGCTGGGAGCTGAGATGCAGCGGCTGATCCCGAAGAGTGCCACTCGGAAGTAATCGGGCGAGAGGACGAGGATCAGCAGGCGGTTGAGGTATCCGCGAGCCGTGGTATCCGACGTGACACCGGCAGCAGCGCGAACTGCGGCCACGAGCCCGGCAGAGTAGCGCCCACTACCGGTCAGGCTGATGTCGCCACTCCGGAGGGCTGCTGAGACGATATCGCCATCAGTGAGCGTCGGGCACAGCTTGATCTTGAGGTGGGTCACCACCCCAGCGAGAGCGAACTGGCAGTAAGCCACGAGGTTAAGAATCTGGCGAGACTTCTTAACATCGGTGACTACCGCGGCGTCGTGGAGGCGACCCTGCTCAATGGCGTCGAAGATACGCTGAAGAGGCATTTCAATCGAGTTGCTGTAGCCATTCAGGCGCCGGGAGACCTCAGCTCTGATGTCGCGGGGAAGATTCATAGATGCCGTCACGGGTCGAGTAACACGCTCTGCGGCTTGTACACGGTGCCTGGATGAGTGGTTGATTGATATTTGTTACTTACAGGTTACCGGAGGCCAAGCGCTTGCGCTGAGTACGTGTTTGAGCACGAAGAGAGCGACATACGGCGGAATGGGCGGAAACAAGAGGCTTGGTGAGTTCCTCGTCACCAATTTCGACGATTTTCGCGCGAATGGTATCCAGAATTGCCTCTACGGCTGCGTTGTCCGACATCAACTGAGTTGACGACGACATATCCTGCACTTTTGGAACGATCGGCTCAAGGACGAAACCTAGAGCAATAATAGAACGCCAAATCAAGCTAATTCATCTATTTACCAAGTGCTGTAGCCTATTAGCTTCATCAGAAGCCAGCTGATGTTGTTATTGAAGTACGTTCTCGCCAAGAAAAAAGAAAGGCCCAGAACTCGCCAACGAAGGCGTTTCGGAGCCGATTAATGCCTTTTTCGGCGTCTACGTAAGTTTTAGCGCAAATTGTACAGTACTTCGTGTTATTGACGAAGACGCCAAGATCAACCCCCGAATTACGTTAGAAGCCTACGTAACATGTAATAATTTTCGAAACACGGCCATATGAGGCCGTGGAGGGGCAGGGATAAGCCTCTATGAATACGGGCGAACCCTAGCCGTCCGTTTGACTGTCATTGACGTCGGTAAGTTCGGACCCTATATGCGGTTCATGAGGGCGGCGAAGCCCTGGTAAGACCATCTTAACACGTAACATAGCAATTGCTTACACAGTGGATCCACGTTATCATATACAGCTGTCGGGTTTTATTCCCATGTCACCGTTGGTGATACCATAATTCCGTATCGGAAGACCGCGGGTCGGGCGTTGCCCACTCCACTGCCAATGGAGTAGACCGTTGCATAGCTTGGGTGGCACCAAACTATAACACGGATGACCCTAGGCCAACCTAACCCCCGTAACTCGTTGAGTGTCATGCCTATTACCCAGGCATGGAGGGGCAGTGTGGTGGTCATAGACCACACTAATCATTTATACAGTTTAAGCCATTTATTGGCACAAGGGTTTTCTCTTCTTTCCATATAAAAGCATTCTCCGCATTAGCGAGGCACAGAGGTGGGCATCAGGATCCGGCGCGGGCGGAGCATCGGCATTATTGGTCCCGAGTCGGGGGCGCTCTTTCTCCCGCCCCCTCGCTCGCTTTCGAACAGGCATGCTCGCATCATGTTGTGGTCGATAGTGGCCGCCTCGCTTAACCGTCACCGCCACACAGACCCCATCGGTGCTCAGGCTGAGCAGACGGCCCATTGACCTGGGGTTGTCCAAGAAGTGAATTTAATGTGGAATAGAAGACAATGAGACGACGTGTGCGATTGTGATGTTTGCAGCTGCGCTGACGTCCACGAAGAAGACGCTTTGTGGAAGCCCTGGAGAAGACGATCTCCCTACCGACTTAAGACGTGAGTAGGAGGGAGACAGGGCAGTGTTGCGCAGTATAAACACATTGTTCGACCCTTCAATAGCACACAACGAACGGCACTAATCTGCGTTTCCCTCAAACACCACGAGGTAGCAGCAGGCAGCTACCACCACCCTAATCGAGATTCCTCCTATGTTTACCTTACTCCTTCTTGCCGCGGCCTCTCTTCCCGGCCCGCGCCTTCTTCTCGCCTTCAGCCTTGGGGGTCTGGGCCTGGGCGCCGGCCCTCTTCACGGGCTTCTTATCGCCCTTCTTCTCCTCCTTCTTCTGTCTGGGCATCATTGCAGGGAACGGCTTCCGCCAGCTGGGCTTCTTGAGGTCCCTGTAGACGCGGGGGCCCTTGTGCTTCTCAGAGCCGAGAATGGCATTCGCGAGGGCAATGACGTTGCTGACAGCGCTCCGGGCCTGGTCCATGGCCTCCTTCTTCTTTTTGATCTCCTCGAGCTCGGCGGGAGGAGCGGGCTCCTCCTCACCGGCCTCGGCGGCAATGATCTTGTCGAGGTCATACTGCGCGGCAGCCACACGGGCCTGCGCCTGGAACTTCTTGCCAGCGAGCTGGATCTGCTCGATGTACTCGACGGCCGTGTCGACGATAGGTTGCATCCAGGCCTTGAGCTCCGCAGCCTGCTTCTCGGCCTCCTCCATCTCGCCAGGCTGGCCGGAGAAAGACTCGGAGCCACCGCAGAGGGTGTTGAATGTCGAGACGGCCTTGGCGCCGAGGAGGTGGACGATGAAGAGGGCCACCTCGAGCTGCTTCCAGTTGTAGCGCTGGGCGGTGGAGGTCTCGTCACCTTCCTCGGGGATGGGGGCGAAGCTCTTCAGGATGGGGAAGAAGCGCTCAAGCATGGGGCCGGAACGGTAGCCGTCGAGCTCGCGTCTGGCGGCAAACTCAACGAGGAAGCGCATGACATCGGTGATCTCGTTGGTGGGAACTTCCTCGTCCTTCTCAATGAGGTCAAAAGCAGCGGAAATACAGCGATCCATCTGGTCAGCCTTCTTGAAATCGGGATGATCGCGCATCGTAGTGAGCATGTTGAGAGCGAAGCCGCGAGCGGAAGAGTCGTCGCCAGTAAGAAGCTCAATAAGCTTGTCGATGGAGTTCTGGTCCTCAGAGATTTGGAAAAGCTCAGACATGGGTTTGCGCTGGTTTTGCTCGAAAAACTGCGGAATGAAAATGTGGTGGGTCTGTAGGAGGTGTATTGGCCGTGAATGTTGAGCAAATGAGGTGCGCAGCTACCATATGTCCACTGTGAAGCTTCATTGATTTCATCCTGGGTCTCAAGATCTTCGACAAACAGCATGGATAGACTCACTACACCGGGCTCCACCCACTCACAGGCGAGCATGTACGATCAGCTGCACGGCACCCAAGACTGCCCTCCGATTTCACATATAACGACCAAAGCAAATGACGGAACGAGCGTCGACACTTCAGCAGCGCCTTGAACAGCTGACGCTCGATAGTTTAAACGAGCTGTACCCCGATCTCGCGAAGACTGAGGACGACGCGGCCGGAGGCGATAGTGACGCTGAAAGCGTCGACGAGGTGGAAGTACCCACCGCCACATCTCGTATGGACACTCATGAGCGACTTTTTGAGTTCCTCAGCACGTATGAGCAGCATGCCGAGAGAACCGCGGACAGCTCCCAGCCAAAGTCGAGCATCCGTGCCGAGTACACGGACATCGCCGCCTCTCAGGGGCTCTCCATCTGGAACAAGGCGTCTCTCCGCATGTTACGAGACATAGTCCAGACTAAACGGCCCGACGACCGTACTCCGTCAGACATCCGGGCCGTTGCTGAGATGATAGGGTCCCTCGCCTTCTTCCACCAGGCAAAGGACATCACCCCGGCATTCGCACGGCAGTGCAACTATAAGGCGCTGAAGAAGGGTAAGTACGTATTCCACCAAGGGGACGAGGGCGACACCTTCTTCATCATCCTGAAAGGATCGGCTAACGTCATCGTCAACGGGGCTGTCAGAGCAACACTCACCAAGGGCGACCAGTTCGGGGAGCTGGCCCTACTGTCGAACAAGCCGAGGGCGGCGTCCATCCTGTGTGTCGAGGACATGGAGTGCGCCACGCTGAGACGGGCGGACTACACGAGGATCTTGCTCACCGTGGAGAAGAGGAAGCAGTTCACACGGTTCACGTTCCTCAGGAAACACCCAGTGCTGTCCTCGTTGCCGGACGAGACCCTCCGCAGGCTGACGGACGTCTCTGCCACGAAGCAGTTCAACACGGGCCACGTGATATGCAAGGAGGGCGATCCAAAGGCATCGCACGTGTTCTTCATTGTCTCGGGTAACGTCGCGGTTCTCAAGAAGGTCAAGCCAGCTGGCAAGAAGGATGCCAACAAGACCCTGCCCGAGCGGCACTTCGAGCTCTACCGACTGGGCCCCGAGTCATACTTCGGGGAGCTCGCCGTGCTCACCGGCTCCCCCCGACAGGCCACAATCGTCTGCCTCGAGAGCACCCAGCTGATCTGCCTGCCCAGGTCGGACTTCATGCGACAGATCACAAAGGAGGCCGTCCTGAAGTTCAACGCGGCCGCCCGCAAGTATCCAACCCTCGCTGACATCCAGGCGACTTACAACAAGGTCGTAGAGTGGGAGAACTTCAAGACGGGTCTTGTAGGCGCAGTGGTGGCCGAATACGAGCGGGAGAAGCGGCAACGGGGCTATCCCTGGAGCAAGACGGGCGTCGAGTGAGATGGCACTGCTGAATGGTGCTATTCCAGGGCTGGCGCGGTAAACTTTACTCTCAGACTCACTCCCTGTATGCCGCCCCGCACGTGGCAACAATATCCCGAGCTGCCATAAACTGCGCTGACTCCATACCCGCCTGAGTGTAGAGGTGGACGCTGGCTTTGGCCTTGTACATCTTGTCAAACTTGGATAGAATGCCCGTGTCGAGCATGTTAGCCACTAGATCTGATCCAAAGATCGCGGTGGTCTCGTGGAGGCCGGGCGAATCGTATCTAGACAGACCGTATCTCATTAAATCTGAAGTGAATCTGGTGCTTCGAATCTTTTCCATTGCGGTCCTGACCGAATCTGCCGAGGGCATGTCACCACGAGAGAACAGCGAGCCGGAGAACACAGAGGGCGTCTCATCGTCGTGGTACGATGCGAGAGACCATTTCTTGGGCCGGAAGACCTTGGCGATGGATGACCCGTCTGCTGCCCCGATCGTGGCGTGGGTCACAAAGGGCATGTGCAGGCGGGGGCATATGTCGTAAATCAAGCCGGGCAGGGTGACCGGGGCCGACCCGCCGAGCCGCTGCGGGGCTGTGAGGTTGACTAAGGGGCGAATGGCAGCTGAGTTCAAGGAGGAGAAGTTCGAGAGTTTGGCCTTCGAGTCACCCTGGGTGATTTGATCGGAAAGAGATTGGTTATCACCAACAAGAGTCAGGTCTGCGTGCTGTACGATTGCATTTGCGGTCATTATTGAGTTGTAAGGCGCGGTGATGACGTCGTCTGTCTCTGCACTGGGCGCCATGGTTAGCGTCACCCGCTTCTGGGCGGGGTACAGGTCATGCAGCATCTCCAGCAGATAGGACCCGAGACCAGAGCCAGACCCGCCCGACATACTGTGGGTCATGACGAAGGCGTGGGCGGACTCGCACCCCTCCATGATCTTCCTCGTCCGGTCCTCGATGTGATGATTGAACTTGTCCCCAAACTCATAGTACCCCCGGGCCCAGTTGTTGCCGGTTCCAGAGACGTCGGAGACCATGAACTCGGGCTGGAAGAGGCCCCGGATCCGGTGGGTGCGGCGGAGCGTGTTCAGTACGCCCTCTTCGGTGTCCATCATCAGACAACGGGCGCGGTAATGTGTCTTGTTATCGGTTATGTCAGTGTATTCGCTGAAGAACTGCGAGAGGCCGTAGCCGTGAGGCTTTTTGAGCAAATCATGCTCTGTGGCGATAGTATCGAAGAAGTCCCAGCACAGCTGATTTCCACATTGTCCAACTGCTAGGAATATGCATTCTCCAACCATTGTAAAAGCGCTGGGAACGACTTGACGACGTGGTGTGGTTTTGTCGGATTTGGCACATGGACAAAGCTGGCCTATTCACAAGATCTGGAGCTCGCTAACTCACATAATGGTAGCCAAAAGCGCCCCATGCATCGTCAGTCTCGGCTTTGATCATTCGAAATCGAATTCTTTTTCCGATATCGGTGAGACCATCGAGAACTTACAAAACGCCAAAAAAGAGGAAACGGTGCTGGCTGACCCAAGGCAATATTCATGCACGAGATCACGGAAGCTCTCAATTGGGAGGTGATCCCGAAGTGAGAAAAAGTTTTCGCCGATCAGTCTTCCCTGGCTGGGAGAATACTCCGCCCATGGTTGGAGATATATTACTACGAGCTTATAGAACACCCAAAGGCCCGCCTCCGCTCCGTGCACCCTCTTCCGACGTTCGTGCTCTCCTCTTCAGCTCCGTGATGCACTATGAGGGCCCTCTGGGGCCTAGGTTTTCTATCTACGAGACTTTGAAGGTCATTTTGCTTGGATGGTGGCTTCCTTTTGTCCGACTTGGCGGTCTTTTGGTCATTATGATATTTTATCGTCTCTACGCCGCCATCGTCTTCTTCAACGTCGCGTGGGCATCAGGGAAGCCCATGCCGCCCCGGAATGACTGGCGCATGTGTCTCATGCGCCGTGAGATGCGCATTGGCTGTCGCACTGCTCTTCGCTGGTGCGGCATCAAGACGAAGATCTTTGGCAAGTACTCACCCCAGCTTGATGATGGTTGGGAGCCCCCCGTCATCTCCAACCACACCTCGTACGTTGACATCGTCATCCTCGCCATGCAGGGCCACCACGCCTTCGTCGCCAAGGCCGGGCTGGCCAAGGCTCCCATCATCCGCACGTTTGCCGCGCTCTGGCAGGTCGTCCTGGTCAAAAGAAAGGCTGCTGACTCCAGGACTGCAACACAGGACCAGCTGCGGAACCGCTGCTTCGACCACAACGCCCCCAGCCCCACGCTGTTCCCGGAGGGCTCGACCACCAACGGCAAGTGGCTCATGCCCTTCCGCCCCGGCATCTTCCGCCTCGGCATGCCTGTCCAGCCTGTGCTGCTCCACTACCCGCACAAGCGGTGCAATGTCGCGTGGGACACCTGCACGATCAGCCTTTCCCTGTGGCGCTGTCAGACCCAGGTGGTCAACCACGCGCACCTGCACTATCTACCCGTGTACTACCCGACTGACGCGGAGAAGGCGGACGCCCGTCTGTTCGCCGAAGGTGTGCGGCGTGCGATGGTCTCCTATGCAGAGACACACGACATCGAGCTCCAAACGACGGAGACAAACGTCCTGGAGAAGCTGATATATCAGGACTACTGTGACGGCAAGATCTCGTGGGGCAAGGCCCTTGAGGACCTGCAGGCGCTATATGACGCTCGCCCAGACGATTTTAGCGAGGAACGCAAGGCGCTTTTAGCCGAGACTGTTCGTCGCAGCGTTGCCGACGGCGACTACGGCGTGCTAGGTCAATCGGACACGATGGTGGACCTGGTGGTGAAGGAGGGCGATGTGTCTTCAAGCGACGAGGGCACCCCACGGGAGGACGAGGCAGATGACATTGTTTAAAATAACTGGCATGGGGCTCGGTGGCATGCTATTTTTATGAACGGACCAGCTATTTCTGGCCATTCTCGAACCTCGAGCCACTCGACCAAAGCTTCAGCCTCCTCGACGACTTCTACGTCAACCTTGTGGCGTGGAACTGGGAACGCCTGGTGCTCGGAGTCAATCGACGTCGTGCTCTACCCGATATAGCTTCAACACAACCACCAGCCGAACCCCATCGTTTACTCCTGCCCCGAGGGCACCGTCTCCATCGTGACCTCCTCGTCCTCGTCCTTCTCGGCCTCCTTCCACTCACCCTGTTTCTCGACCTCAACGTCCGCCTCGACCTTTGCCTCGTTATCGTTATCATTGGTCACGCCCTCCTTGTCGACAAGACCGGGGATGTCGAGGCAGGAGCCACCAGTGGGCGTGGCGGCGGCCGGGGTGCCAATGACAGAGTCGTACCAGTACCGCTCGGACATCGGGTCGTCAAGGTACTTCGTGATCTCGTAGGCGATCTCCTCAGAGGGCTTGGCGCCGTTAAACTTGTGGATGACATCGTCGTATGCCGCGAGGATCTCGTTGTTGTTCTTGTGGAACTCCGCCAGCCTTGTCCTCGCCGCCTCCTCCGTATCGTCGGGCCGGTGCACCAGACGGTCCTCGATCTCAGGCGGCGGGGGGTTGAACTTGAGGTGGTAAATGTGTCCGGTCTCGGGGTCGAGACGGCGGCCGACAACACGCTCGATGAGGACGTCGTCGTGCACCGAAAGGTACACAAACTTGTTGGGAACCACGCCCGCCTGGATGATCGCGTCCGCCTGAGCACGCGTGCGGGGGAACCCGTCGAGGAGCCAGCCCCGTTCCCTGCAGTCTTTCTCGCTGACGCGGGCCTTGACGAGGTTGATGATCAGCTCGTCGGGAACAAGGTGCCCGTCCTCAATGTACTTCTTTGCCTGCTTCCCAAGCTCTGTGTTGTCCTTGATGTGCTGTCTCAGGATGTCACCAGTTGAAATATGAACGACGCCGTACTGCTTCACGATCATTTCGCACTGCGTGCCTTTGCCTGAAGCCGGGGCGCCAGAAATGATGATACCGAGCTGGCTGCCAAGTTTTGTGTCTGATTTGATGTCTGCTTTGCTTCCTCCGCAGCCCATGAGTATTATTGGTTGATTGTCGTGACGGTGAAATTCGCACGATAGCCCTCGGACTGTTGACCCCGCGGCAGAGCCAGCCTGGGGCACCAGTGGTCTAGATCGAGTCGGTGATTTATTCTACAGTTTGCTCGGATCTGTGTCGAAACTGCCACTGTAGGCTGTCGTGTTGTTGATGGTAAGGCGATGCCGATTCAGCACTGCCGATTCACAACTGCTGACGGAACAGCGGACCGCGGCTGTCATCATTCTCCTGGCCACACGGCTCGCACCCCAATACTGCTCAACATTAATTAATATTTATAATTAATATTTATAATCCACAACGCTAATACGGGATGCCGAGTCTGATGTCTGTCGCGGGCCTCTCGTGGCGCTCCCTGTCTCCTGACTGCCGGCTGGGCTGGCTGGGTTGGGACCGGGTGTGCTTCGAACGGGCTTGACGGAGGACCTCGTAGAGAAGCGGAATGTCGGAGGGCGTCGTCGCCGGGTCGAGGCCGATGTCTGCGATGAGGGCGTCGCGGGAGAGGCGCTGGTAGCCGTCTAGGCCAGCCTCGGCTTCGAAAACTGAAGAAGAAGCCCACATTCCGCATGATTCAAGGAACTCCTTGACTAGCTGGCACATCACATATGTCTCTGGAGAGGTCTTTGGGGGCTGTTTGGGAGCATCTGGCCTTGTAGCTTGGAAACAGGCGCGTCTGAGGTTCGCCATTATCTGATCGAGCTCCCCACTGTCTTTCAACCTTCCAAGAAGCTGTTCTTTGAACTTTTCTACCGTTGATAGCCCGTCCATCGTGAGTTTTCTGACGCGAAGTTTTGGCTTAACCTTAACCTGCGCGACATAACCTGCGGCCTAAATACAAGAAGGCTGGGTTATTGATGGGAAGTACTGCGCTCTTAGGTATCATATGATGGCTGGTAGTGTCCAGCTGTCTCCACAGCCTTAACCTGCGCTCATGGAAAAATGGCACCCGTCGAACCAGAGCTTTGGAAGGGCACTAGGGGTGCTGTGATCAATCATCCTACAGAACAGAAGTTCCTCCACATCTGGTTTGACGGTGACCTCCATTATGACCCGTACGGTATGTCTACGCCCCCGACCTTACCTAGACTCCCTCGATGAGGCCCTGTCGCATGCACGTAACGCCCCCGAGGATAGAATTCTTCATACCAAGTGCCTGGGCTTCGTTGGTGTGAAGCAATTCCGCACCACGCCGATTCTCTTCTACGTCCTGGACGGCACGTCTGGCTTCCTCCACGACCAGCACGAGTGGCATGCCCCCTCGACCATCAGGGCCGTTCCCCTCGACCAGCCGAAGACTGCTGAGCGGAAGGGGTACGACCTTGAGCTCTCGCTCATGCGGCACATCCGTGACGAGCTCGAGGCCGAGGGCCTGTACTTCTCGAGGACGTATGACATGACCCGCAGGCTGTCGGACACGGAGGAGGATGCGGGCGACCTGTTCCGGTGGAACAAGTCCTTTCTGCCCCTGGGCGAGGCCGCGGCCTTCTTCGTCCGCATGATCCGCGGCTTTGTTGGATCCGCGTACTCCGAAAACCACCAGGTCTTCCTCATCTCACGTCGCCACACCTCTAGGGTCGGCACGAGGTACCACCGCAGAGGAGCAGACAAGCACGGCAGCGTCGCCAACTTTGTTGAGACAGAGATGATAGTCGCATCCACCGACCCCGAAACCCCACCGCAGTCGTTTCTGCAGCTCAGAGGGTCCATTCCCCTCCGCTGGAAGCAGTCAGTCAACCTCAAGTACACCCCCCTCATCAAACTGCACCCCGACTCCGGTATTCAAAGTGCAGTGTATGGCAAGCACATGAGGTGGCTTTCAGAGCGGTACGGGCGGGTCACGAGCGTCTCCCTACTCGACCTGCACGGACCTGAGGCCGAGTTGGCCGGCATGTTCAAGGAGTCAGCCGCAGAGGCCGGTGACCCATTTATCGAGTATGACTTCCACACCGAGTGCAAGGGTATGCAGTA
Source organism: Carpediemonas membranifera (assembly GCA_019828565.1). Taxonomy (NCBI): domain Eukaryota; phylum Fornicata; genus Carpediemonas; species Carpediemonas membranifera. The sequence goes on along the minus strand of JAHDYR010000057.1, from coordinate 23,375 downwards.
CCACAAGATCTCGGGCCTCATCGAGCAGCTCTCCGTCACCCTCAAGGAGGACGGTGTCGGGCGGGTTGGGTCGCCACAGCGCGGGTGTCCCAAGGTCAACTGCAAGGACTGCCTGGATCGGACGAACGTCGTGCAGACGATGATCGCCAAGCACATGCTCAAGATGATGACTGAATCGACTGAGCTGGAGTCGGAGTCGTTCCAGGAGATGTTCCGGGCGATGTGGACGGACAACGGCAACGCCATCAGCACCCAGTACGCCGGCACCGGTGCCCTCAAGGACGACTTCACCAGGAACGGCCTGAGGACACGCAAGGGCGCCATGAGCGACGGCGTCAAGTCTGTCAAGCGGTACATCCTCGGCAACTTCTTCGACGGGGCCCGGCAGGACAGGATGGATCTCGCCGTGACGATGGGGGTCGACCTCCGCGCCGTCTCGGCCGTGGCAGACCATGGCGGGCTGAAGGTCGCCATGGGATTCGGGCTGCTGTGCGGCCTTGGCGGGCTGATCGCATACCGCATCATCGGCGGGGGCGGGGAGATCCCCATGGTTGTCCCGTACGTCCTCGTCGCCACGGCCGTGGTGTCGTTCGTCACTCTGATCAAGATGGGCGGGGAAATGATCGTGCAGCGACCTAGGGTGCACGATGATGACTCGGAGTAAACATTGGCGGTGTTTGGTGAGAGCTATTTACGTGATTTACGTCAGGATAACGTTTCGAGTTGGGCACGCCATTCGCATCAATGAGTAGCGATGTGGACATGGAATCTAGCGACGATGCGGTCACATACACAATGAATGATCAGAGATCGTTAGTGTTGCTTGCTCTAGTGGGCCATTTCAAGGCTGTGGTTCCCTCAATCCGCATGTGGAAGCTCATTTCGGTCAATTTCAGGGCTTTGTTCGACGACGATGAGACTAGAGAGTACATTACGCCGGATACTGCCAAGAACCTTGTGGCGGACCTTCTAGAGCTTTCTCCAGAGAAGCTGTCCAACGGAGTCGACGAAGACACGCTTCAACTCGCCTGGAACGAGCGTGCTGAGGCCCGCCAGACAGAGCTCGAGGAAATAGAGCGAGCCCTACTCCCTCTGATCAAGTCAGACTCGGCCAAGCCGCCCGTACGGCCCCGCGCCCCCGCCTCCACCGCGGATCCGATGACGGACGAGTACTGGGCCACCCTGGACGTCCCCGAGTACTTTAGGGCGGATAACAGTGCCCGGTGGCCGTACCACCTCTCTCTTGCCCAGTTCCGGTCGCTGATGGAGCAGGGCGAGCAGTACGATCTGGCGGCCAGTGGTGAGCAGCTTAATGCGGATAAGCAGGCGATACTGACCGCACTGATGGGCGGTAAGTACAACAGCCTCTTCATCGCCCCGGTCGACACGGCCCAGTATCCCGTTTACGACAACTTCGTCCTCCGGCCCACCTGCTATGGTGACGTCCAGAAGAGCATCGGCATGGCAGATGGCGCGACACTGGAGATGATGCGGGACCTCACTGTGATATTCGCCAACTGCCTCGTGTTCAACCACGCCTTCACCGAGCTGGGACGACAGGCGGCGTACACCAGGCGGGATATGTTCAGCATCATGTCCGAGACGTGGGCCCGGGGGCAGTGAGGGGCGCGTGTAAACATAGTGGCGTTCGTGTTTAGGCGATCCCCACCTTGCCTCGAGCAGTTTCCGGCGCAACGCAATGAAGCCAATGAACCTGATCTTTATTCACGGCCCCGCTGCGGCCGGGAAGTACACCATCGGTAAGATTCTCAGCGAGGAAACCGGAATTCCACTCTTCCACAACCACCTTGTTGTCGATGTTGCCATGTCTCTGTTCAACTTCGGAGAGGATGGATTCAACGCCATAAGAGCTACGGCGTGGCGCGTTTGCATAGAAGAAGCAGCAAAGGCACATAAGTCTCTCATTTTCACATTCAATCCAGAGGCGACAGTGGAGCCATCCCTCATCCAGGACCTCCTCGAGACCTACAGCTCCAACGGCGGCGTGGTCACAATAGTGGAGCTCAAGTGCTCGGACGACGTCATTCGAGAGCGGATCGGCAACGAGAGCCGCCAGAAGTTCGGCAAGTTGACTGACGCATCGGCCTTTACCGCGATCAAACAGCAGGGCGGTTTCGACTTCCCTAAGCTCGCAAAGGCCGCGGTGACCATCGATACAGAGCACCACACTCCACACGAGGCTGCTAGGCTGATCGGCGAGGCACTTTAGATGAGCCTGACTCATAGAGGCCTGACACCTTGATATAAACGCTGTTATTTTACAATTACAATTCTTACACGGCTGGGTATGACGTGGCCTTGGCCTTCTCATGAGCGCGGGCACGGAGCAGTTTGATCGTCTGAGACGTCGCAGCCACGGTAATGAAGCTAAAGGCCACGATGGCGACAGTCGCGATGAAGGCGAAGAGGCCAAGGGCAGCGAGGAGGATGATGGTCGTGCTGCTGAACTCATCGTCGTCGTCGTCCGTGGGGTTGTCGGTCGGGCCAGGGGCTACGATGGTGAAATAGTCGGAGTACACCGCCACGCCATCGTAGGCAAGCGTCACGTCGACAATACCGGTGATGTTCACATCAATTGATTGGCCATCAATGCCGAGAACAAGCCGGCCCTCGTTGGCAGAAGCAGTGCCAGTGTAGTTGCCGACCGTCATGGTGTACCGCGTGCCGACCGACTCGAACTGAGTCTTGACTCCACTGGCCGAGTCGGGAACCTCAACGATGACCAGGCTGGGCATGGCTTCCGTCGTCACGGTGGAGGACACCTCGGGGTCGAGCACAACACCGAATGGCAGGCCGCTGAGGGCAGCAGATGTCACGGTGCTGGCCCCCACGCAGCTGGCGGTGGTCTGAGTGGGGTCAACCGCAATGTCAGAGGTCGAGATGCCGCCGATCGTGCCCGCGTCGATGAGGGCGGCGCAGAACCCGAGCTGTGTTGGCGTCGTGACATCTATGCTAGATTCTGAGATTGTCACTGTGCCGGCTGGGTTGGGGTCGACTGACTCCGAGTCAATGGTGAGGTATACCTCAGCCGTGGAGCCGTCGCTCATGGTGACAGTCATGGTGTAGGACCCGGCGGGGAGGGTGCCGTCGGCGTTGGCCACTGGCACGACGAAAGCTCTGTTTGAGTCGACCTTGGAGAAGTAGCTTGTTGGGATGTCGCAGGACACGCCCGCGACGCCGTTGGTCTCAGTGCCGTTGACGTTGATGACGCCCGTCGGTTTGTCCGAGGTCTTCGGCACAATGCTGGACGTGTTGACGGCGAGGTAGGTGAGCGTCATCGTGGCCGTGTCGACCGCGTCGAGGCCGTTCTTCGCCGTGATCGTCACGGTGTACGTCCCACTGGCAGTGGCGGCGCTGGGCGTCAGCTTCAGAGACGTGCCGGCCGCTGACACACCGACCCAGTCGGGGACCGAGTCATCGACAGAGAGGGTGATCGTGCCGCCAGTGATGTCGGAGTTGTCAAAGTCAGGAGTGATCTCGGTCGTGCCGGGGGAGGCGAGGGTGAGCGCTGTGATAAAATACTCCGACTCTGCCAGAGTCACCATGGTCACGTCAGACGAGTAGTCGGCCTTGGTCCCGTCAATGGTCAGGCTGTAGGCCAGGGTCGCCGCGGACGTCTCCTGGGAGCACCGAATGACTTGGGCTGAGTCGACTGTTTCAATGACACAGCTGGTCGAGTCCCACGTGCTGCCCTTGGCCAGGGTGTACGGCGTGTCTGCAGGGTAGACCTCGAAGACGGGGGCAGTGGACGTCGAGCTCTCGTTGAGACCCACGGACACCGCAAGCTGGGTGGCCGCACAAGCCGTCTTAGACAAAAACTGGTCGAACCCGCTGGGGCAGCTGCCGCAGCTGGTCTGGGCTCCTGTGGCGCCCGAGAACTCGTCCATGCCGCAGTCCTTGCACGAGTCCTGGGCCGCGGTGTCCTGGTACTGGCCGCTGTTGCACTCCACCACTGATAGCCGGTCGGCAGCTGCGGCGTACCCCTTCTCCGCGGTCTTACAGCTGCTCTGTGCAGTTTCGTCCTGGTACTCGCCCGTCCCGTCGCATGCCGTCTGGCTGGAATGGTCGCCGCTGCCGTCGACGTGGAACCCCTTATCAGCGGTCTTGCATGAGTCCTGACGCGTCTCGTTCTGGTAGTACCCGCTGCTGCACATGACCTGGCTGGTCCTGGTGTCCGAGGGTTCATAGCCCAGGTCGTTCACCTTGCACACAGTCTGCCCCGCCTCGTCCTGGTACTCTCCCGCGCCATTACAGGCCCGGTACGTCGAGTCCCAGTACGACATGGACCCCGTCCCGGTCACTTCGCACACGGTCCCAAGAATGTCGGGGTGTTGGCCGGTGGGGCAGGGGGCCTCAGCCGTTGCCCCAGTGGAGGCGGCGGGGATGTAACCAGGGGCGGGGGCGTGGCACATGCTGCCGTATGTCGACGACAGCGTGCCCTGACCGCACGCAACACATGCCCCAGCGTCGGAGTCCCACTCCTGCCCGGCCTGACAGCGCTGGGATACAGCAGTGGCGATGCATGTCTGCGGGTTCACACCGACCCTGGTGATGTCGAGGATCACCTGGGACGTGTCCGTATCATCGAATCCAAACGTGACAATGAAGGAGTCGAGCTCCGCGACGCCGTTGCCGATGAACAGGGTCGGTCCGGTGGCCACCCTCTGACTTTCTAGGGTCCATGTGCCGCCGTTGTCCTGGGTCCACGTGGTGTAGCCGCCGTAGTAGTTGTAGTCCACATTCAAAGATGGTGTGCCGGCGATGATGCGGGTCCCGTCATAGGCCACGCTGAACCCGAGCATCGTGTCCTCAGTCGCACCCTCGAGTCGAAGGATCTGGGCGAGTTTGGACGTCGTGGGGGCGTCGAACAAGTCATAAACATGCACCTCACCCGTCCCAACAATGGACGATACCGGGTCGGTGGCGGCGGCGGACCCCATGACCAGGGTGCTGCCGTAAAGTGCGGACCTTAACCTGCGGGAATATTGATGAGAGAGGGCTGAGGAGTACGAGGCGGAGTAGACGGTGACGGTGCTGGAGGAGAGCGAGGAGCCGTCGTTGTAGACCAGGAAGTCGTCGTTCATCACCATGGAGGAGAACTCGTCGATGGTCACGCCGGTCTTGGTCAGGCCGTTGTCGAGAGTAAATGTGCCGTCGACGAGCTCGTAGAAGTAGATGGATGTGTCCAACTGTGCGCCGACAGCAATAGTCGTGCCGCTCACCGCCACACAGACGCCGAAGTGACTCTCAAAGGCGGGCGCGTGGTTACTAATGATGGCATAGTAATCAATTGATGAGCTCCCAATCTCATAAACATAAACTGCACCCTCGTCATCCACAGTCGCACTTGTCTTATACGCCCCGACGACGAGGTAGTCGTCTGTGGCGGCGATGTTCATGCCGTACCCGTCGCCGTCAGTGCTGGTCCGCAGCAACGTGTAGGAGTCCGTCGCCACCGTCTGCGGGTTGAAGTACAGCACCGCGCCGAGAGAGGAGCCGTCGACGTAGCTTCCCAGGACGATGAAGTCTCCGGCCTTGACGAGGGAGGGGGACTGGGCGCCGTACGACCCGACCAGCTCGGTGGTGGGGATGGCCTGCTGGGACGCCGTGGAGTAGTCCGTCGGGTAGAGTGTAGCGTAGGAGGTGTAGCCCGCGGGGCATGCGGTCGTCGTGGTGGCGGCCCCGAGGGTGTAGCCCGCGGTGACTGCGAGGCACTCGTTCTGACCAGTGCTGGGCTGGTACGTGCCCGGCGGGCATCTGAGGCAGTGGTGCATGTCAGTAGAGGCGCTGTAGTACCCTGCGCGGCACGGCACGCACTGGTCACTGTCCATCTCGAACCCGGGCAGGCAAGGGGAGAGCTTGTATGTGAACAGACGCGTGGATGTGCCGTCCAGCAGCACGGCGTGGCCGTCTGCCATCCACAGGCCCATCACACCGACGGTGAGGTCGTCCTCCGTGACATCGGGGGCGAGGGGCGTCGTCAGCGTGCTCGTGATGCTGCCCTCATCGCTGTCGTAGTACGAGAGGACAACGGCGACGTCGTAGTACACGTTGGCCGGCGAGGAGACTGCACTGACCGCGTAGCCGACCCACGGACCGTCGGTGGCGATGCCGAGGGTGGCGGGGGTGTCGCCAAACGTCGTGGTCGCCATGGTGGGGGCCCCGGACGTGTAGTCGCCGTAGTAGGGCTGGGTAGAGTCCACTGTGAAGATCTTCGTGCCATTCATCACAGCCGCGGCGAGATTACTGGTGGTTTGTGAGACGACGTCAAAGATCTGCACGGTCCCGGCGTCCGCATCAAGCGTGGTGACGTCCACAGTGAAGGCCGCCTCTTTTCCATCGATGACACCCGATACCACTGCGACGTGTGAACCACCCGACCCGAAGCTGAGTTCCTTACCGAGGAGAGACGACCCTGCCACAGTCAGTGTGGCGCCGAATGACCAGCTGGTGAGGTCGGTCGTCGATGCGGTGTGCAGGACAAGGGCTGAGGATGTGCCGGTGTCGATCACGTCGCATCCGATGAGTGCGTAGAGGGTCGTGTCAACAAGGGCCACAGCGATCGTGTCACCGGACTTGGTGTTCGTCATCCCGTCGGTAATATCCGCTACGAATGTCACAACGTTGGAATCCACGGTGTAGACGTGGAAACCACCGTAGGACCCGAGAGATGGGTTGCCGACGAGAAGAACGCCGTCAGTGTAAGCGACGGAGGTGCCGAAAGAGCCGGTACCGGTCAGAGTTTCGAGATGGTACCACTTGTAGTTCGCAGAGAATGCGTAGACGAGCACAGAGTTGGCGTCGGGCATGCCTACGAAGAGATTGTCAGATGAAACAGCAACAGAGGATATTTCACCGCTATTGCCGAGCGTTTCGAAGGGCCTAAGCATCTGGTAGGCGAAGCATGCGCTAATGCACAGCAGAACTACCACTAAGCGGGTAGAAAACGGCATTTTGCGCGTTGAGAACACAAGAATTTTTTCTTGCATCAACGGTCGAAGCTGACCTGCCGGGGCTGTGACATCCTGCAGAGACTGACCTCGACACCGCGTCCAGCATCTTTGTTCCCTTGTTCCAGTCCGCTGTTCTCACAACACCGGTTCAACAATGGTCAACAGCTGCCGTCGGGTCGCCGTCTGGTGGGTTGACCCGATATCCTCGAATGAAGGCCGTAGGTGATCGGAGTATGTGACTGTATCATTTTGAGATCACATCTCTTGTAAGAATCTGTAGATCTTCGACCAATCAGGCCGATTGAATCATAATCGGACTGTATGTCGCGCATTGAGGCAAATATCACCGGAATTTCAGCACTGGGCACGGCAGTCAGCCAGATAGTCGACCTTGGCCCATTTGTCGGATCAGATTACGAGTTACTAAGGATCGAATCTATTCGATTTCCCGCAATCACCATTTTATGAATATGCTTTTGGCTTGGTAGGTCCCGGGTCTGGGGCCTTCATGGAGCATTACGATCAGGAATTACAGCCCGATTGGCCCCGCTTTTGTTATTTCTACGATCGTTGACCCGCCATGACCTCGATTTCCCCCGAGATCGAGCGAACGCCGATCAAGTTCATGGCTGAAAACGATACATCCGCTGTTGTTGTGGATGAGCTTAATGCCAGTGTTGTGAACCCAAATGATTCTATTCTCGAGGTTCACTCCGATGAGGAGCTGATTTCGCAAGAAGCTGTCGTCTCCGCTGACGATGAGATTCTCGGAGAACGCTCCGATGATGCTCCTGTTGATAATGAAAAGATTACTGAAGACTTTGAGGAGCTGGCGAACGAATCCATCGTCCCCGTGGCCATCGCTGAGGGCCCCAATTCGGATGCCACGGCAACAGATGCCGACAAGACGCCGGACGCCATCACTCCCCCTTCTGATCATCCCGAGAGCAGCCCCGAAGACGCACAGGACGGCAAGCAGACGTTTGCCGACCATGCCGAGCTCGTTGCTGGCAAGCTCCACGAAACCCTCGCCGGTGCTCCCGTGGTTGATCCTTCTGATGCAGGCGAGGCAGGCATCTTTGCCTCCATCTTCAACATCGCCAACACCATCCTTGGCGCGGGCACGGTGACGCTGCCCTTCGCCTTCAAGTCGGCCGGCCTTGTGTTTGGAGGCATCCTCATCATCGTCTCCTTCCTCGTCATGATGTTCTCCATGCGCGTTCTCGTCCGTGCATGCCACCGTCTGTCCCCCCGCGTCTATTCCTACCGCGCCCTGGCTGTCAAGTGCTTTGGTGGCTGGGCTGGCCCCGTCATCGAGCTGCTCATCGCCCTTTTGACCACGGGTGTGCTGATCGCCTACACCATCATCATCGGCGACTACGTCTCGAGTCTTGCCAAGTCGTATCTCCCCTTCATCCCCTTCCTCCACTCGCCCCTCGTCATCCGGATCATCGTCATGACCTTCATCATCTTCCCCCTCTGCTGTCTCAAGAGCCTCCGGCTGCTGTCATTCACCTCCGGCATCTCTGTGGCGTGCGTGCTCTTCACGACGGTCTTTGTCTTCCTCTCGTGCCTCTACTCTCTGAGCCAAGGCAGCGCTGCCATCCTCACCAACAGCGTCACCTGGTTCAAGTTCGACCTCTCTGCGTTCATGGCGATCTCCCTGTACTCCACAGCCTTCGCCGCGCACTTTACCCTGCCCTCGATCTACCAGGAGCTCAAGAAGAAGGAGCTCTCCCTCCTCTCGCCCCCAGAGACCCCCGCACCTGAATCCGAGTCCCCCGGCGCCACCATCGCCACCCTCCAGTTTATCGGCCACACCACCGTCCGCCGCACCAACGCTGACTACCCCGAGGTCAAGGACAGTCACGTCGAGGAGGGCGAGGCCTCCCCCCACGGCTCCGGCACCCACACCCCCACCGAGCCCTTCGCCGTCGACGGGTCTGCTCTCGGCAACATGTCGCCCCTGGGCCGCAGTCGGGCCGGGTCGCTGTCCCGTCGTGAGAAGCGGGCCCTGATGAAGCAGGGTAAGGTCGTCAAGTCCGGGAGCGATAAGGACTGGCGCCGCATCTGGGCGTCCCTCTCTCTCGGTCTGACGATCTGCCTCATTGTCTACACCATCGTGGGTGTGAGCGGGTATCTAGAGTTCGGTGACGAGGACACCAAGGACAACATCCTCATGAGCTACACGGGCACAAACATCGCTAGGGACATGGCCCTCGCCGCCATGAGCACTGTAATCACGTTCAGCATGCCCCTCGTCCACTTCGCCACGCGCCAGTCCATCCTCAACGCCGCCTGGTCTGTCTTTAGACGTCGGCCCTACACCTTTGGCTGGCCCTCCCACGTTGTCAGCGCGGCCGTCCTGCTGCTGTGCATCCTCATCGTCGCGACACTCATCCCATCTGTGTCGCTCGTATTCAACATCCTCTTCAGCATCGGCGGCGTGCTCATCTACTTCGCGTGCCCCGCCCTCTTCTACCTCAGGTTCAGGACCTCATTCCAGTCGAAAACTGCGGAGCGGAGCACCTGGAAGAGCCAGCTCACCGACAAGAGTGCGTGGGCTGCCGTTGTGCTGGTAGTCATCACCGTGCCCCTCGGCGCGGTCAGCCTCCTCTCCAATTTCGCATAGGCGCGCAGTCTAACCCTGCCCGTGTTTATAAATTTCCCGGTTCAGGGCACAGGCGAGATTCGTCAATTCATATTCAATCTCAGATTTGCCAGAGTGAATCTCTTTTTTTTTCTTTTGGCGCAAGATACACGGCATGACCATTACTAACGATTCCGACGCTGAACATCGAATCAAACAGGAAGAAGGGGAACAGGGAGCTGGTGAAGTCGCAGAGCCTACTGTTTCATCCGTTCCTTACTGCAAACTCGAGCCCATTCCTGATGAGGGTGGCGAACTGCTTTGGAAACTGGTCAATAGGGACAACCTCAGGACACATGGCGTTCATAAGCTGCATGGGACTGAAATACAAGGGAAGCAGCTCGAAGCTGGTCATATTTTCTCTTTCAAGGTTATGGAGACGATCTTTCGATCCAAAACCCTTGGTATAGGACTCCCCAAACCGACCAACGACCTGAAGCAGCAACTTTCTGACCTAATGAACGACTATGCCAATCTTCGTATCGAGAGCAAGCGCGAGAACCGCACCGGCGACCAGGGCCTGGATGGTGCCATAATCCGTGCGCTGAAGAGCGATATGCCCCTCACCGACATCCATGTCTGCCTCCGCGCTCTCGAGGCGTATCATTACTGGTGCAGTAGTGCTGTGACCAAAGTCGCCAAGTCGAACGCGGCTGTCAAGCGTATTGGTGATGTTCTATACAGCATCAAGTACGAATATCGCTGTAATAAGCATCAGAGCTCGAAGACTACGATCATGCTGGGCGAGCTCGCCCCAACCCGCGATTCCGCCTTCATGGAGAAGATGGGTGAGCTCGTCCGTCTGGCCAACGAGTTCCCGCCGCCACCGGCCGTGTCAAACTGGAGACACAAATCGATTGTTACTTGCAACGGTCTTCCCTTGTTTTATGACATGTATAAGAAAGAGATTTACTTCGACTATACGAACCCGAACACTGACCCCCCCAGCCACCAGCAACGCTATACGAACGGGTTCTTCCCCTTCCTGAAGGCGATCAAGAACGAGGACGGCTTGATTGACATCTATATGGGAAACACCAGGGTCACCTGGAAGAGCGTCGCCACTAAGGACTTCTATACGGCCATACCCGAGCTGTCGGACAACATTTACCGCCTCGAGGAGTACAGCCTTTCGCCCTGGGGTGACTGTGTTATCGCCGCCCTGAGTGGCGACTCAAACGAGTTTATCTACTTCAAGGCCGACAACAAGAAACTCTACACAGTGACTTATGACGATAAGGGCCGGGCTCATAAGAGCTACACTACTGACTCTGACACCGTCCTTCGTGTGCTCCAGACAGACGATGATAACAGCGCTTTCTTCCTGAACAAGAAGGGCCACAAGGTCTTCGTCACTGGCCTGTCGATGCCCACGTTCATGGCCGAGGAGCTCGCTGACCCGTCCAGAGTCAAGACTGAGCCAACTGATGCCGCACCGACTGCTGAGGAGGAAAGACTGAGACGAGACATTCAGAGCCTTCTTCAGACACCCAACCGACCCATTCGAGACGACGTGTCGGCCTGCCTCAGCCCCCTGGCCGAGAGAACGGACACACCAACTGTGCCGGACAAGTGGGAGGACATCTCAGAGACGGTTTGCTGGTTAGAAAAATCTTCCGGCACTGGCCCGGAGGCCTCCCCTATTTTCCGCAACACGGGGCAGGGTTACAAGCACAACCACCTTTTCCGTCTCAGTGGAGGTAAGAGACGCTACCAGACGACCCATTCGAACAAGAACGACAAGTACCTGCATGAGTCCCAAGACCCGAATGACAACGGGCTTTACCTGCTCTCGACCGACGGCAAAGTTATGGCCGATCTTACCGGGATGTATGTCACGAGAGCGATCTTCACGCTCCCAGACATCACGTGGAAGGAAGCCCGTTAAGAATAAATGTGTGGACTATGATTAAGGTGTTCGGCTCAACACTCCAAGCGTGCATTTATTAGTGCCATTACTCGCCCCATCACCCCTCCGCGCAGGATAGTGCAGCTGTCATCACGGGGCACAGGTCGCTCTTCACCGCCTTGCTGACGAACTGACGCAGGTTCTGCTGGAACCGCAGGAGCCGGGTCCGGCGATCGCTGCTGATCTTGGCGACCTCATGGTGCAGGTTATCCGTCAGCAGGAGCTCGTCCTGCCTGTTCTTAGCCAGCCAATCAAATGATTTCCACAGCGCGGTGCACAGCAACTCGGCCGAGTCGAGGAGGGTGTCGACGAATGAGACGATCGGACCTGACCCAAGGGTGGCCGCGTTCACATCCTCGATAAATGAAGTGATCAAAGGGCTGATCCCAGCTATTGTACACGAATGAAGCCCGGCAAACAACTCCGCGGCTCGCTCCTGTATCGCCGTATTGATGTCGCGGTCCAGCAGACGGAGCACAACCGCCAGAAGCTGCAGGTCGTGGCGCAGCTTGGGCAGGCTCGGCAGATGGTTCAGTGCGGGCGGGAGGAGGGGGAGGCCCTTGAACTGCCGGGCATCCGCCTCGAGTTGAGTCACAGTCGCGTCCAGGAGTCGATATCTATCCAATCTCCGTGCGATCTGGCAGATTTTCTTGATATGGCTCTGGGTGCATACGAATCCAAATGGCTTTGGGATATTGTAGGAGACCTCGAAGCCGACGTCGTCTGAAAGCGTCACCGTGCAGTGTAAGGACAGCGCGTTCTCAGCAGCAATCACAGAGCTCGCATTCGCGTCCCTAGCCAGCTCGAGATGCCTCACACCCAGCGGCGACTTCATAAGAATGCTATTCATGAACCCCGTGATGCTGATCGGCCGGCCCCCCACGACAGCAACCCTCAGCCGGCCGTCCCTCTCCTCGAGATGACTGACCGCGGCCCTGTACATGGCACGGCGTACTGACGGGTCGACCCCCAACCCGACAGCGCATAGGATTTGTAAATGACCGAGCAGGCCAGAACGGAGCAGGGCTGCAGCGGCGTCCTGTGACAGCTCGCGGTACATTTCAGCCAGGTACTCCGCGGCACCCAGCCCGCTGTACATGGCCTCGATCAGCCTGTCAACCACTGGGTCAGCTGGCATGGGCGGTGCCTTCGCGGCCGACACCATACGGGTGTCCTGCACACTCTGGAGGATGGACTGGCACGCCCCGTTGAGTCCAAGGGGCAGGGTCTGCTTGGTAGCCATCTCTATGGCGAATAACAGTGCCGGGTCCGGGCTGGGTCGGGTCATGACCTCGACGATGGAGGAACACAGCGGGTGGATGGCCGCCCGGCACAGGGCGTGGGCGGCGTGGGCCGGGTCGAGTATCCGTATGCTCCTGAAGTATAGCTCGTTGAGCAGGCCTGAGAGGCGGGCCGGCCCCTTTTGGTTCGTGGGATGGTACCCCGCAGCGTCGACGGCAAGGAGCTTCTCGGCAAGGGGATGGAGGAGTGAGACTGTGCGCCGCGCTCGTACGAGTGAGGTGAAGACTGCTACGGTGGGGCAGCTGTCTTCAGAGGAGACATCCACGAAGACATCGCAAAGCTGCGATTCAGCCTCGCGCAGCTGGCGGTCCATTTCAGTGACAATTGACTGAATTGTCATCCACATGTACGGATTAACCTCTTCATCTGCCTTGATATCCTGATAGAAGCGTAGTTTGGCTGTAATGAACGTCTTGATGAATGTGAACTGTGCGTGGAACGTATCAAGCTTCTCGCGCAGTCTGTTGTTTTCATGGTGCCCATACACCTTCTTGTTTGTTCGAATAGTCTCTAGAAGGAGCACGGAGGCCATAGATGGATCCGGGGTTAAACTGTCACGAGGAAAATGACGTGGTGAAATCTGGGGCAGGGTGATGGTTGAGCCTAATGGGTGTCAGTGTGTGTGGTCAGAATGCTGGAACTCACGACCAAAATTGGTCAATGCACAAAAGTGCGCTAAGCAATTTGGGCAAATGAACCGTGATCGCGAAACCCAGCGCACGCTCGAGGTTAACGACGCTCCAGGAACCGCATCACTTGTTGATCAGCTGGATCGTGTTGTCCTCCTCGTTCTTTTTGACGGCCGCACGATTGTCGGCATTCTTCGCTCGTACGACCAATACGGTATGCATTTGTCGTCTGTTTTACTCAGGAAGCGTGTTTTTGGACCAGTGTGTTGAGCGCAAGACGCACAACACCTTCTACTGCGACGTTGCTGTCGGTTTCCTGATGGTTCGTGCCGAGAACATCGTGCTCATCGGTGAGCTCAAGGAACCGACGCCTTCCAACATGGCAAGGATCGGTCTTGGCGCTCTGAAGGAGATGCAGGCTGCGGAGCAGGTCACCACGACCCGGGCGACCGAGTTTGACTCCGGGTTCTGGGATTGAGGAATTTATGAGTTGGCATGCTCCGTTAACGGACCTGTCAGTGTAGAATGCAGTGCTTTTCTCAGTGTAAAATCCACATCTGCCCATAGCCTGATGGGTTACCCATATTTGGCATTGTTCGCTTCGCCAAAAAAGAATGAGGCTGCATGTGACGTTCTTGTGTCGGGACTTCCGTACTGCCGCTTATTGAGCGCCGGTGGAACGTTCAGAGGCTCATCTTTTTTTCATGCAAAAAGAAGCCTTTTCCCTTCGTTCGCTCGTGTATGTCTCCAAGGGCCTGAATTGTGTTCAATTCACATGCTCTCATAGCGCATATAGCTTACACAGCTTCATCATGGTACAGATGATCAGCAAGAAGCACAAGGCTGTCGCCGACGGCCTTTTCTACGCCGAGCTCAACGAGTTCCTCCGCCGCGAGCTTGCCGCTGAGGGCTACTCTGGCTGCGAGGTCAAGCGTTCCCCCATGAAGACTGATATCGTCATCCGCGCCACCAAGACCCGTGAGGTTCTCGGCACCAACAACCGCCGCCTCCGTGAGCTCACCTCCCTCATCCAGAAGCGCTACGGCTTCAAGGATGGCGCCGTTGAGCTTTTCTGCGACCGTGTTATGGAGCGTGGCCTCTCTGCCTCCGCTCAGGCCGAGTCCCTCCGCTTCAAGCTCGAGATGGGCCTCCCCGTCCGCCGTGCCGCCTACTCCGTCATGCGCTCCGCCATGGAGGCTGGCGCCAAGGGTGTTGAGATCGTCGTCTCCGGCAAGTTGCGTGCTGCCCGTGCGAAGTCCCAGAAGTACCGCGATGGCTACATCCTCCGCACTGGCCAGCCCGGCATTGACTACGTTGACACCTGCACTACCGCTCTCCACATGCGCCAGGGTGTCCTCGGCATCCAGGTCAAGATCTGCCTTCCCACCTCTCGCTTCGACAAGAACGCCATCCAGCCCGATCTCGTGACTGTCCTTGAGCCCAAGGAGGAGTAAATACTTCGAGGTGTTTCATTATATGCTCTATCTTTTCTTTCTGTCCCACTACAGAGTCTCAAGACTCATTTTCATAGTGCAGTTTATGGCAAAAATCCCTTCACCGCTGACTCCTATGGCTTCTATTGCTGATAAGCTGACGCCGATGGAGCAGTTCAAGCTTCAGGAACAAATTATTGAGGTTAAGATCAAGAACGAGGAGTACATTCTCGCTCATCCAGAGATCAAGGAGACTTTTGACAATTTCTACCGTATCCTTTTGCTGGAGAAGCCCGATGATGCGTTTGCCTTCGCTGTTAAGTTCTTTACTGAGCTGAAGCGGGATTAGGACATGCCATGAGAATTCTCTCACCAGAACGATCACCGACGGACGGTGTGCAGTGGCTCCCAGCCATCTCCTGTGTATAAATGCGAGCCACAACCCGCAACACTAGTCTGGATCATATCGCATGAGGTAATTTATGACTCTGAGGCCGGCTAGACTATACTGCACCTCGCCTCTGGTTGTCTACTCTAACATGCATCGGGGCGCATCATAATCACATTGCAAGCCTGCTAAACAACCCGCTGAGGTCGCAAACATCGAGGTCCTTCGCTGTCCTCCGCTCAGACAGACACCAGACGAATGTGCGGCCATCCGGGGCCACCGAGGCCAGTCTCTTGCCGTCCCTGCTGGCTGTGAGGAAGAGCGCCCTGCACCTGTGCTGGGCAATGAGGCTCTCCTGCCCCAGGGCGTATGTCTGAACGTTCCAGGTCCAAATGTTGACAGTGTTAGCAGAAAACCCGCAGGATATGGCAAGGTGGGTCGAGTCCACCCACTCGACGCCGCACACCTGAGATCCAGTGGATATGCAGGCGAGACACTGCTGGGTGAGGGTGTCGAAGATGCGGATGCAGCCGTCGTTGGACCCGGCGCCACTCGCGAGGATGTGCGGCATCTCTGGATTCCAGCAGATACTCTTCACAGCCGCATTGTGGCCCGGGAGTGAGGTGAATGGGCAGACTGTGGCTGAGAGGTCGCCGAGGTCGGGCCGCCACACATAGACTGTGCTATCGTTACCGCCAGACACCAGCTGGGTGCCGTTGTTCGACCAGCGGAGACCGCATACCTCCTGATTGTGGCCAATGAGTTCTGCGATCTCGCCCGAGCGGTAGTTGAGCAGATATATCGACCCGCACTTGGTCCCGGCCGCCACGAGTGGGAGGCGGGGGTGGGCGGCCAGAACGCAGATGCGACCAACATTGGCAATGACATGCCTGAGGCAGAGCTTTCCGAGTCGCGACTCGACGAAGCCAACTCCACCTCGGGTTGTACCAAAGATTACAAAGTGCTCGTCCGCGCTGACAGTCAGAGAGGTGATTCGATGGTGCACCCACTGGGCATCCATGGTGTACAGCGGGCGTGTGTTGCCGGTGCCGGGGTGGAGCAGCACGACGCGTCGATTGACTCCGAGCACCAGGCGTTCCCAGTTCCACGCCACAAGGTTGACGTAGAAGTCATCGAGGAGGCTGAAGCTTAGGCCGAGTGACCTTGGCTCGAGGTTGGAGAAGGCCGAGGTGGCGGGGTGGCATGTGGCAGTGGGCAATGCAGACTTGTACAGAGCGATGGGGTCGCTGCTTGCCTTCTCTGGGTGTTGGAACAGGAGCCTGTTATCGAGTGTGTTGGTGAGAGGTTGTGAGTTATTGGTGTCGCTCTCGGCGACAGGAACATAGGCGGAATGCTTGACGTTCTCGGTTGGATGAAGTAATGAGGATGCATAGAGCTTGTCTACGTGAAACATTAGTTAGATTCTAAGTTGTGGGATTCTGCCTCACGTCTCATGTCGCATTTCCGGCGTGTCTGCGTTTGTGTCATCGGTCGACGACATGCATGAAAAAATATTTCTCGAGATACAGCATGATATGAGAGGATTTGGGACTGTGGAAACGTGCTTGTTCCAGAAAGCAGTCCTATGCTCTCGTTTTTAGTCCCGACCCGCCGTCCTTGAACCCGGGACGGGGTGAACGCCATACCCTCGCACAGAACCTCCAATCCAGCCACAATAGCAGGGAAAAAGCCACCTCTCGCTCTCTTTCCAAAGCCAGCTGGGCGCAGTCCAACCTGGTCAACCTGGTCATGGCAGGTCAAACTCTCAAACCGTGCTTCAAAGCACGCGGGAGTCCAGACTGAGTCACCCCAACGACTGATACGCATGACGACGCTGACTCAATCAGCCGATCGGCAAAGATCTTCTCATATCCACTTGGGCGAAACCCGCCACCACAACCAAAAATCGAAGAATGAAGCTGATTATCGCTCTTGCGCTGATTGCTGTCACTTTCGCCCAACTCACGGAGCATGAGGCTGAGATGATCCGCCGCTCCAACCCCTCTTGGGAGGTTTGTATATTCTGTTTTGTGTCACAAAGGTTGGTATCCACGACCATTTCGTCGGCAAGTCCGATTGGGAGCTCTCTCGCATGGTTATGCGCACCATTCCCACTCCTCGCCACCGCGACTTCATCGATGTGGAGGAAACCCCCGTCAACGGCCTTCCCGAGCACTTCGACTCCCGCGACAAGTGGGGCGCTTCCTGCCCCACCGTGAAGGAGATCCGTAACCAGGCCCAGTGCGGTTCCTGCTGGGCCTTCGGTGCCGCCGAGTCTGCCTCTGACCGCCACTGCATTGCCACCGGCAAGTCTATCAAGTTCTCTCCCCAGTGGCTCGTCTCTTGCGACCACACCAACCACGGCTGCAACGGCGGCAACATGGAGCGTGTCTGGCGCTACATTGAGAGGGACGGCATCACCACTGACGCCTGCCTTCCCTACGAGTCCGGTGCTGGCCACGTTCCCGCCTGCCCCTCCCACTGCAAGGATGGCTCCTCTCCCGTTCGTTACAAGGCCAAGAACTTCAGGCACCTTCGTACCACCAGCGAGATCATGGAGGAGATCTTCAACTACGGCCCCATCGAGGCTGCCTTTGTCGTCTATCGTGATTTCTACTACTACAAGTCCGGTGTTTATGAGCACAAGTCCGGCGCTGAGATGGGTGGCCACGCCATCAAGATCATCGGCTGGGGTGTCGAGGCCGGTGTCGAATACTGGACTGTCGCCAACTCTTGGGGCAACAACTGGGGTATCGGTGGCACCTTTAAGATCAAGCGTGGTGTTAACGAGTGCGGTATTGAGCGCTCTGGCTCCATGGCTGGCCACTTCTAAGTTCTAAACTGAGTTCCATCATCTCTTTTTTTCTCAGCCCATTTTATTCAAGCAAAACGCGCGTCCACGCAACGGCAACCAAGGCGGGGGGTATGCGCGCTTAGAACGGGGGAGTTTTTTTCCGACGTTTCTTTTTTCTTTCACCACCAGTCTTCTTCGACTAGCTCGAATTCAAGTGAAGTTTCATGTTCTTTTGTGTTTGATCACACAAATACTGCCTCCGGGTAGTTTTTAGATCCAACCGAATTTTTCAGACCGGGGACTTCTTTCCTCGACTTGTTCTTGGAAAAGTCCCCTGAGGTTGCCGCAGCATTGCACCCCCCGCCGTGTGCGGCCTCGCTAGTTAACAATATCAGTATCTGCACCTTTTGGAGCTCAGAAAGACGCCACACGCCACTGTTTGGTGTGCTTGTTTGAGTCACACCCTGCGACCACAGAATGATTCGGGTCAGTCAGGAGGTTGCTGCATGAGCAAGATCGCGTTCGGTCACCGATCAATGGCTATACGTGCAATAGCAGGAAATTTCCGCTGCGTTCTGCTCTTGGCCTGTCCACCTAGCCCGTCGCAAGCCGCTTCGCTGGCTCCGGGACCGACCACTTCATTGTCTGGAGCCTGTCACGCGCAATGCTGAGTCTATTTTATTTCCGGTAAAAGTGTAAGGCAACTCCAGTATTTTTGGCGATACTCAGCGAGATTTGGCCGATGCTCTCGCAATCTATTTTGATTCGCTTTTCGACAGGAGTCGATTTCCACTTCACAGACCTGTAGAGGGCATAGATAGCGATCTCTCGCTGATTTGCCCTTCCGTGGGACAGATCCTATTCGAAAGAAAAATCGCCGACCCAGTCCAAGTCGGTCCATCTGGCCCAAACCTTGAGCTATTAAACCGTAATGTCAACGGCGCCCAGCGTTAACTCGCAAACGGGCACTTCTGCATCAACGGATGCTGCTGAGGCCGGAACAATTCTCCACAGCACCAAAGCGGCAAGTTTGTGTTGTTTTTTGGATTCCCCTCTCATACAGTCTTCGAACTCGCCTATATTAGCACCCCCAAGTCTGCAGTCCTTCGAACGATGTACTCAATCAGCTTCTTGCTGATCGCCGTCCACGCATTCTCGATATGTGCCGACGCCAGCATGTACGAGTGGCCTGCCCTCTCCTCCTGGCAGTACGGGTTGTCGTGGACGCGTCTCGGCCCCCTCCCTGACGTGCTCAGCACCTCTGCCATGAACATAGTGTGCGCTATCACTCTTATTCTTGTATTCGGCATGCTCGCCATCCACCTTCTCGCCATCAGGCAAATGACATCCACCAACGCCCTTGCCAACAAGTGGCTGATCCGCTCCCTCACGGTGTCCTACATGACCCGGTCGACCGTCCTAAACCTGCCCATCTCGCTCATCCTCGACTACCAGATTGCATCGAGACTCAGCCTCAACGCTGCAGACCTCATTATCGCTGCCATATTCGCGGTAGGCTCGTTGATCCATGCGCTTCACACCACCTTCACGATGTGGCTGTCCTACCAGTTCTCCCACCTGACCACGCTGCCCCTAGGCCGGCAGCACGCCCGGCTCGAGTCGATCATGGCACTCTTTCTCTCGGGTGGCGTGCTGGTGTTCAGCTTCCCGGGCATCCACACGCTCGCCCGTGGGATCATCGTGTCTGGCGCAGCTTTATTTATTGTCATCCTCCTCGCTGTTTTTACTCCCTATTACAAGACCCCGGCTAATATAATCCTCATAACTATCAACTGGCTCCTCTGCGCCACTGCCACTGCTGCCCTGACGCCCTGGCTCGCCCTGGTCCTCCTCCTGCTGACCCCCGCCGTCATGACCCTCCCCGTCCTTTCGGTCAAGCTCACCACACTCGCCACGAGGAAGTACAGGGCGGAGGTGATGACCCTGGAGAGCCCTGACCAGATGCCGGAGACCAGGCCTTTCCTGCTCTTCCCATACCAGGTCGAGGTCGCGCTGAGGGAATCTCGCAAGAAGATCGCCAAGGCGAAAAAGGACGTCGCTGCGATCAACAAGCGCGTGCCGATGACGATATTCGAGTTTGTCGGCACGATCAGTGAGGCTGGCGTGCTGGACAAGACCCGCCTCTCCCCCGAGGACCTCGAGCTAATCGCCCAGTCGCGCCAGACCATCGAGGAGGAGACCACGTACGGCATGCGGCTGTTCCAGATCACACGCTCCCGCTGGCCGCACAGCGCATACCTCGCCCTGACTTACATCATCTACACCGCCGCATACCGGGGCCACTCGCTCCAGTCGGCCCTGTACTCGACGGCCAGCACCATGAAGCGGTCGTTCAGCCTCGACTTCCAGTACGAGCGGTTCCTGTGCAAGAACTACACGGCATCCCTGCACAGCGATGCGAACGTCCTGACGAGGCTCGAGGCCCAGCGAGACCAGCACACGCTGATGAAAGCACAGCGCCACCTCGCCGACGAGATGGCCAACATATGGCGCCGTATCCTCGCCAACGCCGGTCAGCCCTCGACGGCAAACTTCAAGTTCTACATGGGCGCTGTCGAGAAGATATCGGCCCTGCGTGCCCAGATCGACGCCCTGTACACGCGGGCCCTGAACCACCCGACCCCCCGCATCATCCGGTCCTATGCCCAGTACCTCTCCATTATTGACCCGTCCCCCGCTGTCGCCGCGTACTGCGAGGAGCTGTACGGCGTCGCTGACGAGCTCGAGGTCGCCCCAGGAGAGGGGGAGAACGAGAAGAACAACGTCAGGGTGACCCGCATTGACACGGCCGACCACGGGTCCGCGGGCTTCATCCACCACTCCAGGGCGGTGGTTGTCATCCTCCTCATCGCCGCCTTCATCGCTGCCGGCATCGTGACCATTATCGGTTTCACATACCTGCACAACAACATCCTCTGGCTCACCATCGGTGTCGTCCAAGCCAGCGCCTGCGTCCAGCACGTCGCCGCGACCTTCACCCTCCTCCGTATCAATCTCGGGGAGTACATCGTCGGCGCCGCATCCTACGCCGGTGTGCCGTGGCGGGCGTCCATTGCTGAGATGGCGCCACGGTTCCAGGAGCATGCCATGGACAACGTTCCTCAGGCGATGTACACGTATGGCGGGGCAACGTACGAGACGTACAAGGACATCGATGCCTACAGCGTGCTCGAGCTCGACGAGACGTGGTACGACGACATGCTCGGTGCTGCCATGAAGGCCGCGACCCACATGATCATCAACATCCCCGACCTGCTCTCCTCCGCCACCATCACCGTGCCCGTGTTCCAGGGCCTGGTCGAGACGGGCACCGAGGACGTCTCCCTCATGGCGTATTACTCCAGTGTCGTACACACGTGCGAGTCGATCGCCGCATGTGTCGCCGCAGAACTCGACGCAGGATCAGCAACAGCCACTGGAGACTGCATCAGCGGCAATATGGACACGATCATGGCCTACGAGAAGGCGATGCTGAGCCCAATCATGCAGGGCCTGAACACCGTCGCGGGGGACGCCTTCGTATTCACCCAGATCTTTCCACTGCTCGAGCTGACGACGTTCTTCGCCGTGTTTGTCCTCGTCGAGGCCAGCTTCTTCCTCACGACGCTCGTACTCTATGTCAGACCAACTGTCGGCCACAACAAGTTCTCCATGCGCGCCATCCGCCTGCTCACCCTCATTCCAGGGTCCACCCTCGACGCCATGGTCAATGAAATTGATTCATTCAAAAGAGCTGTGCGGGGTCGGTCGGAGATAGTCAATACCCGCGCTGAGTCTGAATTCGACACACCGAATCAGGCCCTTTCCCCAGCCATGACGCGGCGGTCGACCACCCTCACGTTCCAACTGGCGAGTGTCAAGTCCCCCCTGAACTCCTCCAGGGCGCCGGGCACAGTGTCCCAGCAGAGCCTGCAGGACGAGGGGGACGGTTTCCCCAATGAGGCGGAGAACGAGGAGGACGCCCGGACCCACGCCCTGCTGCCCGAGTCCGACGGCACCTCCAGCTCCAGCAAGCTATTCTCACTCCGCGAAGCAGACGGCGCGGCCGCCCACCGTCTCCGCCGTGCGTTCATCCAGCTCCGCATGGTCGGGCGGGTGCTCCCCATGATCTGCCTCTGGATGCTCATCTTCGGGGCAGTGTTCCTGGCCATGCTCGCCGTCGTCGTCTACCGCTCGAGCCTCGTCACCACAGCCGCGATGACGCTCTTCTACCAGTTCCGGACGGCCAACAGAATCAGGGGGCTCGCCTCAATCTCTTCCTCCCTGGCCTACGTCTCGGCCGGCGGACCATCGCCCGTCACCACGGCTTACGCGTCAGGACTGTACGGATCGTTCCTCGACGATCTCTCGAGCTTTGTTGCCCATCTTACTGGCAGCTCCGCGATTAACGACGACGCGGTCAGCGATACCTGGGGAAACGTGCCAGAATTCGTCGCTATTCCGGCAAGGGGTCTCAACCGCCTGCTCGGCAGCGGCGACTCTTGGATCGAGGGTGCCTATGAGGACGAGATCACCGACCTGCTGTACAACTCGGCCTGCTTCAGGTTCTTTGACGACATGTGCGAGGCCCCTTTCGTCATGTACAGCGCCAGTGGCCATGGTGTCATCAACGCTGTATCTGCTGTGTTGAGTGCCGCCAAGACCCACTTGGAGGAGATCGACTCGGGCAGCACCGACGCCACCCTCATGAGCCTCATGACGAGGATCATCGACCTCGACGTCACCGCGGGCCTGCATCTGATCTGGGACCACCTCTACGCCAGACTCGACACCCAACTGACCAGCACAAGGACGGACGCGGCCTATTTCCTGGGCGTCTTCGTGGCGATGCTCGGCGTGTTCTACTATGTGCACCTCTATCGCTCCATCGTGAGGAACGGCCGCACTCGCCGCCAGCTCGGGCTGATGTTCAGGTCGGTTCCCAGGGAAGGCATATCGCCCAAGTTGCTGGAGAAGCTGCTGGAGGTGTTCCCTGAGGATTAGAGGGGAATGTGGGATGAAACTCCATTGAATGATCCATTTGCATATTGCCCGTTATTTGAAAAATAGACCTTATGGACCTTTTTAGGTCCGGGCAATTCACACGAAATGTAAATAATCATGTTGGAAAAAAGATGATTCGTGTGAACTTCGTCATGAATATCATATGTAGGTCATGTAACATGTACTGAAAGACATGTGATGCGCACTTTTTGGTATGTAGAATACAATGAGCCGCAATAACTACGCCTCTTCCTCGGCAAGGCCTGAATTCCTTTTCCACGAGGTAGCGCCA
>JAHDYR010000056.1:0-55954 GCA_019828565.1 Carpediemonas membranifera | reverse complement strand
ACCATGGGGCATTCGCATATTATGTGCGATGCTGACCCTATCCTCTGTTCCTCTGCCCAGTCTCTGATGAGTCTCTGTTCTCTGATCTGGTCTGGTTTCTCCAAGAGGATCGTCCACAGTAGGTCGATCTCAGTCTCTCTTGAGCATAGGGGGCACCTTCTCTGGATCTCTTCCCTTACCTTCCCTTTATCTGAGGTGGATGCGAACACTGTGATTTCCATGATGTCTCTGCTTGTCCTCATAATGCTTGCCTGCTCTCTTCCCGATAGGCTGTCAGTGATGCTGACGTCCCATGTTGCTCTGGCGTGTGGGCTGACGATTGTGCCGATGCCTTCTCTGGTTCCCTGCCACTTAGGTGTTGGGGGTCGTCGCCTATGACTCCCAGTTGTCTGTTCACGCGATGCTGGCTCCTGGTCTCTCTTTTCCGCTTTTCGTTCGTTGTTGCTAGTGTTTCCTCTGTTTCTCTGCCTGCAAAAGCGTACTGGAAGTCTATGAAGTTGTGGACTCTTGTGTTTGTTGTTCTCCATGTCTCTTGCATGCAGACTGCTTCAATGTCTCTGAATTTGGTTTGTATTGCTGTTGCTATTGATGCCGTGAAGTCCTTTCCTCGTCCTATGTGCCCCTGAGTTCAGGCTTAAGATCTTGAACGTTTCCATGTTGTACTCTGCTCTGATCCTTATCCTGCGAATTCTGAGAATTTCTGCAGGGGCTAAGTGTTCACTGTGTCACTGTCCCGTCAAGGGGCCTCGATGCCGGTCTTGGTAACCCTTGGCGGGCCAGCCTCCGTGCTTCTTGGTGACCGATTCGCCCTCAGGCATGGATACTTAGGAGTGACCCCCCCTTTGGCTGCCGCCACAGCCCACTGGCAGTGCCCGTAGGCTAATGCCAGGCCCTGGGTGGGAGCCAGGGCTTGTTAAAAGAAAAATAAAGACTGTCTCTGAAACTCTGCAATACGTTACTTTACTCCCTCCTGTTCCAGTCTTGCGTTTACTGCGAGACTTGAGAGAGCAACCTGCTCGATGGCCATTCCACGTTCGTCGCTACTGTCATGCCACTGCCCCAGGTACCGCCTACTGACTGGGGTGTCTCGGCGGCGGCAGGGGGGGGCCTTCTCATCCGTGGACTGCCCGGCCACCCTCACCTGCCCCTGGTATTCTCTGATCTCTGCTCGGTCTCTGCTCTTGATGTGCTGTTGTTGTCTGGTCTCAGCCTCTGAAAGGCAAAACTGTCGGTCTAGTGTGGCCGCTGTGGTCCATGCACGCTGCTGAATCTGCTGGAGGTGCTGTTAGTATTTGTATGTTGCTGTTTGCTTTGGTCTCTGCATACCTTTGAGGCATATCTGCATTTGGTCTCAGGATGTTCGTCGATGCACTGTCTCTGAAAGCTTCCCGGATGGTCTATGTTGGTCATATGGTTGCTTACTATAAATATGTTCGTTATCTGCGGTCACTGTTTGTTTCTCTGTAATTCTCTGATACTTTTGCTGCGATTCTTCGTTGCCTGCATGAAAAAAAGTTGGCTAATGTATCGTCCTGAAAATCGGTCAGCGTGGCCTTGTGCGGCTCCTGCAACTGTGTAGGGGTCTCAGTTTTCTTCTTTTCTCTGGTTCGGCCGTAAACTGCGTTACGGCGAAATGGCGCACTGTCCAAAAATGCACGCTGATTTTCTCGCTGGGTGGTCTCGGGATTTTAGGACTGACTTCACTCCAGGTAGTGCCTACATGAGGGCTATCTTTGGTCTCTGTGCCTCTGCTTGATCACTCCTCCTTCACCGTGAACATGCCAAAAACCAAAAGTGGTCGCGGCTTCTCGGTGTTCTCTGTGGGTTTCCCTGCTTTCTCTGTTAAATCTCTGTTCATTATCCTCTTATAGTGTCTCTGTGTTGGGCGTGGAGCTCCCACTCGCGCCCGGCGGAGATCCATGAATGCACCTTTGAGTTTGGCGGACAGGAAGCTGAGGCCGCTCCTTCTGAGCTGATGGGGGCGCTGTACCAGTTTACTGGGACAGGCCGTTGGCCTTTTATCCATCCCCGAACATAGTCTTTCGACTTAGCTGAATTCGATGGCGGACTGGGCGCGTGAGTCTGGTGTCGACATCTGAGGTCGACCCAATCTGGGCGCGGCAGGACCGCGCGCTACCGGAATACGCAGGGTGTAATGCGCCCTGCTGATTCCAGGAGCGCGCCGTCTGGCTGCATCCAGCTCGCGGTTTGGGTGTCGACCCCACTTCGCGACTCTCGCTCGACCAGCCGTTTTGCAGGCAGAGACGAGGCCCTCTGGCTGTCCCCACAGCAGACACCGGGCAGTGTCTGCGTGCTGCGCAGCTAGGCAGGAGGCGATCGCGTGTTGGCTTGCGGCGGGGGGCCGATCTGGGTGAGTCAGACGAACCACCACGCGTCGAGACGAGTCGCTATAGCCAGTTCACTTGTACAATATGACGCAATAATGAGGTGTATTGCACGACACACGCGACTGGCGACAGATGCCCGGGAGGCGCGCGAACAGAAGTGTGACTGGTGTCGACTCTGCGCGCTGCCAGTCTGAGCTGCTTGCGCCGAGCCAGCAGCAGCGCGGGTTCATTGCACAGAGCTAAGTAAACATGGCTGACCGTCCCGCGATTGGACGCGTGAGTCTGGTGTCGACATCTGAGGTCGACCCCATCTGGGCGCGGCAGGACCGCGCGCTACCGGAATACGCAGGGTGTAATGCGCCCTGCTGATTCCAGGAGCGCGTCGTCTGGCTGCATCCAGCTCGCGGTTTGGGTGTCGACCCCACTTCGCGACTCTCGCTCGACCAGCCGTTTGCAGGCAGAGACGAGGCCCTCTGGCTGTCCCCACAGCAGACACCGGGCAGTGTCTGTGGGCTGCGCAGCTAGGCAGGAGGCGATCGCGTGTTGGCTTGCGGCGGGGCCGATCTGGGTGAGTCAGACGAACCACCACGCGTCGAGACGAGTCGCTATAGCCAGTTCACTTGTACAATATGACGCAATAATGAGGTGTATTGCACGACACACGCGACTGGCGACAGATGCCCGGGAGGCGCGCGAGCAGAAGTGTGACTGGTGTCGACTCTGCGCGCTGCCAGTCTGAGCTGCTTGCGCCGAGCCAGCAGCAGCGCGGGTTCATTGCACAGAGCTAAGTAAACATGGCTGACCGTCCCGCGATTGGGCGCGTGAGTCTGGTGTCGACATCTGAGGTCGACCCAATCTGGGCGCGGCAGGACCGCGCGCTACCGGAATACGCAGGGTGTAATGCGCCCTGCTGATTCCAGGAGCGCGCCGTCTGGCTGCATCCAGCTCGCGGTTTGGGTGTCGACCCCACTTCGCGACTCTCGCTCGACCAGCCGTTTTGCAGGCAGAGACGAGGCCCTCTGGCTGTCCCCACAGCAGACACCGGGCAGTGTCTGCGTGCTGCGCAGCTAGGCAGGAGGCGATCGCGTGTTGGCTTGCGGCGGGGGGCCGATCTGGGTGAGTCAGACGAACCACCACGCGTCGAGACGAGTCGCTGTAGCGCCGAGCCAGCGCGTGTTCATGCGAATATTTATTGGCGAATAACAATAGTTGGGGCATATCAGAGTCTGCGCGTCTATCATGCGCGTTACGAATTTATCCATGTCTAAGTAAAGGTTTCCTGCTGCAGATTCGGCCAGGTTACCCCGGCCCCCGTTCGTTCAATTGTACCTCCCCCGCTTCCCCCTCCCTCTATCCGGCAGCTTCCTCTTGCCCACACCTGCACCTCTGCCCCTCCGGGTCGGGGCGAGGTAGGCCTGCCGCCCCTGGCCCACGACCCCCGCAGTAGCCGGCAAGGGTCGTGCCTGCACTGATATGCTGGACTGCTGGTTCCTCCTCAACGCCTCCTCCCGTGCGCGCTGTATATCAAGACATGGTCCCGCATCTCGCCCGATAAGTCGGGGGAAGTCCACCTCATAACGCTCGGGGCTGGGGGCCTCCTTAACCTGCGTCGACTTCAGCCAGGGGTGACCCAGGACTTGCTGTATGGTGGGCCGCCGGTCTGGATCGAGATCCAGCATCCACATCATGAGGTCAACTGCGAGGTAGAGACTATCGTCGCTCTTGATGGGGTGCCGGGCCTTCGGGTCGAGCATTTCCCGGACGACCGGGTGGGCCCTGACCTCCGTCGGCATGGCCACGAGTGTCAGATCATCACGCTACTTGCGGCGATATGCGGCAACACCATGATAGGGCACGGGCGGCACGAAACCTGTCTCCCGGGCGGGCGGGGCAAGCTCGGGCCTAGCGTACCTGTGCCGGAGCAGGTCCAGCCCGGTTGCCCAGCCGGTGGAGGCGGGGGTGCCGATCTTCGAGTAGATGAGGCGCATGGCAATCTCCTCGCCGTCTTCGTTGGCCTTCGGCTTCGCGGGGAAGAGAACCTTGCCTGTCAGCAGTTCGAACATCATGCACCCCAGAGACCATATATCAATCTTGCGGTCGTATCGGATATGCACCTTATTCCTCATCTTCGGCGATGGCGTCTGGAGGAAGCACTCGGGCGGGCGGTACCAAAGCGTGCAGACCTTGCCTGTGAGCGGGGGGCTGTCGTCCCGGGACCTCAGGCGGCGGGCCAGGCCGAAGTCTGTGAGCTGGCAGCGGTTCTCCTGGACGAGGATGTTGGCGAGCTTCAGGTCCCTATGGGCGACGCCAAAGCTGTGGGTGACTTCAATGCTCTTCGCTATATGCAGCATGATAAGCTTCAGGTCGTTTTCAGTGACGTTATCGCCGAAATTCTTATTGTGGTTGATGCCAGACAACGAGTGGTCTCCCAGGGCGAAAACCATGCATATCTCGCGGAAAGGGGGATACTCCTCGTCCTCTGACGGCATCCGGTCGAACGAGCTGGCGTCGTCGATGGGCGTGGGGTTGTCGTCGAGGGGATCCACGATGCGGTGGTCCCCAGACGCCTGGATGGGCAGGCGGCTGACAACCCGGTGAAGCTGGGTGATCCAGGGGAAGTTGTACATCAGCTTGAGGTTGTTGATCTCCCGGATGGCTGCTGGCGGTATGCCATGTAGGTAGTCCTTGGTGTGCTCGATGTGGACCTTGATTGCCACCTGGGTGTAGGAATCTTGACCATCTTGCCGCATTGTGGCCTTGTAGACACGTCCATATGTTCCTCGTCCAAGAAGGTCGTGCTCATTCAGATTATCCTCCAGCATTTCGTCGCGAGAAGGAATCTTGTGATAGAAGCCCCCTTCAAGAAACATGCAGCGGCGTGGTGGCCGTCTGCACATTTCTTGTACAGCCGGATCGTCACGATTTCGAATATGGGCCGGTAAAAAGCGGGCCATGAAATAATGACCTGCCTTTTTTTGGGGAGTGCAGAATAAGACCTTGCATGTGTGGTATTTAGAGATTTAGGGAACAGTGCCACATCCGGCCGTGGTCTGCTGCCCGACCTCTCCGCCCAGCCCCAAACCATGGTTGCTCTGCACAGTTGCTGCCGTCCATCACAGTAATAGTCGCCGAACCCAAACAAATGATGATCAGTTGAATAAACCGTTTAACTTCAGTCCTCCTCCTCGATGACGTCACTGTCGAACTCCTCATCATAGCTCCCAGTGAAAAACTGGGACGCGTTGGGGATAATCTTCTGACGGAGAGTGTGACAGACCTCGTATGATGTGTGCAAGGCTGTCTCGAGGGCCTCAAGCTCTTCGCTCTCGTCCTCTTCGGCCTTTGCGAGCTGGGAAACAGTGGGCGGCGAGAAGATCGTGAAGAAAGACTCCTGGGCCACCTTCTTGGAGATCACTCGCTGCTTGCCGCTCTTGGCGTGGCGCTGGGTGCGTGTGATGAACTTCACGGTGAGGTTCTTGCCGTCACACCAGTCAATAGGCGTGCCGACGGCATGGTGGAGCATGGAGTTGTCGCCCTTGTTGAAAATAAACGAAATCGCCAGCTCAGCGTTGTGGAAGAAGGGGTTCGGAGCCCAGAAGAAGGTGATCTTGAAGCCCTCGCCGTCCTCCTCTGAGGGGGGCACAACTTCGCTCGTAACGTTCGTCAGATACTGGAGAGCGTCCTCATCGTGCTCGTGGACAACACCCATGAGCAGATCCTCAGCTTCGTTGAACACAGTGGTCCAGAAGTTCGGGATGCCGACAGTCTCGTCCTCGTCCTCCTCGGCAGCCTCAGAGTCGGGCAGGCACTCATCACCAGTAGGCTCAGCAGCACCGCTGATGAAGTTCATGCGCTTCTTCCAGAGACGCTGGTATTTCTTTTCGTAAGACTGGATGAGCTTAATACGCTCAGCGTCAAACTCAGCCATGAGTTCGACCACGGTGGCGTCAATCTTCATCACGGCTCCAACGCGGCGGCGGACAGTGAAGGGGAGAGACTCAACGTAGCCCGAGGACTTGCCGAGGAGCGAACCGAGCTGGTTAGTGATGGCTTCAACAAGGCCAGTGGAAGGCTCACCTTCGTCTTCATAGTCCTCGTCCTCGCCATTTGCCTGGGGGTGCAGAGGGACGTTCACATGAGTCACAGGAGTGTTGTTCGGGACCTTAACGTCCTTGAGCTGCAGGTCCTGAAGGCCCTGCATCTGTACAGAGAAAATCATAGGCCGGGAATCCGGCGAAAGCATATCCCCAACGTCTGGGGGGTTCATTTCCATTTCTACGACGAAATTCTTTGCAAGAAAAAATGATGAAGTCGAACGCAGAGGCTAACAAGCGAAAACCGTGACCAAGAGCGGCAGTGTAAAGCCTGTGTCTACTACGTGCATGTGCGTTACAGCCCCAGACGTCCTCTGCTCTGAGGGTCTGGTGCAGCTTATGTCGCAACATTTGGTCGCTCATGAACTATGGCCATCTTGTCGTTGGGCCACCGGGAGCAGGTAAAACTGTCTATTGCACAGCAGCTGTGAGCTTCATGCGCAAGATCAAGCGTCCGGCAGTCATAATCAACCTCGACAGCGCGAATGAGCACCTTGAGGTGTCCTACAAGCCCTATTGGGACATTCGCTCCATAATTACGATGGAGAAAGTCATGGAAGATGAAGGTCTTGGCCCTAACGGCGCCATGGTCTTCTGCATGGAGCACCTTGAGAAGAATCTCGGCGCGCTCCTCGCCGCCATCCGGGAACTCAAAGGTGGCGCCTTCCTGATCTTCGACCTCCCCGGCCAGACCGAGCTGTACACTGTCCACAACTCCCTTGTCGCCATCCTCCATCGCCTTGAGAAGGAACTGAAGCTCCAGCTGTGCGTCGTCCACCTCGTCGACGGCTCCCAGTGCCTCGACCCGGCCAAGCTGGTGTCGGCCTCGCTCACAAGCCTGTGCGGCATGGTGAACTTCGAGCTTCCGTGGCTCAATGTCTATTCAAAGGCAGACCTGTGCTCGTTCGACGAGGACGACCTTCGGGACGACGATAGGTTCGACCCAGAGAGATGCATTGACATGCTGAACCGGACAGAGTCGTATGGCCCGTTCAGGGACTTCAACGAGGGCGTCCGGGACTTGCTGGCAGAGTTCAGCCTGGTCGCCTTCACCCCCCTCTGCTCCAGGGACGATAAGTCCATTGCATCGCTGATACAGACAGCTGACGGGAGGATTGGGTACATACCAGGCCTCCTGGGGGAGACCGACCGGGATCCCCTCTCAATAGCCCAGGACATGGCGTCTGGGCTGTACGAGCCGCCAGAGGAAGAGGTGAGCGTGGAGGACCAGGTTCTGGAGCAGCTCAAGGGCATCGTGCGGCCTATGTAGTGTTTTTGGGTTGTCTCTGCCACTTCATACTTGCTATTTAACAGCGATTTACATGCCATCCAATAAACCATAAATAGGGCATCAGATCGTACCTCATTTCATCGCCACGAGTTGTGAATGAGCGCGGAAGCTTGCCAACCATCATCCGGATGTCTGAAACTCGGCGATGTCTTTGATAACCGCTTTTGTTTGAAACGAGTGCTTGCGCATAGCGCCGTAGGAACAGTCTTTGCTTGTCTTGATATCAAGACGCAGAAGCCAGTTGCTTTGAAAGTCGGACATACCAAACTTGCAGCTGCATGTGCCCAGAACGAGGCTAAGATGCTCATCCATGCCTTCGGCCACGACGTCAAAAGAACTCCACGCCTAATCACATGCAAACAGGAGGCCTCGCACTCCTACGTCGTCCAAAAGCTCCTGGGCAAGAGCATTTACTCCAAGTTCAAGTCCTCTGAGGGCATCAACCACGCTACCCTGCGTGAGTCCGTCAAGCTCGTGCTTGGCATGTCACTGTGCCTCAGAGATGTACACAACGCAGGAATCGTCCATAGAAACATCAAACCGGGCAACTTCTCGTTCGGTAGACAGTCAACCCAGCTCTATCTTATTGATTTCGGCATCGCCCGGCTGTTTATGGCAGACGATGGATCAGTCATCCCCCCAAGGAGGAACCCGGGGTTCAGAGGCAGCGTCCAGTACGCCAGCATCAACGCACACCTCAACCAGGAGCTCAGCCCCAGGGACGACTACTGGTCAATGGTCTTCTCAGTGCTTGAATTACTCAACGGGTCGCTGCCCTGGTCTGGCGTCAATGACAAGCAGGCCGTGATGAAGATGAAGGAGGCACTGATCAGGGGAGACAGTCTGCCCGCGATATATCCTCCATATATTGACCAAATAATGAAATATTTGGCAACAGTGAAGTACGGCGAGCTTGTGTGCCACTGTCGCATCAAGATGATCTTGAAAGAAGCAACCAGGACTCCCGAGTTCCAGGCCGAGGCACACGACACCTGCGCCTTCTCGGATATTGACATGTCTTGCTGCCCCACCCCCGCCGCCGTGGACACAACCTCGTCGTTCCTGAGCGCAATGTCGTTGTCTAATGGGTACAGTACCTCTTTCTCTGGCCGTTGAGTGGGCCGAGTTGTGTGTTATGAAGTGTGAGGCCGTCAGTTGGAGCTTTCATGATTCAGTCGCTAAAATTTCCGGAGTAGTTGTTGGTCGCTCGTATGTTGTACAGCTAGCGTTAGGGGCAGTGGAAAGGGCCGTGGGCGCGACGTCGCGACAGTTATCTCTGTCGCCAAAAAACTTTGGATGAAAAAAACAGCTAGCAGCGATACGGACATAGCAATGCAGTCTGGTGCTCCCGCTTCCAACGAACGCCGTCCCCGTACTGGTTTCGGTGGCCGCCGCCCCCAGCGTGGTGGTCCCCGCAAGGAGGAGTGGATTCCCGCCACTAAGCTTGGCCGCCTCGTGAAGGAGGGCAAGATCAAGAGCCTGGAGGAGATCTTCCTTCACTCCATGCCTATCAAGGAGTACCAGATCGTCGATCACTTCTTCAAGGACGAGCCCCTCTCCGAGGAGGTCCTCAAGGTCATGTCTGTCCAGAAGCAGACCACTGCCGGCCAGCGCACTCGCTTCAAGGCCTTCGTCGTCGTCGGTGACCACAACCGTCACATGGGCCTCGGCATCAAGGTCGCTAAGGAGGTTGCCCTCGCTATCCGTGGCGCTATCCTCGTTGGCAAGATCAACATGGTTCCCATCCGTCTCGGTTACTCTTTCGGTAACATCGGTGGCCCTCACACTGTCCCCATGAAGGTCACTGGCAAGGCCGGCTCCGTCCGCGTCCGTCTCTGCCCCGCTCCCCGCGGTTCCGGCATCGTTGCCGCCCCCGCCGCCAAGAAGGTTCTCGCCTTTGCCGGTGTCCAGGATGTGTTCGTCCAGTCTTCTGGTTCCACCAGAACTCTCGGCAACTTCGTCTCGGCTACCTTCCAGGCTCTGTCCAAGACCTACTGCTACCTGACCCCCGACATGTGGGCCGCCACCAAGGCTGAGGTCGGTCTCCTCGAGAAGCACTCCGCCTTCCTCGCCAACTCTGGCAAGAAGTAAACGGTCTTCCGCGCTCATGTTTCATGGCTAGTTATTGCAGCGTGGAAGCTCGTCGCCTGCCTGGAGGCTCGTCCCGCGGGAAGACCGGGTTGCGAAGAGTGAGAGTACGGACGGTGGCGCCGGTCCTGTTTGGGGCCGGTACCGCTGGTGGCCCAGTGCGCATGGGTCAGAGGGGATGACACCTCTGGAAGGTCTGCTGAGATGATGTCGGGAGGAGGTTTGGGGTTGGGTCACCGCGCATACACGCAGGTCCGGGGGAGACCTGGGGTCCCCTGTGGCGCGGCTGCCCTCCACCATCTCCCGATAAATCTCCCCGAGCAATCTCTGAAGTCATCAAAATTTACGACCCCAAGCTCCTCTGTCATAAGGCATCCACGTCCGCAGTTTATGTAAATGTTCCAATCTCTTCGCCCCGGCACAGTGATCACTTTCCGAAATGAATAATTGGATTCCGCCATCACTATCGGACTTCTCTAGAGAGTCCGTTCGCGCGTTCAAACGCGCCCTCACGTTCGCGCAGAAGCATGCTCCTACCACAACCGTCATAACGGCTTACGAGTGCCTCACCGAGGATCAAGTCAGTCATGTCCGATTTGTCCGCAACGTCGACGTCGAAGCACTCAACGACGCAGAACTTCTCGCCGAAATCACCGCTCTTTCTTTCCCGAGAACCCTTGAGAAAACCATCCAAGAAATCCGGGCCCTCACGCAGGACCGAACCAAGTCCACGATCGAGGCCGTATCTCGTCTCATGGCTGAGACCGAGGAGCTGCGCTCCCACGCCCATGCCCTTCTCAACGCCGAGCTCGGCGCCAAGCCAGAGCCCGAGCCCGCCGAGGTGGATGAAGACGAGGCCGCCCTCAGCAAGGTCATCACCCAGAAGCCAGACAGCACGCCGAGTGAGCAGGACACCCCGAGAAAAGCCAGCCCCACCCGCGGACTCGATAAGATCATCGCCAAAGCTTTTATCGCCGCCCTTCGCCCGGTCTCACTTGCCAACCGTATTCAGCAAAAGTGGGACCTCTCTGGCGCCCGGGACATCGATAGCTTATTTGTGCACACGCGCGAGCTCATACTGCACGCCATTGACGCCCGTGAAGTCCTCGGAAGCGTGATTCAAGACATATCCATCACATCCTCCAGCACGAGCTCCATCACGAGCTCCAGCACTGGCCCGAAACATAGCCAGAACGCCAACACCAGATCCCGCCGCGAGCGCCGGCGCCCTCCTCCATACGCGTGCTCCTGTGGAGGCATGCACTGGAAGGCTGATTGCCCGCACCGCGGCAGCACGCCCGGACAGCCCCAGGCTACCAAAGGCCACCCCGCCGCGGCCCGCGACGCCAGACCGGCACCTCAGCCGCAACGCCAGCCCCAAGCGGCCAACAAACCGGCTCAGCCACAGCCGGCACCAGCTGCTCAGAAGCAGCAGCAACAGTCATCCCAGCAGCCACAGCCTCGCCCCGACGAGAGACGCGCTGGGAACATGGTGCTCCGGGACAGATCCAAGCTGATCAACTCTCGTCCAGGAGTCCACGAAGTCGAAGTCGCACACAATGCTTGTGATGATGCCTTTATCGAAGAAGTTGCCGCTTCAACTGCATTCTCAGTTAAGGGAGCTGTGAATGACCAAGAACAGGTGATATTGATCGATAGCGGCTCCGCAATCACGATCATCTCCACAACCTCCGTTAAGACGCTCCAACTCGTCACACATGAGCTTGAAAAGCCATTTACTGTTCAGTCCGTTACCAATGAGCCCATCCTCATCACTCACTACGTCCAAGCGCGGATCACGTTGCCCAGCACATCTGGAAACGTCATCGTCGATCTCATCCTCTACATCATGACGCGCGCCACTGAACGTGTGCTCATTGGATGCGACGTGCTTCGCGCGCTCGGTTATCTCTCCGAGAGTGGCCTCCACATCCCACTTCTTCCGGATTCACGCCCGGAGGACGCCACCGATGGCCTCCCACTCCACAAGTACCTCGACGCCCCCGTCGAGGCCGTCTCCTCAAGCGAGTTTCACACCGACGCGTGTGAGATACACGAGCTCTCCACCAAGGCCCAGACCGACGAGCTACATTCGATCCTCCGTCGGTTCGATCACCTATTCGACCCCGTCATAAGCAAACAGCCGTGCTCGTTTGCCCCTATGCGCATCCCGCTTTACGACAACGCCCCTCCGATCCGTCTTCGCCCGCGCAACCTACACCCGAAGAAGCTGGAGTGGCTGTTGCCATACGTCGAGCGCCTGCGCCAGGACGAGATCACACAGCCCTCTGAGGGGCCTTACGCAAGCCCCATCGTCCTGGTCGCAAAGGGCGACGCCTACCGTCTCTGTATCGACTACGGCCGCCTCAACTCTTGGACAGTACCCGACCGGCACCCGATCCCCAACATGCGAGAACTCCTCAACCTCGCGTCGGGCTGCACACGCTTTGCGACGCTAGACCTGACGTCGGGCTACTGGCAGGTGGCCATGCACCCAGACGACGTGCCTAAGACGGCCTTCACCGCCCCGGGCGTCTACGAGGAATTCCTCAGGATGCCGTTCGGCCTTTGCAACGCGCCTTCTCACTTCCAGCGGGAGATCGAAGGCATGCTCGCCCCACTGTTGTACAAGGGCGCCAACCCCTACATCGACGACATATTCATCTACGCCCGTGACGATGACTCCTTCCTACGCATTCTCCGCGACCTGCTCACACGCGCGGACGCTGCAGGCGTTCAGTTCAGCGCCAAGAAGGGAGTCTTCGGCACCACCAGCGCCAAGATTGTCGGCTTTACGGTCGACCAGGCCGGAGTACACGTCGACCCAGCCAGGACCCAAGCCCTACGCGATCTACCTGCACCCACCAACGTCCACGAGCTTCGCGTAGTCCTCGGACAGTTCCAGTACCTCGCATCATTCGTTCCCCATACACGACACGAGTACATGAGACCTCTCAACGATCTTCTGCAAAAGGACCGTCTGTGGGAATGGACAGCGGAGCACGACGCCGCTTTCGACGGCCTGAAGACCCTGTTCACTGACGATCTCTTTATCGCACATCCGGACGCCGACGCCGACTGGACGCTCGAGACAGACGCTAGCAACATCGGAGCAGGCGGCGTACTATGGCAGACAAAGGACGATAAGACACAGGTCCTCGCCTACTTCTCTCACACATTCACGTCAACCCAGTCGCGCTGGGCCACGTGTGAGCAGGAGCTATTTGCCATTGTCTTTTTGCCTTACACACCCGACCCTGTCACCCCTCCTACGCCTGAAGAGGTTCCTCCTACGGACCGACCACCGTAATCTTATTTACATGATCGCCAAGTCATCCGAGAACGACAAGATCAACCGGTGGAGACTGACATTAGCAGACTACAAGTTCGATGTCGAGCACGTTCCCGGCCTACAGAACGCAGTCGCAGACGCGCTGAGCCGCTGCGGTCACTCGACCTCGCCCACTGTCGCAGCCATCACGACTGACTCCCGCTACCATGACACACTCATCAAACACCAGACAGACGACTCTACCGTCTCCAAGCTGACCGTAGACAGCGACGGTCTTCGCCGCAAGGACGGCCTCGTCGTCATCCCTACTTCAACCGTGTGCAGACCCCTCCGAAAGGAGCTGATACAGATCGCCCACAGAGGACACCACGGCGCCAAGGCTACCATCGAACGCCTGAGAGCAGACGGCTATACCTGGACAGGCTGCACAACAGATGTCGAGGAGTTCATCGCCTCATGTGACGAGTGCCAGAAAGCTCGCCTACGCAACTTCGCCGAGGCAGAGCTCCGCACAACAGCAGTGTACAAACCGTTCCACACTGTCGCAGTGGATACTATTGGTCCAATCCCGGCAGACGCAG
This sequence comes from Carpediemonas membranifera, assembly GCA_019828565.1. NCBI lineage: Eukaryota > Fornicata > Carpediemonas > Carpediemonas membranifera. The sequence continues at coordinate 42,260 of JAHDYR010000056.1, read as the reverse complement.
TCGGCTCCAGATACATCACAGTTATGGTCGATATGTTTACTCGCTACACTGAGTTGGCCGCGACGGACGAGAACACAGCTGATGCAGCGTCAGAGGCCCTCTGGCGCCAGGTGATTACCCGTCATGGGACTCCCCTGTTCATCAAGTCCGACAACGGGCCTGAGTTCACCGGCAACGTCGTCAAGGCCCTGCTCGAAAGCGCGGACATCACCCAGCAATTCACCCTCCCCTACCACCCTCAGTCGAATGGGCTGGTAGAGCGTCGTAACGCGGAGGTCATGAAGCATCTTCGCTGTTTGATCCTCCACCCGACAAGTTCTCCCGTTGGAGCGACCTCCTTCCGGTAGTTCAGCTGCTGCTGAACACAACCACCTGCAGCGCCACTGGGGTCACACCCCACGCCATGCTGTATGGAGACCAACTCGACCCCAGCTCCACAGTCGCTAGAATCCTCCGACCGAGCGAAAATGACTCGCCCCTTGCCTCAGCCTCAGCCTACATCACTTTACTTCGAGCCCACCTCTCCAAGTTGACCTCTAGGGCGGCCGAGAAGCAGCGCGAGACTGTAGACAAGCGCCTCGCCAAGGCCAACGCCGACCGCCAGCCGACTAGCTTCAAGGAAGGCGACCTCGTCCTGCTCAACCGGACGAAGACCCCAAAGCTGCATGGCTTCGCCGGCCCGTTCAAGATTCTCGCCATCAAGGACAACAACACCCTTCAGCTGGTCGACCTTTTCGAGAGCGCCCCCTTCATGGCTCACGTAGACCAGGTCCTTCCTTTCAACACCAAGTCGGGGCTCAGCCGCCTGAAGAACCTCGCCGCCTCCGACGAGCAGACGTACGTCGTGCAAGGCATCGAGAAGCACCGTCGCCGCAACGGCACACTGCAGCTCCTCGTCTGCTGGGAGGGCGACTACGATCCCACATGGGAACCCGCTGACGGGCTCCGCCACGTCACTGCGGCACGTGACTACCTCAAGTCCCACAAGCTCAAGCTTAAGGGGGGTAGGATGTCATAAGGCATCCACGTCCGCAGTTTATGTAAATGTTCCAATCTCTTCGCCCCGGCACACCTCACCCACCGCCGTGTCGGTCTCTGCATCAAGGGCGCCCCGCCCGCGAGCACACGCCAGTCTTCACCCCCAGCGGTGCTCCTGCCGGGGAGATCACCTCTGGTCTCTTCTCCCCCTGCCTCAAGAAGCCGATCTCCATGTGTTACATTGACGTGCCACATCACAAGGCTGACATTGAGCTCCTCGTCGAGGTCCGCGGCCGGAAGTAGCCTGAACTCAGGAAGGAACTTGATGAAGCCAAGAAGCTGATTCTCGCACTCAGGGCCAGGGACAGCAGGGAGTAGGAGCAGGCGACGCCAACCCCAGCACCGGCTGACACCCAGGGAAACCAGGGTACCGGCAAGGAGCACAGGGTAGTCCGCCACAAGAAGAGGACTCGGACAAAGAGGTCTCGCAAGCCGAGACAGCTAAACCAGATGGAGCTAGTGGCCCAGATCGTGTCAACGGTGATGAAGACCATGCAGCAACAACAGGGGATGGCAACCGAGAACCAGAGCGACGATGGCAGTTGTGGCCAAATAAAGAGAACTAATGACGAAGTGAGGTTTATTCGAAACCCGATCAAGGGCAAAAATGGTTATAACTAAAATTGCCCAACACTTCTCTCTCTTAGAAGAGTGGGTGACACTCGAGATAATAGTCGAGAGCCTCGAGGTCCCTGACCTCGAGGTAGGGAAGCCATTGGTCGTCCTCGGCACCATAGCCATCCCAGCGGATGAGAAACTCGAAGGAGGTCTTGTTGGGGCCGCCACGGTGGGCCAGGATCTCTTGTACAAGGTAGGAGTCCTCGTCCATGGCGACGAGCTCGATGTCAGTGAGGAGGCCATTGGAGACGAAGCGGCGGAGGCGTGTGGCGTGATAGGTCTGGTGCGACGAGTCGCAGGATTGATAACCTCGTAAATGTCGTTCGAGCGGGAAGTTATGGTGTAGGGGCCCATGAGCTTGGGGGTCAACTTGCTGTCGGGACGCGTCGGGTAGGTTACTAAGACCTGGTCGCCGATGGCAAAGACGTCCGAGGTTGAAGGGCCGGGGTTGAAGGTCTGATCCTGGTTAAGGCGGGCTGCTTGAACGAGGATCTCCTGGATTTGGACGATGTCTGGGTGCTCTCCCTCTCCCTGTGACACTACGTCGATGATGCTGCGGTCGAGGTTGACGGCGGTGCCGAAGACGAGGGCAGCGGGTGACATGCCAATGCTAGAGTTGGTGGTAGCGTTAAGAAGGCGTTGGACCATGGGCAGGTACAGAGACCACTTGGAGGAGAGTCTGAGTTCAGAGGTCAAGGCGACGAGATGACGGTTCACCTCGCGGTTGACCCTCTCGACTAGGCCGTTCGCGCGGTGGTGGTAGGGCAGCGTGACGGTGTGGGCCACGTGCAGGGAGGCCAAGATCTCCTTGAAGAGCTTGGCAGTGAACTGGGAGCCGCCATCAGTGCGGACGGTCTGAGGGAATCCGTAGTGGCCGGCGAACTGGATGAATGCGCGGCAGGCAGACTCGGAGGAAGTTGAAGGGACAGCGACTAGCTCTGTAAAGCGTGAGAAGTTGTCAACCGTGACGATGATAAACTTGTTACCAAAGTCATCCTCCGGGAAGGGACCCATAGTGTCGATGGAGACGGCCACGAACGGGTCAGAGGAGAACGTAGGACGCAGGGTAGAAGTCGTCTTCTTGGCTGTCTCGCGGACCTTCTGACAGATGGGGCATGAGGCAATAAAGCCCTTGATGTCATCCAGCATGTTGGTCCATTCGATGCCGCGGAGCTTGAGGCGCTCCATGGTGGTCACGGCGCCCATATGGCCGGCGACGGGACCATGCACGGACTCAATGTCCACATGATGGTCAGACAGGGAAGTGACAGCCTTGAGACAGCGAGAGAGGACATCTGCGGCCGCGTTGTCGAGGCCGGGGATGTGATGAATCACGAAGACATACTCTTGGAGACGGAGGCTCCAGCGCACGACCTTCGGGGTCTCACTGCGCGACATGTAGATCAAGTTCTTATGATCGGTCTGGACCTCGAAGAACTGGCCTCGGATGAACGGATCGAACTTGGTGATGGCGAAGAAGATTCCATATGCTTCTTGCTCGATCGTGGCCCAAGCTGACTCAGTCATCGTGAAGCGGCGCGAGACGAAGGCGACAGGTGCCTCCCTTGCCGGAGACGGGATCTTGCTGCGCGAGGAGAGCGCCACAGCCGAGCGAAGAAGCGTCGGTCTTGATCACCAGGGGCTTCGAGTAGTCTGGGAAAGATAGGAGGGGTGCCTGGACGATAGCGCGCTTGACGGTGTCCCAAGCAGTCTGTTCGGACTCACCCCACTCGAAAACGGTCTTGGAGCCGCAGAGGTCGTACAGGGGAGCCATGATACGGGCGAAATCTGCGACATGGTCACGGTAATAGTTCGCGAGACCGCAGAAGCTTCGCAGCTCGGAGGGGTTTGACGGAACGGTCATTGAGCCGAGGGCTTCCTTGCGCCAGCTGGAGATGCTGATGCCCTGTGAGCAGACCGTGTGGCCGACGAACTCGAGCTCGGTGCGGAGGAAGACGCACTTGCTCAGCTTCAGGCGTAAGTTGTGGGCGCGGACGAGTTCGAAGACCTGATGCAGAAGGGAGTTGTGGCCCTCGATCGTAGACGCGTGTACGATGACATCATCAAGGTAGCACTCGACCCCGCGGCCCAAGAGTGGAGCTAAGATCCGCATCATGCCTCGCTGGAAGTAGGAAGGCGCGTTCTTGAGACCGAAGGGGACTCTAACGAACTCGTACAGGCCGTTGTGCGTGGCAAATGCAGTCCGAGGAACAGCTGTTGCGTCGAGGGGGAACTGGTGGTAGCCACTGCGCAGGTCAAGCGTGGTGAAGTACTTGCTGCCATTCAGGCGAGACAAGATGGACTTAATGTTCTGCAGGGGGAATCGGAAGTCGCGGCTGACTGAGTTGAGGAGGCGGTAGTCTACGACCATCCTATGTTCACCGTTCGTCTTTGGCACGACGAAGCAAGGGGCGGAGTAAGCCGACTCCGATAGGCGGATGATGCCAGCCTCAAGGAGGGCCTCGACCTCTCGATCGATGACCTCAGTCATGGCCGGGGAGAGCCGGCGAGGGGGAACGTGGGTCGGAGTTTCGTCCGTGACGGCGATCTCCATAGGCTGAACCTTGGCAGGCTCACGAGGGATGGGACCGAAGATGTCTTCGAACTCGCGAGCGAGGGCTGCGACGTTTTCATCGAGCTCGATCTGGCCATCTTCGTCAAGGGGTGTAACCTCGCCGAGGTCCTGAGGCTCAGTCGCGGGAGGAGCCAGTAGGTTGAACGTTTGGATCACGTCGAACCCAAGGATGAGGGGCTCACCGGTGTTGAGGACGTGGGCGCTGATAGTACCTCCGACTGAGTGGGGGAGACCTGTTGACCTTGATGTCAAGGAGCGTGCGATGGGCAGACGTGGCGATGCCATTGGCCGTGCTTATCTTGAGCTCATCAGGGATCATGACCAGGCCCAGAGACTTGGCCAGCACTGGGCTGATGAAGGATGAGGAGGCGCCTGTGTCGACCAGGGCGTCGACGCGGTCGGTGCTCTGGGGAGCAGGGGAGCCGACGGGCGCGAAGGCTCGTACGTTGGTGCTGAGGCGCATGACTGGTCCGCTTGTTGCCATCTTCAGAGAGATGGGCGTCGTCCGGCGGCCCGTAGCGAAGAAGCCGGGCTTGGACTTGTTGGGGCAGTCAGGCCTAAGGTGGCCGGAGAGGCCGCATCCATGGCAGACAGGCTGCGGCTTGGCAGGGGTACCGGCAGGCTTATGGTTGTCTGGTTTGTTGGATGGGAAGTGGGGAGCAGGCGCTGCGGTAGCGTGAGGACGAGTGGGGTGGAAGCTCGGAGGCGGACGTGTGGCCTGAGGGCGCGGGACCTCGGGCTGACCGAACTCGGCGATGGTGCGCTTGGCCTCAGCCAAGGTCTCGACCTCTTGGAAGGCGGCACGCTTGGCGTCGGCGAGCGTCTCAGGTTCGGAGGCCTTGACCCGGCGGCGCAGTGAATCTGGGGACAGTCCGCGGATGAAAGTGCGGCGTAGTGTCTTCTCATCGGGGAGGTAAGTGGAACAGAGGTCCTCGACGCGGTCGAACCTGTCGAGGTAGGCGAGCAGAGCGCTGTTGCTGGCCGTCGTGGAGGACATGGCGGTTGCTTCCAGCTTAGACAGAACGGCCTGAGTGCTCTTGGGAGCGAATAAAGCGGAGTAGATCGCCGACAGGACGTTTTCATCTGGAAGGTCGTCAAAGTTGTCAATGCGAAGGCGGATCAGGCGTAAAACACGGCTGGAAATGAGCATACGGACAGATAGTGCTCTGTCGTCGGGAACTTGGGCGGAATAGGCCTCGAACTTGTCGTTGAAGCTGCAGAAGGCCGTTTCGGAACGAATGTCGTTGAGAAAAGGGGCTGAAATCGTTTGATAGTCCATGGCGGTGAGTAAGCTTACTGTGGCCAAATAAAGAGAACTAATGACGAAGTGAGGTTTATTCGAAACCCGATCAAGGGCAAAAATGGTTATAACTAAAATTGCCCAACACAGTGACAGTGGCAGCTCAACGGAGACCGATTAAGCAGGGTAAAGTGGTACCCTTTGATGGAGATAGTGATAGTTGTGATTTATTTTCTTTTAATCCAACCCTGGCTCCCACTCAGGGTCCGGCATTAGCTGAAATGCACTGCCGGTGGGCTGTGGCGGCAGCCAAAGGGGGGGTCACGCCAATGCGCCCCCTCCTAAGTATCCCTGCCCGAAGGTAAGGATTGTCACCAGGGTAACCCATAGTTGGCCCGCCACGGGTAACCGGAGCCGGCTCGAAGGCCCCGTGACGGGACAAGGGACAGAGAAACATCAGGGAATTGATCGAGATAGGCTCATAACGGGACTCAGGACAAACTTGGATGGCCCCAGGCATGCAGGGATGTGAACCAACATCGAGAGGGAAATAGGGACGGATGGCCAACAAACAACACCTACAGAGAAGCCAGGGTCGCAGCTTGGAGTCTGGGTGTGCTTCAACATCCTTAAGAAGTGCACACTCCCCACGCTCATGACCATGTTCCGCACCGTAAGCCCCAGGCCTGGCATCCCAGAGCTCATCAAATCCGAGCTCGAAGTCTTCTTACGCTCAATCCTGCACCTCGATGGTGTTACCGATACAGTATACCAACCTGCTAGAGATGGTGGCCTGGGATTGAAAGACCCCCGCGATATATGGCACGCCGCATACCTGGGAGCTAGGGATACCATGTTCCGCCTGGGCGACCATGCCCCTTGGCGGTGGTGTCTAGTCGACCATGCCCTCGCCCCCTCACCGGCGTGGAGTCTGCCTTGCGAAGGTCTGGACCAATCCCTCCGCTACAAGCAGACCATGTTTAAGATGCTGGAGGATGTGGCGACTCGGATGACTGCGGACGTCGCCCAGGAGAGGGAAGACCGGCAGCAGACGGAGGAGACGCTGATTAGGCTGCTGGAGCAGACGTGCCAGAGCGTTGAGACGTCCTTGAGGTAGACCATGTCATGGAAATCGACCGCCACCCACACCCGCATCATAAATGATTCTCCGATCTCATCAACTGCTGAGAGAACCGGTTGCCGGTGAAAAACGGCCAGCATCACTATACTCACGCTATAAACGGGCTACGATCACTGGGTCGTCTTTGAGGAGCGTGGCTGGGCGTGGTGTCGGCACGCTATTGAAGTATCATAGAGTGCACAGTGCAAGCACTGCGTCTCTCCACTTCAATTAGCTTGCCCGGAAGCGAAGACTAGCGGCTGGTTAGCCGTAATTGGTGTATTGGGGTTATAGTTGGGAAGACGGGCTGGATTTCTGAAAGCACTGGCTTGATACTGTGCATCCGTCATGAGGCCGCAATCCAAGATGTTCTGTGCAGCAGTCTTGTCTCTGTGGGAGAGATTGAGCCAATTGGTGGTAGTAGGATCGGAATTGAGGCGTTGCTGTCTGTACCATGGAGCACCTTGACAATTCGGGTTGTGGCATCGCATCGTGCGCCTCGTGTAGCGAGTTCTACGGAACCTCGCGCGGCAGAAGGGGCAGACGAGTGAGGTTCGGAACTCGTTAGTCATCCGCACTTCAGCAGTGATGTTGAAAGCTCTCATGATGTGTGGTAGTAAGGTAGCAAAGCGACCATACGGCGCGCATGGATGCACCCGACGGGGCGTCTTGAATCTAGCGCTTCCGTAGAAGACAACCAGCCTGGTGGGGGCTGCCCGGGGAGGGGCAATACTGCGAGGGAGTCGCCGAGGAGTCCATCCTAGGGTGCGAGCAAGCTGCTCCCCAGCTCTGTGGAAGTGCTTTTGACGCAAGATGTGGTTCGTCAGGCGCACTCTGCGGAAGCTCTTGACCATCCCAGCGTCGAATATTTCCTGCTCGTGGAGGAGCACAAACCTAATCGAGTTTTGTAGACTATCTAGATTTGTACTTTTGAATGACGCAGGAGTCATATCGAACGCGAAGCTGGGGGTCTTGGTGTACCCACACTTCGGGACCACACCGGAGCTGGTAGTGCCATCTGGGTGGCTAGTTGCTTGGCGAGAGGACTGGAGAAGCACTGATTGATGACCCCCGACGATGATGACTGACTATCGAAATATCACTCTCAAGAAGAAGGAAGGGAGAGCGGGAAGGGGTAATGAAGTATCATAGAGTGCACAGTGCAAGCAGTAAAGTAACTCTCAATCGTCTCGCAGACTTCTCTGCCAAAATTCGCAGGTTAAGATCAGAAAATCTCTGCCAAGATGGGAATGTCTTTTAAGGGCTTCTATTATTCGGACAAGTACGCCGATGATACGTACGAGTACCGTCAAATCATAGTTCCTGAGGAGCTTCGCCGTCGCCTTCCCCGTGGCCGGTTTGCACCCAAGTCTCCAAAAACACTAACACAGTCTTCTTTCCGAGAGTGAATGGAGAGGCCTCGGTATCCAGCAGTCTGTGGGCTGGGAGCACTATGCTTGGCACAACCCCGAGCCCCACGTGCTTCTTTTCCGCCGCCGCCTCTAAGCAGCAGGACGGCCGTCGAGCTCGTCCGCTGTTGAACAGTGTACTTGCTCCCTCTCGACGGGTGTTGTTTTATGCAATATAAAGGGACTTCTTTAGGCGCAGTTCTTGCTTCCTTCAATTCCAAGGACGAATGAGGTCAACGCGGCAATGACCTCCGCATCGAGACCAAGGCAGTTTTTCCCGGCCACAACGATGACCCCGCCCAACAATACAAGTCTTGGCTCACACAACTGCCCCATGCACGGACTGCTCCTCGAAGATGGCCTTGGACAAACGATGAGACCAGCGCCACTGAGGTGTTGTTGCCAATCGTGACCGGCGTTTACAATCATTGGCGAGGTGGCCCTCTTGCTGAGACACCTTGCAGATGCTGCCCCTCGCGCCCCAGGATCTCACCCAGGAGCTCTGGAGAAGACGATCTCCCTACCGACTTAAGACGTGAGTAGGAGGGAGACAGAGCAGTGTTGCGCAGTATAAGACATATTGTTCGATCCTTCCGGGGCTATCCTGCGAAAAATCGGAACGTTTCTGCGTTTACTCGGCCATGTCGATGTCTAGAAGTGGTTCGAAGTCGGCATTATCTTCCTCTTTGATATTCCCATTTGAGCTAGAGTCTACACTTGTTAGAACTCCCAATTCCGGTCGGAGAGGCGGTCCAAAGCGAAGCAAATCCTCCAGCAAGTCGTTAGAGTGGGCATTAGGCATTGTAGACACTATATACAACGACCGGATGACTGCATATGCCCAAGAGGTGATCAACGACTCCGACTTCCGCCCCTTTAGTTCATTCGTCTTTTCCCACTTCTGGAAAGCCTTCGGCCTCGATTCTCTCACCGAAACCCACCTCCAGCAGTTCCTAGATGTCATAGACCTCCACCGCGAGACCTCAGTTGCCGCGGCGCTCTTTGCGTCCTTCCTTTATGCCCGTTACACCACCGCAGACCTCCTTTACTTCCTATTTCTCCGCTCCAAGCTCAGCGACATATGTCCTGTGGCCCACATGCCATGCCACCGCGTAGACATGGCCCGTGCCCGCCTTCTTCCAGTCCCTGTGCTGGAGTTTCCCACCTCTCGCCCGGCCGTAACTACTCTGCTCGCCCCGATGCCCGCCAGTTTCAGAGACACGCTGGATGATCTCATAGCCCCGTTGTGGACGGATGTCGTGGATGCTGACCCCGACGCCCCCACCCCCCTCGTCTCTCACCCCGGGACTGTGCATTTACCATACGCATCGCATAATCTGCGCAAAAAGCCACGGAGAATTCCACTGATCGCCTTCCTCGCCGCGTGTACGGAGTCCTTCCACCTGCAGGACCACAGTTCATCAGTCACATCACCCGAGGAGCTCCAGAACTTGTGCACGGTCGAGTTCGTCCAAGTCAACCGCACGCTGCCCCTCGCCATCGAAGAGGCACTCGCCCAGCCCCATGATGAGCACGGACCACCATCGCCCCCGTTTAAGGGCAAGGCGTGGGAAACTTTCCAAAACAGACTGAGACGACCTCCGGCCTCGCAGATGATGAAAGGAAGATTCACTCAGTCTGATCTGCTGAAAGACTTACAGGTGATTTCGCGGGATGACCCAGAGGCAACTCTGACACACAGCAACAGCAGAGTCAGGTTTGCTGGAACGGTCGAGGAGCTACAATATGCTGGGGCGGGTGCCACGGTGCAGGCTAACGATGACTCGACTGACTCTGAAAGCGAGCAGAATAACGACATGGCTCAAATTGCGTCCATCCCAGCGTCTAGTGGAAGACGCGAGCGCATGGGTGGACACAAGGCGAAACCAAGCCGACCCGCCCACCATGCTCTTGGCTACGAATCCCCGCCCGCCCCCACCATACCCCCACCCAGCCCGCCTAATCTTGAATCGATTGCTCCCATGGAGGAGGAGGACTTGACTTATGCCCAGTACGTGGACAATGACCCGACCGCAGTCGGTTTGGATCAGATTGTGCTTGGGCAGAGGCTTCGGAGTCGGATGGATACGCCTGCTGTGAGTTTCGACCCGAGTATTCTTGGCAGTATTCTCAGCGGCAGAGGGTAGAGAGTCATGATGGTTGGTTGGGGCTAGCGGCGGTTTTGCATTATTCTAGTAAACTATTCGCTCTTGAGTGAATGTGTTGGTTGTCCCGTTTTTACAGGAGAGCGTTGGGGTGACACTGCATGTGGTCTTCGTAAGTCTTCCTGGATCCTTGCGCATGAATTTTGGGAAGATGCTGACCGAACCCGCCAGTACAAGTGGCTAGGCATGTGCTGGGGCCGGCCTGCCACGCGAACTCGGGGCCGAGTCAAAGTGTGCCATTGGGGCAAGCAAGCCACAAGTGAAGATGGCGAAGAAACCAGATCCAGATCATTTTGTTCAAGGCATGGTTAAAGCCGGCTTTGATGCAGCACAAATAGAAGAGTTTGCAAGTGTTGGACGTGAAACGATTGAATACCACCAAAAGGCGGCGAAAGACATGCCAAGGCGACAAAAGAAGCGCCTTAGCCTCTCCAGACGTAATATGAAAGCCCTCAAAGACGCTTTCCGCGAGGGACGGCACCATTATGTTAACGACTACGGAGCCTCCATCCGTTCGCTCGGTTCCTCGCTCCAGACCGCCCGAACCGAGGAGCTTGACGAATCCATGGCTTCTTTATCCACTGTTACGCCAGACCAGCAGTCTTCCCATTCAGTGAGCGAGACGGTTCATCACGACTCGACCCTTTCATTCACGGAGTCCGTTGCCGAGAGCAGGATTTCACCTGAAGACCAGCTCAAATTCTCGGGATTCTCGTGGGTTGGAAACGTAGACAACGTGCCCAGTGCCTCCACTGTTTCCTTAGACGCTGAGGACTCGGTTTTCGTCCGCTTGGATTTCGGGTTGAGACTGGCAGATTCGAGAGATGAGCAGATCGAGTACCCATCTGACGGGGACGACGCGCACGTGGGGATTGTGAGGCGGCTGCTGGCGATTCTGAAGCGCAGAGTTGTCTATCTTTTGTACATTATTACATTTTGAAATGCATGGGCTGGCGTCGTCGGTTCACTGTTTTTTTAGTCCCATGCTTATAAAGATACAGTGAAGATCATCTATGCCAACTCTTCAAGTACACACGCGACACACTCCCCCGGTGGGCTTTCACCGATTGAGGGACTGGAGGGGCTGGACTTCCATGTCGCCATGGCCCGCGACAGGGTCTGTCATGTGATGTGAGAACAAGATCCTGAAGCAGTACCATCCGTTTTACCGGTATACCAGGTCCGAGTGCGGCGCCTTGATTCGTCCGTAGACGGTAGTCAGACGGTAGTTGACTAAGGATGAGGGCTGGGTGATACAAGTCAGGCATTGAGCGGAACTATGCTATCGTACAGCTGTTCGCAGTTTTTTGTTCATATGGCAATGTCACGCAAAGATGGTGGAGGTCTGCACAGAACGATAAAGCACCAAGGCGGTGCCAACTCTGAGCTAATGACGGCTGATGGACGCATTAGCAATGAATGCGTCCAGGCCAGTCGAGTGTGTCCAGTGGTTGATTGAATCAACCGTCGTGTCGTGAGGTGCAGAATATGTCACAGAATTTCTCTTGCGCCTCAACGACATGAGCGAGAGCTATACGTTTGAAATTCGAATGACTCCCGATGAGTATGAGCAGATGATGCGTATTATGAAACGGACCAACCCTGAATATGCAGAGGACACCTCGAACGCTGACGATGTGAGATATTCGAAGCGCGGCGGAAGTATATTAAGCCATAGCAGGAACCAATCGAGCAAACACGATGATCTGAGTCCATATCTCAACTCCAGTTCCCCTTACGAAGGCTCTCCATCAAGCTTTGCTCGTTAGGTAGCATTGAGAAGCCACTTATTTCCCTGCAAGGTGAAACATCAACAGTAGCTAGCATTGCCATCTGTCCATATGTGCCATTTCATGCCCCAACCGTCTCGCGGTTAAGCTGCACCGGGAGACAATGGCGGGTGAAGTGAGCGGCCGTGGCTGGAAGCAAGAGCGCTCTAGGAAGTCTAGCATGACTAACAACAAGTCTACGACTTGGGAGGAGAAAATGGCGGAGAAAGAACGCTTGATGAAGGCGAAAGCACTTGCCAATGAGCTCAAGGCAATCCAAGACGCCGAGAAGGAGAAGAAGCGCGAAGCTCGTGCTCAGAAACTGAAGAAGCGTGAGGAGAGCATGATTGCTCGTGGCGAACTCGTGAAGAAGAACGTCAAAAACAAGAAGGTGAAGCTCAGCATCGCAAAACGCCGCCGCATGAAGCAGTACGCCAAGGCCATCAACAGCGTCGAGTGGTCCAAGTGAGCAACCACCTTCATTTAAACTCCCAGCAGATAAAAGCGGATTGTTTCATCTGCTCTGAAGTGGCCCACAAATCGACTGCTGAGAGAGCATTCTCCGGGGCCGCACTATTGCCGCTAGTAGCCCAATACACCAATTGGAAATATACGCAAGTAAGGTATCTTGAGACGCCCCGCTTCTCCAGTCACTGTCAGTCAGGCTTGATGCGGGAGTAATATGGTGATGGGTCGCGGTGCTGAGCAGGATTATTATTGAGACATCTGGAGCTGCAGTTGGGATGATTACGCAGTGTCGAACACTTACCTGGCCTTTCCGAGGGTCATCGGAGTGAACCTAAAAATGCGTGGTATTTCGACAAATTTCGTTCGATGGACAGAGGGGACAGCACCATACACCCGTCGCCTCTCTCTCCAGAGAAGAAAGCAACAGATGCAACAGAGAAGTCACTTCCTCTGAGCGTGATAGAGAAGATTTGTAGAGCGCCCGAGCGCACCGTGGAGCTAACAGAGCTCCGCAAGCTTGATATCGTCACTGATGAGCATCGCAACCTTGAAAGACAGATTGAGCGCTGCGTTCAGGACTGCGAAGCGCTTAAAAACCAGCACGAGGACATCTTCCGCAGCGGCAACCGCGGATCCTTCCTCGCCCATCCCTCATTCAAGGTCCCCAGCGAGAAGGAGCTCCGCAACGCTCGCAACACTGTCCTCGACAAGGCGACTGAGATCCCAACCCGCAAGTTTGCCCCCGCCTGGGCCAATATTCTTCAGCGGGAGTACAACGCCAGTTCCACGCTGCCCATTACTGACGGCCCCTCACTGCTGACGCATGTGCTCAACACTCTAACCGACGAGTACACACGCCTGATGCTCCTTCGCCAGAAGTCATTGCTTCGTTGGGCCCGGTTCTGTGAACGCGAAGAAGATAAGTCAACGTCTCTCTTTAGCGTCAAGTCCTCTGTGTGGATCCCATTCCGAATGGCTCAGACGTCACTGGTTGACAGACAGACCAGCATAGCCCGCCGCATCGTCCGACTCAACAGCATGGCCCACATCCGCGACGTGCCTGTTCCCGCCAGAGTCGCCGAGACCTGCGAGTTCATCAACACGAAGCATGTAGGCCTGGATGTGAACGCATACAACACCGCGAGCACAGTGACGCAGCCTTTTGTGGATGTGGAGGATGTCGCCATTGCCCTTAGGTCCACAGTTTCAGCCGATGCGCAGACTGTCGCCATCCGTGATTTCATCGCCCGTCTTTCCTGGCTCGGCTACAGTGGACGTATCCAGCTCCCTAGGATGGTTGCTAACGTGATGGACAAGGCTGGGGACGACGGTCTTCCGCTGATGATTGTTGACCGGGGTGCTCTTGATGATGAGCTCAACGAGCTTGCTGGTCACTTTAAGATGCACTTTAGGATCAACTCTAGGACTCGCAACGGACGCACGAATGAGGCTGAGTTTTGTAACGAGGCTGGGAAGATAGTTCAGGGTATCGTTCGCCAGTTTGAGGTGATTCACAGCTCGATCGTCGACGGCCACGCCAACCCCGCCGCCCAGCGCAACGTCAAGGAGCCTATCTACCTCGAGGACTTCCGCGAGGACCTCGAGGTGCCTCCTGCGTCTATCCCACTCGCCTCGGAGTACGCTTCAGAGCAGGCCGAGGGGATTCTTATGGACAAGTTCGTCGGTGCGACCATCGGCTTCCTTTCAATCCATGAAAGCACTTCTGTCGCCGCCTCGCTTCAGAACAAGCACGTGTCCCACGCCAGAGTGGCCTACGGGTCCCAATCAGGCGACATCCTCGGCCCCTGCGATGTACCGGCGAACAAACTTCACGCACTTTACGGCCTGAGAGCGATGAAGATGAAGCAGCTCAGAGACGGCCTCATGTGGACCCTGAACGCCCTAGAATCCGTCCGTAAGACCATCTCGGCAGACATTAGCGGCGCCCCATTTGCACTGACGGAACACACCCTCCGGGAGCAGACCAAGAGCGACGTCACGGATGCTCTCAGCCTAGCACTAGCGGACATCATCAACGAGGACGGCGACGGCCTCCGTATCTCGGCCCGGTGCGACATGGTCGCCAAGGCGGGCGTCTCTGGCGGTGAGGCGGCTACCCTGCGCGTTTTCGACAACAAGCGACGGTCAGTCCTTTACACTTCGGCAACAGAAAAGCTCAAGAACATTGATGAGACTATCAAGCGCACGGCGACGACTCATATCTACCACAAGGAGGAGAACTTGCGGCTTAAGGATGGCGAGAACTTCCTTCGCGTGGATCGCGACGCCGTCCTCACGAAGATGTACGAGGCTCATCTCCTGTTCGCCTCGGCTAAGCGCGAGCTTGTGTCTGCACTCATGGACCTGTACGAGCATACGATTGACTCGAAGGCAAACGAATCTATTATGCAACAGATTATTGATTTGATTGATTCGGATCTTCTAGATTGCCCCGAATCTTTCATGCACTCGTATCAGACTCAAGTGACCTCGCTCATGGTCACCGCCGCCCTCATCCGGGAGATCTCGGCCTCTATCATTGAGAAGAACACGCTCTATCTCCAGCAAATCTCCGACCGCGATGCAGACAAGCCCGGCGTCCCCAATGCTCTGCTTCCTCTCAACGCGCCCCCAGTCGCCCCCCACGGTGGTGTTGCTGTGGGCATTGCGGACTTCCACACACCTCTGGAGCAGCTCCACGAAGTGATTCCGATTTTGCGGTCGATTGTATCAGATCTTGTCAAGGCCCACTGGTCTGCTACAGGTCCAGATACTGTCCTACCGCGTGTTGCTGCCATGAGCGTCGTTGCCCGTGAAGCCCTTGTCCTGTGGCGTTCTTTCACTGAGGAGAGAACCGCCCAAGACCGCGACCCGCAGACGTATACCGTAGAATCTCTCTATACTGCGCTGATAGACCACCCATGCACCCTTGAACTCGTCGCCAGAGACGCCGCCCAACTTCTCATGGCCGAACCGACCGGTCCTGCCGCATCTACCGCCCCCAAGGTGTTCAACCCAGTCTACTCCCTTCCCAAGGTCGACGCCGCCCTGGATCAACCAGCTAGTATCATCGCCGGCCAGCGTGCAGCCTCGGTCTGGGACTTCAAGGCCCCCGTGCCGGCGCTGATCCACACGCTGACCAACGCTCTGAACATTGCCGTCCTCCGCTGTCGTATCGCGAACTCATTCTTCGAGACCAAGGAGGCCAGCGCCCAATACATCCTCCAGTGCGCGTACATAGGCCAGCCCCGCGCCTCTACGTCACTGCCGCAACTCAACTGGGAGGCTGACACCGTTCTTGGTGGTGATGAAGACCTGATCCACGTACCCCCAGAGGTTCTATCGCAATACGTCCAGGACTTTAGAGCTCAACCCAACCTCTTGGCGATTGTAGAGATCGCCCAAGAATTTGCTGGAGTCACAACAGAGTCACTGGAAGGGATCAAAGACATGGTCCTGAGCAGAGTCAACGACCTCAAGGCTATTGCGAGAGTGCAGGCGGCGACGTCGATTTTATTCACCTCCTCGGCGAAGGCTAACCAGTTTGCCATTGACGCCATCGTTGAAGAGGAGTTCAGAAGGGAGCGGGCGCTCATCGAGGCGGCACCCGAGAAGTACCGTGACGAGACGTTCCTTACCACCCAGTTTGCTTCAGACGCAGACGGCAACATCTCGATTGACGCCGACGACGACACCCTCATGCTCGCGAAAATGTCCATCGCAGCCAGACACGACCCATCGATGCGGGCTTGGCACTTTGCAATGATCCAGAAGGCCATGATCACATTCATCCCAGCAATCAACGCTGCCACTAGTGCCAGATCAAGCATTGTCGAGGAATACAGGGAGAATATGAAGGTGCCTGGGCTATCGGCGTCTGATAACAAGCACCAGAGGTACAGGCAGCATATTAGGGCCCTCAAGACAAGATTGGTGGACACTTACGCGGATATCATCTCCAAATTCGCGGTTAATGTTGCATATCGCGCGGAGATTGCGTCGGTCACCACAGATCTCGAGTACATGATCCACGATTTCGGTGATTCCATCCCCTTCGAGCGCCCAGCCGAGCTGACCGGCGTCGAGGCCACCGTTACCGACGTCACCGACCTCTTTTTCAACAAAACCAGCCTCACTAGCGTCTGGACCATCCCCACGCTCACCCATGTGGTCCGGTCGCCCTTTACCGTCCCACGGCCCATGGGCGAGAACACGGTCCAGCTCTCTGCGGTCTGCCTGCTCACGAGGGTTGTTCATGACATTGTAGCCGCGAGTCTCATCAAGGCCCGTTTCGCTGGTGCCTCGGCGGCGGGATCTGACACGATCCGGTCGGACTTGGCCTCAGCCCTCGGATCACTCCAGGAGAAGCTCGCGGTGGACGCCTCTTCGTCCTTTGCACAGGTGATGACGTTCCTAATCGCCACCCGTAAGCTGCACTTCCACCAACTCAGACTGCTGTTGAATGTGACACTCAACCACCTCATCTCCAGCAACGCAGGGCCCGCGGCTGTTTCTCTCACCCGCATTGTCATGGCGAGACTTTCGGACACGGGTGAGATGACTCAGGTGCCACTCCCGCCGGTACCCACCTCCCATCTTTATAAGAGCCTCCACGCTGTCGTGTCGAACGCTCTAATCGGCAGTAGCAATCTTAACGGATCTGTCGGTCA
This sequence comes from Carpediemonas membranifera, assembly GCA_019828565.1. Classification (NCBI taxonomy): domain Eukaryota; phylum Fornicata; genus Carpediemonas; species Carpediemonas membranifera. The sequence continues at coordinate 25,188 of JAHDYR010000056.1, read as the reverse complement.
GGCCAGGCATTTTAACGGCTTCCGAGTTCCACGCAGATGGAGTGATCTTCGCGCGCTGTCTACGTTTAACACGCATCCGTTCCCACATATAGCGGAGCCCATCTTCTCACTGCCTATGAAGTACGTCACCGCGACCCATGCCGCCTCGATTAATTGCGAACTCGTGCTCGACGATGAGTTTACCCGCCGCGGTATTTTCGAAGGCGCGCAGCCTGTGAACGCGCTTATCGTGCATCTAGCGCTTCTCGAGAACTTCCACCGCTCTCAGCAGCTGCGCCACTTCTTCCTCGCTGATCTCATGGGCCTGCCAGCCCCCACAAGGGCCGCCGAACTCGTCGACGCCAACGCCGTCTTCGAGCACCACATCCTTGATAACTTCCTCCACGAACTCGGTGAGGTCGTCACTGCTGTTTGCAGAGCTGAGAAACGGACGATTTCGCAGCTTAAGGAAGAAGAACGACTCGAAAACTTGGACGACGAGGGGAACGCCATCAATGTCCGTATCCTGCCAGAGGACACCGATATGCTCTTCCCAAGCACACCGGTACCCGCCTTCGAGCTTTTCTTCCGCCTCGTCCTCCACACCAGGGCTGCTGTCAGCCTCGCCCTCCTCCGCCGCCAGACCGCCACTATGACCGAGATACGCGCCAAGATGCTCTTCTTCCTCAACTCCACGCTCAAAGGACGCAAGCCTGAGGATGTTATCCGTCTCCCATCGCCTGAGGAGTATATTGCCAGCGAGGCAGGTGAGAATGAAGTAGCCGCAGTTTTAGGTGAAGTCAACTATCTCACCGCCCACGGTCTGGACGAGCGGTTCATCAAGAACTCACACACACTCACCCAGTTTGTCCAGGAGCTGTTCTCCCACTTTTCCCGCATCGACATTGCCAAGGGAGCCCCCGGCTACGCCATCTCCGAGACCCAGCTCGCCCGGATTCTCAATGAGCTTGCACAGACCTTGTTCAACGACTCACACACACAGTCGATGGAGCTCGACCAGTTTTACCACACGATCTTGCGGCACACCCTCGACCGGCTCGCCGTGGAGGTCAGCAGGCGGCGGAGGCTGGAGGAGAGCGTGCAGGCGTCGCTTCAGAACGTGGAGATGCAGGCTGACAGTCTGGTCGCGGCCAAGCACTACTCTATTCTTTTCAGGACGAACGAGCTTGAGAGAGAGGCCAAGCGCCTCGAGAGCGCCCTCAATACCGCAGAGACTGACGTCCGCCGCCGTGTCACCGCTGAGCTTGATGGCCAGATGAGAAAACAGGCCGCCGAAGTCATCTTGATCAAGAACAACTTCAACGACTTCAAGAATACAATCAATGAGTCCATCCTCGAAGACATGCAGGACCTGAAGCAGGAGATGCTCGAGAGAATTGCCAGGTCGACCACGATGACGGGCTTGGCCAAGGCTCGAGCCCAACTGATCCACGACTACGACGAGCGTGTCAATGAGCTTGAGGTGACCATCAGAGAGCAAGAGGCTGCCATTAGCAAGCTGCGGACGATGCACTCGCTCCACAGACACGGGCGACAGGAGGCCAGCTCGAAACAAATCGCAACACTCACCGACCGTGTTCAGGCGCTTGAGACCGAGAAGTGGACGCTTCAATCAAACTCGGAGATGGTGGAATCCAGTTTGCGGCGGAGAATGCTCGAACTCGAGAACACCATCGCCGCCAACGACCTTGAGCTCGAGCTATCCCGCAAGAAGTCGGAACAGGCTGCCCGATCGTCTGCTCTGAGTAGGACGGCTCGTAGATCGGCCATGGCAATCTCGAGGGCGAAACAGGACCCCGTCGCAGATCCGGGGGAGGTAGTGAAGCTGAAGGAGACCCTGAAGCGCCAGAAGGAGGAGATCCGCACGCTGCAGAGTAGCATGATCGCCGCGCCCGCCGTGGATATTGATCTACGGAACGCGAACGCCGAGATTAAGCGACTGAAGAAGATTTTGGTGGAGGAGCGCTCAGTCAAGCAGGAAGCCATGGCCGAGATTGACGATCTCAGGCGCCAGGTCTATAGCTACGAAGAGCGGATGAATCAGATCGAGCAGCGCCACAAGCTCGAGGCCACAGGCCGCCGCTCAGACATGAGACAGCGGATGTCTGCACTCGAGCGGGAGAACAGGTCTCTCAAGGCGGAGATGATCAACTCTCTCGGCGGGAGGAGCACCGTGACTGGGACTAGACGAACGAAGAGCGCGGCTGGAGGTGCGCCACCGGCCAGTCCACGGGGGCTGTGAGGCTGAGGCTGTATATAGTTGTTAAATTATCCTTATTGGGGCGGGGGGCCTTGGGGTTTCCTTGCTTTGACCTTTTGGCGGCCGCGCCGTTTCGACTCGGTGGAGTTGAGACCGGAAGCTACGGGATGCAGCAAACCACGTCTGGGAAGATAATGATCGATGAGTACATACAAGAGATCGTAGACAACCTAGATATGCCTGATTGCCTTCCTGGTGTTTTGCTTTCGCTTCGTCAAACATCATCCAGCCAAGACTTGGTCGTATCGAACGATTCAACGAACAATCTGGCCAAAATCGTTAACACTGCTGTTTCCTATCCAACTAATCCCGATATGATGGACAATCTCGCCTCTGTTCTCACTCTTTTCTTCCCAATCCTTCCCGGCCTGTTCCAGATCGTGAGAATGGCCATCACCACCTCCACTGAAGACTCAACGAAGAATTCTGTGCTACTCCTAGGCGCCATGAGCCCAGAACACCTCGAGAGCATCGTCACCCCCCTCATGTCAAGCGGCCGCTTCCAGACGGCCCTTCTTTCCCTTCTCGACCTCGACGAGACCGTGCTCGACGCATCTATCGCCACTGCAGTCCTCAGAATACTCCCTGTAGCCCCCCTCACCCGCCCCATGGACGCAGTGTCCCGGGTGAGTGCCAGGGCGTCTGCCCTCGCATCCCTATCCCGGCCGCACCATGCGCCCCTGCTCGCTGCGACCATATCCACTCTGGCCGTGCTTGTAGAGGCACACGAGGCGCCAGACTCGGCTACGGCCGCAGACTTGGTGCGGGTGGCGGGCTGTCTGACCCGGATCCCCGGCCTTGCTGCCCCGGCTGCCGGACTCATCGCCTCACTGACGCGGGCAGACCCCACTCCCGAGGCTGTAGAGCAGCTCTGGTTTGCCCTGTCCTGCTGCCCGGCCGCCCTCCCCCAGGTAGCTCCGACCCTCGCTGCCCTCGCACCCCAGCTCGTTGTGACTCTGAACGGAGTCAGCCTGGTCGACCCAGCCCATGCGAAGGTCGCCCAGGCCACTGCCCCCGCCGTACTCGGTGTCATTCGGCTCGCAGACCCTGACACGGCCCTGGCACTCGCCCCTTGGGTCACCGCTGCCATCGTAGCCCAGTGCGAGGCAAACACTGCAGGTGACCGCGACGAGGCTGTGCTTGATGCTCTGAGGGTGTACATGCCGTTGGCTGACCGTGGTGGCGAGGCTGTGCATAGTCTGCTCGCAGCCGTGGTCGTCGTTGGTTGTGGAGTCGTGCCGGAGTTAGTGGAGTCGGTCTGCTCGGTCAGTGACGTGGGTCAGTGTCTGACCGCAATGTCGGCGTTGTCACGGCCGTGTAAGGCACTGCAGACGAGTGACGCGGCTGGGCTGGTCCACTTTTTGCTCAACTCTGAGGTTGAGTTTGACGATCTTGTGTCTCAGATTCTAGTAAGATTTATTGAGACCCACTTCGCCCTGTTCGATCGCCCAGCACTCGAGTCAATCATCGCCAATCAAATTCCACTCATTCCAGACACCCCGGCACTCAGGCTGACGGCCCTCTTCCTCTCGATTCACTACGCCCCCGCCCAATCTAAGCCTGAAGTGACCGCATTCATCGCTGGGAAGACCGCCACAATGCCCTTCCCGGCCGACGATACGGTCGCCTTGGTCGCTCTAGGGTGCAGGATAAGGCAAGTCCCTTTGAATCACTCATTGTCAAGGGTCAGCCTATCCGACCTCCGCGCACTCCAAGAAGACCGGGAGACGCTCTTATGGCTCATCCAGACCTCTCCTGCGCCGCTCAGCACTGCTGCCCTTGGTCTCGCGGTGCAGCTCGAATGGCAGACCCTGCCCGCCCGAGAGTTGTGTCAGATCATGCTGCAGCAGTCGGTGCAGTTTATAGAGTATTTGGGCGATCAGCCGATGAGTACGCTCGGCCAGGTTCGACTTCCCCTCCAGTCGGGCAGTCTGCTCGAGAACATTATTGATACGGGAAGCGGTCAAGAAGATTTGCTCAAATCTATAATTTTAGTCTGCATCGACGTGCTCGGCAAGCTGGACCGCGTGCACGTTAAGGCTTTCCTCTGGGATCTCGCGGTGCTGGCGTCTGTTGTGCTTGGCAAAGTTGGACTTGAGTCGACCTTCGCTGCGGTGAAGGAGGCAATTGAAGGGATCAAATCCCATTCAGACGGATTATTGCTCATTGCTTCGTGTCTACCCAGCCCTCCCAAGATCAGTAGGGTCGTGACTTCGAATGTCAGCGGAGCACTCTATTTACTCCATACCAGTGCTGACCCGAACAGCATCCCTTGCCCTTCGACTAATACCGATAACAGGCTGCTCAATGCACTCAGAGGTCTCGCTCGGCTTGAGTTGGACCCTGTTCAAGCCGCCATTGGGACTGTGCGAATCGCTGAGGCCCCGGGCCTCGCCCAAGCCCTGTGGACACGTTCGAGTCCTGCGAAGTCAATGACTCGAATGACTCGACTAGGACTGGAGTCGACCCCGTGGTTTTACAACGATGAATGGGGTGTTGCAGGGGTGTGTGGGAGGGCTGTGGCCGCAGTAGAAGAGTGTTGTGGGGTGTGGCTTCCGGTGGGGGCACTATTCCCGGGCATTAGTGATATGCTTCATAAAGGGCTTTAGGTAGATCGATGGCTCGTTCTTGGTCATTTGATTTGTAGAGAAATGTGACGCAACTTTGGGGACAATTGCAAAGATTATTCTTGCATCCAAATTCGCGACCACTCTCATGTGTGCTACTAATAAGCACAGAAGCGCCGTGCAAAATCAACAACAACGACAAGTTTGCCACGAACAGAGCACAGTCAAGTGTCTCGCTGCTGAAAATTAGCAAAAATTCGGAAAATGTCTGACAAGCATGCTGTCAACATCCCTAGATTATCTTTGCTAAACCCTAGATTATCTTCGACCTCAAAACGCTAGATAATCTACAATTTCTTGCTCAGAAATGAAGTATTCATTAAATTTAAGCTATTTAGAGATAAACGAAGGTCTTCTTGAGAGTCCATATGATGTACTTAGAGCATGGAAAGAAGCTCTGGCTCTGACTCCTTGCCTGGTTTGAGCATTTCGCCGTGCAGGTTAAGACGAAACGATAAAATGGACAATAACAGAAAATCTAACAGGTAGATTCACTACGATAGTGATTATGTGAGTAGTTGAAAGGAGGTACATATGCGCATAATCACTTTCAGAGTGAATCTACCTGTTAGATTTTGAGATATGGTCGATTTCTTGTTTTTTGACTTGGCTAGAGTCGAATTGGAAGAAAAGGAGAGGCTATTACTCAGGGAATATTGCTCGTCAAAGAAAAAGCAAGCAAGGCCGCGAGGTATGGCCACCCGACCTACAAGATGGGCTGGGTGTCATCGCGTAAGGACGACCGGTCGTGCGCGGTCAACGCTGACAAAACTTAGCGATTCAGAGAAATAAATGGCGCCACCGTATTCAGCACAAGACAGTGAACTCAGCTATATGGTTTTTTCTCAGTATATTTACCCAGCGGCTGATCCCACAGTTTAAGGGCGCGTATTAGCCTGCACTTTGCACGAAAAAAATCTGCCTGAACACGACCAATTGTCCAAAACACAGCATTTAGCATGCAACAGGAGCTGGAAGCAGCTGCAACATCTATTCTAGGCCATTCAACAACGATTACGCAAGAAATTGACGCAATAGAGGCCATTCAGTCCCATTACTTCATAGATTCACGCTTGAACGATATTACGAGCAGTATCAGGCGAGAAACAAGAAAGCTGAACGCGATTGGTGACTCCTTTCTCGCTGCGACATTTGCAGCATACTGACAGCCACGACACGCCGTTCAAGCAGATTTAAGGGAGCGCCATCGCCAAACACGTAAATAGACCTGTATACGACAACCAGAGACGGACGTATGAGTCAGAACGGTGTGCTACCGGAATACGCAGGGTGTTTTGTGCCCTGTTGATTCCAGGAGCACGCTGTCCTGGGTCACACAGGATTATCACATAATCACTGAGCAATCGGGCTCATGGTACATAGTTTCATTGGATCTATCTTCATGAAAATATGTTTGAAAAGATTCAATTGTATCTTTACTGCTCCGACTGTTGAACCACCGACTTGAAGTTCTCAAGGCAATCGTCACAAAGACGGATCTTGGGAATATTCACGCCGTCAATGACGACCTTCACGGCAGTGGTGCCCATACAGCCCTTGTTACCACAGAACCAGTGCCCACACATCCGACAATGATATACCGAGGCGTTCTTCTGGCATGCGAAACAAGTCTTCTCCTGGACACAAGCCTGGCATGTGAACTTCCACGAGGACTTCTTTCTGTTGGCTTCTTTCGTCCAGTTGGCAGTCTTTGAACATTTCTCCGGACGAGCAGGCACGCAAACGGAATTGTCATGAAAGTTCCTGCCGCACTCTCCACACGAGACAAACTTTGACGTGTTGAGATTGCCAACCCAGTCCAAGCTGTGGCAATGGCCGCAACAGAAGGCAAGCATCCTCTTCTGCAAGTCAAGGAGGTTCTCTCCATCATCGTCAGAGTCTGAATCAGCGGTTACCGGCCGTTCTTTGAGCTGAGAGAGATCTTCCGACATGCGCTGTGTCATGCGATGGACGTCATCGAGTAGCATGACGTTACGCTTAGAGATAGACTCAGAGGGTCGAACGGGGTCAACCTTCACCTCCTGCTTCACTTGCGGCACGGAATGGGGGATTTCTGCTGTCTTGAAAAACGTCTTCGTCCGACCAGTAAATATGTCGGGTGCCGAAAGGTCCACCAGATTAAGGGACAGAGGACGCGAATCAAAATTCTGGGGGACGTCCAGGCCAACTCTCGTGAAAATCTTATTCATCGCGGTCAGAAGCTCCGATCGCACCGGGTTGGGGGCCCGAGAAAGGTTATGAAACACTCTCGAAGGAGCCTGATCAGAAATGCCGATGTTGCAGTGGCAAGACTGGGTTGCCCACTCCTTAACATGCCCAATGACAAGCCTACCCTGCGATACAGCCGTGAGGGACTTGATACCATCAAAGAATGTCGGATCAGGGTGGCAGGGCTGCAAGTACACCGAGATGATGTGATTGTAGGCATTCGCCACCTTACGGACAGATAGACCAGTCATATCCGTTCCAAACACATCAACGGTGATGCAAAAGAATGCCTTGAGCATACCAATCATGAGAGCCGACCTGCATTCGCTCTTTGCGGCGTCATTCCACCTGACCATCGGCTTGCGTTTCTGAGAGTTCGTCTCTCGGGTGTCCGGAGTAGTTCCTTCATTTCCACGCTTCATCTCTAGTTCCGTGGCTGGCATTAGATGATCTTCTCGAAGTCACGCATTTTTAGGATCTTTAGAATTCTTGAAAGAGCGACTGACAGATGGCGCTTCAACTGAAGTGGAAACTGTCTAACGGATCTATCTATGCTCCGGAGGGCACTGATGACATCAATACCATCCTTTGCAGCGTCTGGCTCTCGATTGACGCAGTGGATCGCCGTATTAACGGATTTGATACCTCCAAACACCAGCAAAGGCTCGAGCTAGCCCGCATCGCGCAGGAACTAATCAATATCGGCGCTGTATCGCGTGAGGCTATTTCTAGCAATCTCTACCCAGCGCCATCATCCACTAGCATCTCAAAGGAGAAGAAGGCACACCGCTCTGGTCCCAGTCACCTTTACGTTGGTGCATATGTTCTGCATTCTGATAGCTTCGGCCTCGAGGCAGAGAATGCTCGTCTACTTAAGCGTATTGCTGACACTGAACGTCTTCTGCAGGTGTCCAACGAGCTCAGGGCCATCACGATCGGCGTGAATGCAGTCAATGACGAGATTCACATCATGCAAGCCCTTGCACAGAGACTCAACCTTGACATTATCAACATCAATCAGGTCACAAACCAAGTCAAGTCGCTTCAGTGCAGCATTCGGAACATCGCAGACGTTGAGACCATTGTCAAGTCGCATAGGAACTTGAAAAAGGCCCTAAAGGGCTACATACCCATGGCGATCACTCAAGAGACACGAGCAAAGAGGACGGACAAGGATCACCGCGAGTATGACCTCGACCTGATTACCCACGTCGACGCAGACCTCGAACAAGTCAACGCTACATTCGACGGCGACGACTATAACACTGAAGTGCTCAGAGGTACGACGGTGTGCATCTTCTACGAATCGGCAATGAAGCGAACTGCACATAATGACGTGATGAAGAGAGCCGGTCTCAACCCGCGTCTCCAGTCTAGCGGCAGGTATTCCCATGTGCAACACGCTGAGTTTGACCTCATGCGGTACTATCGCCAGGCGGTGGCTTCGCCTATCGATCTCGAGAGGTCAAGGGCTGCTCGTAAGAACGTGGGCAAGCAGTTGACAGCGCAGACTCAAGCTGAAGAGACTCAGACAGTGCCGCTTGATCTTCTCGTCTGGGTCGATGGATGGCGAGGGTTGACTACATCTGTGAAGGTTCGGTTTATCGATGTCTCCGGCAAAGTCTTCCCGTCAGGCGGAACACCACCCTTCCGCATACTCGAGTACAACGGACCAGAGAAGCGCATTGGAGAATTCTTCGACTTCATCGAGCGCTCAGTCGAGAGTACCCATCGCGAGGCACTTGAGGTGAGAAATACCGGTCTCCTGTGCCGTGTCACTCGCGTTATGTTCATCGCAGACCACCCAGCGATGTCAAAAGTCTGTGGAACCTTGATTGGCGGCAGCTATCCCTCTCCATTCAGCTCGGTACATGCTGACAATAAGGCCTGGAGCCCATTCGGTCTCACCCCACGAAACACGATTGCAGACGTGATGTATGCGAAGAAGATGTCTGTTGAGGACAAGACAGTCCTGGATAGAGAGAAGAAGTGGGGGTCGTTCTACAACAAGAAGAATAAGTGCATCATGCCCAGCCTATTCGAGAACTCGGATGACCCAACTCTCGATAGGGGCAAAATCTTCCTTGTCCCGCCGATCATGCACCTCAGTCATGACTTCGTCTCCTTGATACACAACATTTGTCGGATGTTCAAGCCAATTGAGGTCGACCCAGACTCTACCCCGGAGGAAATCAAGACCAAGAAGGCCAGAAACGCTGACCTCGCCAGGCTGGCTAAGTTTGAACCTCCCAGTCGCACGACTGGCTGTAATGAGCAAGTGAAGGGGAGGAAGATGATCGCGTCAATTGGAAACGGTCTCTACATGGCATTCCCTCCCCCCGTTCAGCCACTTTTCAGACTCGTTGCCTACCTGCAAGAGCATTATTACTCTCACGAGGAGGCCACAGATGACATTATCACCTGGCATCGACTGACAGCGTTGCTTGTTCACCTCTTTTCACTGACAATGTGTCTGAGCACGACCAGCACCGTGTCGGAGTCTATTCCAATCCGGCCGCCGTCTAAGGTAGCCAAGAAGGCTCCCTCCATCGACACACTTCATGGCTTAGCGCGAGTTGCTGTGTTGCCGGAGATTCAGTCAAAAATCCGAGTCCCACTTGGCCGGATTATTGAGGAGTCATTCGAGCGCGACTTTATTGGCAATCAGGAAAGTAGAGTACACTTAAGGCGCAACCAGATGGTCCTTGAGAGAACGATATTGAAGGAGCAGGTCGAGTTGTTTTACCGATTCCTCCGTGGCGTCGTCTCGTATGGGCGACAGTCAACAGACGTTCCCCACCAAATACGTCTGAAGACAATGCGCGTCCATCGCTGCTGCAAGGACGCCAAACACTGGATCCGTATTCGGAGCGAGGGCACTGGAACATTGGACGAGGGAGACTGTCAGAAACTGTTACCTCTGTTTGAAGGTCAAGTGGATGGTCTATGGAAGAAGGTGTTGAGGCAGGTAGGGCTCGTGTTTGACGGGCAATGGTTAGACATCGATGTCCATGAGGAAGGAGAGATCTCACTGGATGTGTGCATCTGCGGCAAGTATGAGTAAAGAACGAAAACATGATTGGTAGTTATAGATCACGAGAATAGGCATTCTCATCCGCATTGCGGAGAAAAGGAGTTGATGTTGTATTAAGATAAGGACGAGTGCATTATCAGCCATTTGAATGCATGGCTCCGAACTACACGCGTCTCGGCGTTGATATTGGTTATTAAATGCACTGCTGGTAGCATATTGAGGGATTTCGTCACTGTACTCGAATGCACAAGTGTGCATTTTATGCTCGCAACGAGATTAAAATGGCGAACTTAAGACCCAAGACACATGCCGCGTACGAGGAAGGATATCATCTCCGGCGAACTGGAATTTACCTCGTTCATTTACTTCTGATGCCTTTTCTGCGCTCTCTTCTCCAGCACCTCTGCCATCTCGAGACCTGTCAGCAGCATTGATCTCATTCCTGCATCACAGAAAGTATCAATCTCTTTACGTCCGCTCAATCATCGCAATAAACTGCCTGTGCAGTCTTCCGCGCACACCTTTTGCGCACTTATTGGTGCTCACCTGCCTGTATCCCTTGTGGCATGTGTCACAGCTGACGTTCTCGCGTCCATGAAGGTCTCTACCACACACTATGCAGCGCCGATAGAAGACTTGACCCTCAAACCCTCGCTGACAGCAGTCGGTCAGTCTCTTTCGCTGAGCTGCAGACAGGGTGACCTCTTCTGTATCATCTAACAGAAGCGGACTCGGCTTGGCGACGCATTCATGCACGCGCATGATGACCTTGAGCTTGTCAAGACATTCGGCAGCAGTGGGACGCTTTGTTGGGTCGAAGTGGAGCATCTGCATTGCCAGGTCGTACAGGCTGAGACAAGTAGGTGGCGTGGTGCCGCGAATCGGGAGCTCAGAGTTCACGTTGACACACTCGAGGCAATCTTTGAAATGTGTCTGTGCCTGAGGTGACAACTGCAACTGCCCACCATAGAATTGGCACCAGTTCAGCAAGCTACCAAGCTTCAGCATCTTCTTCTTCTTCTTGTTGTCGATCTGCGCCATGTTTGCACCCATGTCAGTCACCTTCGCGGCAAAGGGGGACTTGGGGAGACCGTAAAAGAGCATCAAAATGACTACACCGCAAGAGTAAATGTCCGATGCAGGTGTCACGACATAAGAAGTGACGGAAAGAGCCCCTGCCGTCATGCGCGCGAGCTTGGAGGTGTCGCGTGCAGCAGTAATCACTGAGCGCGAGACAAGGTACTCGTAGAACAGCTCTGGGGGCAAATATCCATGGGTGCCGCGATACTCGGATACAAATCTCAGTTGTATGGCCCACCTGTCGTCGCCATTAGCCGGCTTCCTCATTGCAGACCCAAAATCAATGAGGTATCCCTTCTGAGTCTTGCTGAAGAGGAAGTTGTCTGGCTTAATATCGCAATGGACAACCCCGTGGTCATGCATGTAGCATACTGCCTGCAGCAGATGCGAAACATAGCGGAACTGCACGCTGGAGTGAGCCTGGCAGATGTCAGCGAAGGGGGTACAGTTGACCAAAGGAGCCATGAAGGCTGGATCACGGTCGACAAAACCTGTATCGACGACAGGGAGGACATGCGGACTGTCCTTGAGCGCTAGCAGGGTGGGAACCTCCATATCATAATGCTCATCAACTTTGATCACGACCTGCAGCTTTTCAGGTTCAAAGTCGTGCAGATATTGTCTACTATTACCAGGTAAGGAAGTAAGTCGCTCCAGCTTGTCGCTATCTAGCTCGAACACCATGCACAGGTAGCTGTGTGAAAATTGGTCTTAAAGTGCATTTCGCGACAGCTAGCTGTGCGTCGCAACGAGAGAAGTAGCAGTGGAAAACAAGACAGGACTGGCTTATGAATGGTGTTTATGGACATCCGCTATGCTCCAATCATAAACTCTTCCTCTTTACAATGTCAGATGAAGGAAAAGACGATACTGTCGGCAGTATCGCTCTCTGAGCGCTCCTCATCAATCACGTTCTCTTGAATCTCCCCATCACCATCTCTGCCCGCCACCTCCCCGCCATGCTCGTCGTGGTCGATCTTTGGTTCCTCATCGGCACTCTTGCATAAGTCCACCTCCTCACCAAAGGCGCTCTCCTCGCGAGCTGGCACCTCGTAGTGCATCCACTCTGCCTGGTAAGCTGGCTCGTCGGACACCGCCTCCTCGTCAGTATCGCCCTCTCTCTCGCCCTCTGGCATCTCTGTCTCGCGAGTCGGCGAGCCGAACTCCGCCTCCTTGTCAGCCTCGCTTTGCCTCTCTTTCTTCTTAGTATCGTGAAGCTCGATCATTCTGGCCTTGAGCCTGTTGTAAAGCCAGTCATCGAGCATCGGCGGCACCAGGTCGGCAGAGCTTCGGATCTCCGGGTTGAGATCGAGGATCGTTGGGCGCCGCGTGGTCGTTAAGTGACTGGACGCCAACTGGTGCCTGAACTGCTCATCGGTCAGGCTGATGCGCTTGTCCTTAATGACCTTCTGAGGCTTCTCCCGCGGTCTGCCGCGGCGCTCTAGCGTGCCGATAGACTGCATCCTATCGGTGGACACGTTGATCCGCTGCGACAAGCGAAGCATGCGAACCGTCAACCCCTGAACCTTGAGCGCCTCCGATACAGCACTGGCCTGCGGGAATCCCGATTTGAGCGTGCCAAAGCCCATCCAGCTCGGGCACGAGGTAAGGTCTATCGCATCGGGGAGATTACCTTGGAGATACGAATACTCCCAGCCCGTCTGGTTGAGCAGAATGGCAATGGCGCCATACGGGCTGGGGAGACTCTCAACTGATGCAGGCGACACCTCTTCCTCCTCTTTCCAGGACAACGGCTTCGCGGGATGTGGCAAGTCGAAGTTCCGGAAAGACTGAACAGCCGAAACGATCCTCTTAGCCATAGCAGGCGTCTTTGTAGCGAAATAATGCGCCAAATAAGTCGTAACGTTGTCGCTTCGGACAATCTCGATGCCCTTCTGCATTTCAGCGCCTGTTTCCTGGCAAATGCTGGCCAAAACGTCCTCCAGGTGCTTCTTGTACACACTACGCGTCTTCACTGAACCTCTATCAGACCAGCGCTTAACAATATCGTCGTTATTTGCAGCTAGAACCTCCATAACACGAGTTTTCTGTTGGTATTGCAATTTCAGAATTTCGTACATACAAAATTATCAAATACTTGGATTCGACCTAAACTTGGCTCAGATCCGCAATCCTGAGCTGGAGTGGGTTCATGGGAACTTTTTAAAATTTTAAAGTAGTCATGAACATCCAAATTCTAAGACAATCTCCGGTACTGGAAGTAATTCTGAAATTGCAATACCAACACAAGTTATATTTCTGAAAACCGAATACACGGTGATACTGTTATCTATTAGCTCCAGTAGGGACCCAGGCCAGGTTTTGTACACCCTACCCGCTTGCCTCGGAATTCGGACATGCCGAAATTCTGAAATTCGAATACCACCGCCCATTTTTGACGTATGAGATCAGTATCCCATGCCAAACCTCAGGACGGCATTCGTGTACCTTTTCCTGCCCTGTATCCATTATATAACCACCCAATTTCCTTTCACAATGTGCACTTTATGCTCGCAACGAGATTGAAATGGCGAACTTAAGAATAGAAAGAATACTGGCGGCTTTAACGTAGTAGGCATGTGCACAACACTAAGAAACATCAGTATGCGGGCGCAGAGCATCATTAAAGCAACAATTATCTCTAAACAACATCAAGTACCAAAAGTCCATCATGATCATACGATATGAACTATAAATGAACTACAGATCAGTATATATGATTTGAGAGTACCAGGCATGGCCAGAATACCGTAATTATCGTCCGTTCATCCACGTGACCTCCATCTTGGTCGGTATCCAGAGAACGCCCGTCAGACGCTTGCAACGGAACATTTAGGGGGAGCATCCTGAATGGGGCCAGATTTGAGGGACCCTTGGTCTGACATGCCATGACCGAGTACTCTAGGGGCCTCCACAGTGCGTCCCGAGGTACGTTATAGCACCACAGACTTGGTGTGTCTTAGCCTGCACCGCCCGAAAGCTCGCCGGATCACTCCCCATACGTTATATCGCCATTCAGTCCACATAATGGGTGTTTTCGGAGCGATTATATCCCCCGTTTGTATGGTATAACGTTTCCGACACCCCGTTGCCTACGGTTACTGGCAATTTTCTCATCTCTGTTATATGTCCATTATTGGGATATAACGAAGAGAAGAATGACGTTCGAATTCCTTCACGAGTGGATCGAGAGCACCTCAGATGATGTGATTGAGGCCGTTATCACCGAATTCAAGGAGAAGAAGACAAACAAGGCGAAGAGTGCCGTTCTTCGGGACAAATTGCTCGACGAGAACGATATCTTCGATATAGTCGTCAAGAACGGTACGTAATTGGTGCAAATGTTTATATAGGGATCAACTTTAACCACCTGTGCTCATATTTCGAGATTCAGGGCGAGAAGAAGGCAGAACTCGAGGCATTGCTGTCTCAGCAGGTGCAGGATAAGACCTCGAACGAGAACATCGAGGCAACCTTCACGGAGAAGGAGATGAAGGCGTTTGAGTCGGCCGCTGTCACAGCCTTCAAGAACTCCAAGAGGGCTGAGTATGCCAAGGAGAATGAGGGCGCGCGTATCGAAAAAGAGGCGCTGAGTGTCAAGGTTCGGGCGTGGCGCAACGCGACATTCACCAACGCGCTTGTGCGCGACCATGTCACAGCAATGGTTGCCAGGGTGCGCAGCAAGGAGGCAGACCTTGCTTACATGAAGCACTCCTGCCGCTCGTACTTCGAAGAGTACATCATCGCCCTGGAATGGTTGGAGACCCCCGCGGGAGAAGGTACGCCCCTGCTCCCCCCAGGTACTGGCGCTATCATCGATTACTATCACAAAATTGTTCGAGGATACAAGAAGAGAGTCAAGCAGTTGAGGAAGAGCTTGACGGCAAAGAGTGAGGAAGTCATCACGCTGCATCGACGCCTTCTGCAGCAGCAGGCTGAGCGAGAGGCAGCCTATGACGCTGACAAGTCCATGGATGCATCACTCCCATGCAGCCCCATCCCGCCACAGTCTGGCACAGTCTCCAGGACTTCCTGTCCCCGACGCACTACGGACGAGCCCGAGGCCTCCATGTCTGTGAAGCGCAAGGCCCTCATCATCACGCCCGAGAAGGCCAGGCCAGAGGACTCGGAGGAGGAGTCAGAGGAGGAAGAGGAGCCAGTGGAGGAGGGTGAGGCAGAGGAGGAGGAGCAGGAGGACGAGATGGCTGAGTCAGAGGTGAATGCAGAGTCAGAGGAGAAGCGTGAGGCAGATAAGGAGCAAGAGGCAGACAACGAGGTGGCATTCGAGGCTGAGTCGGACGTTGAATATGTCCAGGTCGACCACGTCGACCCAGCTTCCGAGCAGATGAGGAGCAGGGAAGTCAAGTTTAGAGTTGACGTCGCCAATCAGCTGGAGAAGAGCAAGCAGTGGGTCAGATACAAAACCCTGCCCCACGGCAACTGTATAACACACTGCCTCATGATGATCGAGGGCGTCACGGAGCCTCATGCGTTCAAGAGCTGGGAGACGATGACGAATGAAGAGCAGTGTGCAGCGGAGACGAAGGCGGACAACTACCGCGAGCAGATATACAAGGAAGCGATAGAGATGAACCGGCGGGCCACTCCGGGGTACAGGCGGCCCGAGGAGGGTCTCCGGGACGAACTTTTCCATGAAGTGTGCAGTGTACACACTGTCACGGAGGAGGGCAACATCGGTAAGCCAATCATGCAGGAGAAGTGGTTAACTCAGTGGGCTGTTGAAGCCTGGTGCTCAATGACTGGAAAGTCCGTTGCATACCTCCATGTTGTCCGAGATTTTGACCCAAAGATCGATCCAGTCGTCGGCATGTACGTTTTTAGCAAGTCTGAGGAGGGCAAGGTGACACATGTCGCGTTTAAGCCCAACGAAAACGGCCAGAGCGCCCTGGCGTGTTTTGCCCAACAGTGTCGCGAGTGGGAAATCGAGTATGCGGTCGAAGTGACAAGGGGACACGCCACTCTGCGCAAGGTTCCTCCCGGGCTGAAGAGGAGGAGATGGTCAGTGAAGAAGTAAGAGTAAAGGATTGATATACCGACCGTATCGCTTATGTTTATGTGACCTTGAGGTTGATTCGCGGTTTGTAGGGGGGTATGGTGCTATATTACTCAGCCTGCTGTATATGTCTAGTCTACAGCCTGTATGCAGCTGTCTGTGGTGGTAAATATCGTCGGCTGGCCGAGAAAGCATAAACTGCACACTTGTGCATTCGAGTACAGTGACGAAATCCCTCAATATGCTACCAGCAGTGCATTTAATAACCAATATCAACGCCGAGACGCGTGTAGTTCGGAGCCATGTAGTTGTTTGCGCTCGTCTGTCCCCCTATTACCGAAACTGGTGCTGTACTCTAGAAAATCACTAACAACATCAATATCGAGCTAGAAGGCGATGTAAAGAGCCTCATTGGACAATATTATCTTGATTTACTCCTCAGAAACGTCACGCTCGGGTTCCCGACGCCTGAAAAGATTGTTCTGAATTTCCCCGGTTGTACGACCCCGCCCAGAGAAGGTTATCTCCCGTCGCACGCCCACAAACCCCGAGGTTTCCCCAGCCTCCAGCTCACGCAACGTATCGGTCAGCGGAACGGTGACAGGCACAGGATACCCGATCCACTTGACAAGGCAGCGACGATTGGCATAGTCCTTGATCTGGACACTCTCGACGGCATAGTCAAGGCTCGTGTCGGTTAACTGGAGGAACTTTTCAGGGCTGCCGAACGTGAATCTATCAACGTCGTCAGCAACGGCCCGAAGCAGCGGCTCATAGATCTCACCATCTAAAACGCCAGTAATACGAGCCTCCGTCATGATGACCCAGACACTGGGGTTGCGCTCACCCACCCATGCGGCAAGGCGATCCAACTCAGTAAAAGTCGGGAAGACACACGCGGTATCGAGGAAATCGTCTAGAGTCGGTGTCTTGTGCTTGGCCCTGACCATGTTAGCGAAGACTGACTGGTGTAGCGGGGTCACGAGCCTCTCATGAACGCGCAGAGTCGCTATTGCTGCCTCCTCGTTGAATGTGGCGTTGGAGTTCATGCCAAACAACATGCTCTGCACGTTGTACTGGATCGAAGCGCTGTAGCGGTCAGCACAGAGCCTCAGTGTGCTCGTTACCCACTTCTTACCCGCGGGAGACTGCGCGAAAGCAAGAATGACAGCTTTCCGGACCTTTTCCTTCTGAATCGTGATGGAATTGATCTTAAGAGACTCAATAGACTTCATCTCCTTCAGAGCAACCAGTTGATACGCAATATCCAGTTCCATCGAGCGTCAGGGATCAATGAAAATTGTCGGAAGCCGATTTTCGGAAAATTCTAGATCTTTTTGGGTGACATCGGGGATGTGGGCGCCAAGCACGAGGATCCCAGTGATGATGGGCCAGGTAGAAGGACCCTTGAACTTTTGAAAGCAATGAATTGTTGGGATCTCAATTTAGGTTAGGAGAGAACGGCGTCTAAGACATCGTTGATCTCCTCATACTCAGCCTCAGCAAGCATCTTCTCCAGACAGAAGGGGTAGAGGGCCATGGGCTTGCGTCCACGCCAGTACTGCTCGCCATACTCGATCGAGAGGTACTCGAACTTGGCAATAGCGCGATCCGCCAAGTAAAGAATGACGGGAAGACGCTTCTTCTGGTCCCCCACCTGCACATTAACGTAGGCCGTCCCCGGTACGACGTTGTAGAAAGCGGCACCATCGTTGATCTTGTGACAGCCGAACGTGAGGCCGGCCGAGTCAACAGCAAAGTTGTTAGGCTTCTTGAGCCTCGTCACGTAGGTCGTCACTGCACCAGGTTCGGGCTCGGGGATGATCTTGCCGCAGTATATGCCAATGACTGCGTCGTTGGGGATGCTCTTGTTGGTAAGGATACCATCGCCCACTGTCGGCCCCATAAGCGCATGCTGAGGCACCATGGCCAGATCTAGCTCGCTGTTGAAGCCATTCTTGTCCACTGTGACGGAGAACGTGGTGCTGTGGGCAGAACGAATGCCTGCTTCATCACAGGCCGCAACAAATGACTCAAAGTCATCAGAGGAGTAGTATTGCTGGTATTCCTCCGCCGTAATCACAGTATCTGCCTTGTTGGTGAGCTTCATGTTCTCGTTCGATTCGGTCACGCCGCAACACAAAATTTGGGCAATAAACAGTCATTTATGAAGCAAGATGCCGTGTGTAGACACGCTTGAGGTCTGGATCACTCGCATGTTCCACCCATTCCATGGTTTATTTAACGGTTTCCGAATGAACGAAAGAGACGAAGAGATGGAAGGATCAAAGCGCCAGATCGTGCATGCATTGATTTGTTACTTCAGCATTGAGCCTAAGTATCGCACTGAAGGCGTTGTTGATGTTCTGAAGCACCGTGTTCACGAGAACGTCGTCGAGATGCTGACAGAGCGCAAGCAAAAGCCTCTTGAGAGCACAAGCGATGTTGTGGTGGCTGCAGAGAACGTACAAGAAGCAGCAATCCCGTCTACGAGGCGCTTCGCACGTCGGAGCTGCCAAGTAGATGGTTCTATCACCAGGGAGGGACAGGCATCGGCCGAGGGTGTGGGCAAGGCTGGCGAAGAAGCATCAGGTGAGGGTGAGGGGCAGCCTTCGGCGAGCAAGAAGGACAAGAAGAAGAAGCCCAAGATTGATCTCACCCTTGAGACATTCGATGTTACCGCGGTGCTCAAGGAGGAGCCTTGGTATGGCGGCATTATCGCGCCAGTATCCAGTGCTATGACGACGCTTACTGTCATTCAGTCTGGCTACATGGATGAACACCGCCTGGAACTCATGCTAGAGACAATGACGTCTGGTGCAACACGCGAGATGATGCTGCGGATCATGATTGCTTGGCAGCTGGAGCTGTACACGATCGCAGGGAAGCGTGGAGCGATGCCCGTCGACGATGAGGGTAGGGTCGCCCGTCTTGACGCCGCAGCCGAACGTTTACGTGCCGATGTACTGGCTGGGCGCGTTGGCAAGAACACCTACTGTGATGGCATCTACAAGCGCATCCACGAGATGAGTTCCATCAAGACCCACAATGTGCGGCGTAAGTACGCCAAAATGATCAAGTACGCCATTCTCTGGCCAAAGGAGTTCCGCGAGCTCGCCAGTCACCAAGCTGTGCCCCTAACCCTGGCCCATTCCGTGCTCATCTTCAGCCAAGCCTTTGATAACAGGCTGAACGCTGAGCTCGGGCATCTTCAAGACCAGGACCGAGATAAGATCCGGCACAACATTCTGAGGCTTGAGGAAAGCCAGGGTTTGGAGCAGACGAGCGACTTACTCTTCCGAGTCTTTGGTGTCACCCGTCCCGGCACAAGGAAGGCTCAATTGGTTACTCCGGAGAAGCGGGACAACGAGGCTGAGTGAGAGAAGTAAAGTTTGATAATGACTGACAGATCCCTGTTGTTTAGGACGCTGTTATCTCCCTTAAATGAGATTCCGGCAGATGCATAAACTGCACACTTGTGCATTCGAGTACAGTGACGAAATCCCTCAATATGCTACCAGCAGTGCATTTAATAACCAATATCAACGCCAAGACGCGTGTAGTTCGGAGCCATGTAGTTGTTTGCGCTCTTCTGTCCCCCTATTACCGAAACTGGTGCTGTACTCTAGAAAATCACTAACAACATCAATATCGAGCTAGAAGGCGATGTAAAGAGCCTCATTGGACAATAATATCTTGATCGTAGCCATTTATTGCTTTCAAAGTTCAACGCCGAGACAAACAAAGGGACAGATGAATCAAAACACACCATTTACAGAACCCGGGGAGGAAACAGCTACGAGGAGGAGGCCCCACGGCAATGTCCGTGTCAAAGAGCGGCCGGGGAAGTGCGCCCGGAGAACGACAGCGCAAACGCAAGTAATATATTGCAAAATGCTTTACTTGCGCTGGTGCTTCTCATGGGCCGCGCCCACCAACAAGGCCGTCCACTATCACGTGCTCAAGAACACCCCCCTCCCAACACCAGGACGTCCTCCAGGACGTCGTTTCTGCTGTCATCCTTTCTCATTGAGCAGTTTAAGAACGAGAACAAGTCGCCACCGAACTGAGCGCTGGAATCGATGAGCAGTGCTAGTTCCTCCCCATCAGCCATCAAAGAAGCCCTTATCTCCGTATTCCGCGCCTCGCTAGTTGTAGCAGCCCGTATCTCCGGGGACGTACCATCCTTGCTCCAATGCGCCTACACCAGGCATTTTGGCGAGGAGATGCCCTCGTTCCACAACGCAGAGAGCACTACTGCACCAGCGAGCGCCCCTTCTCTCGAATCCCTCCTCGCCACGCTCTCCAAGATCCCCCCGCTTGAACCAACCGCACAAGTCCTCCTAGATCACGCCCGCTCGATCCTCGCAGACGGACCCCCGCTGTCCATGAACGTCGAGCTCTCGCCTGGCGATGAGCTCCCGGCAGCCATGCACACACTGAACCAGGGCGCGGTGTGGGCGTGTCTTATGGGTGGAGGGGCCAACCCAGACCTCCAGGACCTCATCCGAAATGCTCTCGCCCCCGAGGGCAAGTGTCTCTGGTTCCTCTGCCGCAAGTTCTTCTTCACACTGAACGTCGCCGAGAAGGACGGCGAGTACTACCAATTCTCAAATGGCAACACACACTACCATCACCGCATGTACATGGGCCGTCTATTCATGCTTCGTCCAGACAACCTCGCCATCTTCATTAGAGCCAGGATGCCCAGGGCCCTCGAGGTCTACAGTTGCAATTTCAGCCATCTTACCAGGACACCTAAGGGTCTGTGGGCATGGAGCTTGGACTGGCACTGGAATGCGACCCGCCTCACCTTCACCAGCTGCCCTAATATCGCCGAGCTCGAGGCCAGTCTGCCCCCTGGGAGAAGAACAGGATGGTGATCGATGTGTCGGAGCAGGCTTGTCGCAGGTTCATCCTCACCCCAGTCGGTACTGTCATGGCTGGAAACGGTGCATGCTTCACAGTTCATGACGATCTGAGAAGATACGTCTTCCACCCAGTCGCTGTGCCCACTGGCTTCATCCCTGATCGGATCATGTATGGAGGGGGACAGTTATCCTCTCCGCGGGCGATCAGCAGGTAATCAGCGATTTCAACCGCCACTATAAGCTGGGACTTGGACGCGATAGATGTATACGGGGCTTCGAAAAGCTGCCGTTCAGGGTCGACCAGCTCATGGCAGACTGTCGCTGCAACGTCTTCCTCAGCGGCAGTCAACTCCTGTTCGCCGGTGTGGTTCCCCAACATATCGCCCAGTCTGGCCTACTGCCTGAATACCAGCAGCGCGAGAAATGCCTCACAGCAACGCCGATTGCATTCCCTTTGAATGTAAAGGCGGTGTTGTTTTTCCCTGGCGGCTGATTTGGGTGTCTCCTGGTTGCACCCATATTTGCGAGGACGATTGTACGCTAGATATGCCCTTTGAGGCAACAGCTGTCTATCAGACATATGAGCGTGTGTACGCATTATGCGACACAGAAGGGCAGTGGTATGATGTTGTGGGTGACTGCGATGGCGTGGCTAAGGTGGTCAAGTGCAGCGTGTCTAGAGTGAGATATGCTCGCCTGAAAGTGCACTATTTCCTGCTCAACGAGGTGCCGGAATAAATCGAGTAAATAATTAGACCTTGGAATCATGAATGCCGTGTGCGGTGGGTCCGTGGACGATAGAGAGTGGGCCTGCACGCGGCGTGGCACCAAGACGCCGAAGTCTAGCTGCCGAGATTTGTTGAAGCAGGCCACTGTTGATGCTTCAGCCGCAAGAGCAACAAAGAAGGTGCACGACACACGTAAGGTATATTTGACGGGAAAGGCAGTGGCCTGGCTTAACTCGCAGATGGAGAAATAAAAGATTCAGAGTCAATGGATATGTTTACAGCTTCATTCATTCCATCTATCGTCAGGGGTATCCAGATCGGACAGAGAGATGGGTCTTTTCAGACTCTGCATCCCCGCTTCGTGCAGGATGCGGTTCGCGTGCCTGACGGTCATGGGGGGACTACCCCAGAGCGAATCAAGGTCCTTGGACATCCGGATAAGACCAGCCCACATCAATATGGGCTGTAGGTTACGTTTCTGCTGTCTCTAGATGCGCAGTGATCTCACTTACCACCGAACATTTCTTTAGAATTTCGTTCTGAAGAAACCGATATGAGCTCTGGGGTGAAGGATTCAGCAGGATACGCCAGCATGATGTTTGAAGCGCTACTGAGGATGATTCCGAAGCTGCAGGAGTACATCGCGAGGTACCGTGGTGACGGTGGCGAGATGGATCCGGCTATGCTTTTGCAAGCGATCCTACATCGTGTTCCTGATCTTCACCACGCTGATAAGAGACATATACGCGAGCTGTTGGCAGCTCGAAACTCAATCTGCCACAATCGCGATGTTTCCAGTGCTGCCGATTTTGCATCCTTTGAGATGTCGGTCACATGCGTCATGTCGTTTGTGACGCAGAAGGTGGGCCGTGATGACGGCTTCAATGCCTTCATGGAGGCTCTGCACAACGAGGCGAACGGGGGGCCGACCAGGACGCGAGTTCACCCGCAAGCCCCTTCCCGCAGGGACTCCCAGCCTGTCAGGATAGTCGAGAAGCGGGTTGAGGTACCTGTTTACATGACTGCGCTGGGTCCTGATCCTGATAAGCCGAGGATGATGGGAAAATGCCAGCAGTTTTCGCCACAGGGTGAGCATGCAGAGACTCAGACTGTGCGAGACCTAGAGGAGGCGTCTACTCAGACAGAGCTGTTGGTTGAGCCTGTTAGTACCCTGCGCACGCATGAATTGTCTCGACGCGTCGTCAAGACCGCGATGTGCGATCTGCTTCGACAGAAGCTGAAGGAGAAGCCACCGACCGTATTCGCAGGGTCATGCGTTGTGTGTGGTGAGTCCGTGGACGATAGAGAGTGGGCCTGCACGCGGCGTGGCACCAAGACGCCGAAGTCTAGCTGCCGAGATTTGTTGAAGCAGGCCACTGTTGATGCTTCAGCCGCAAGAGCAACAAAGAAGGCGCACGACACACGTAAGGTATATTTGACGGGAAAGGCAGTGGCCTGGCTTAACTCGCAGATGGAGAAATAAAAGATTCAGAGTCAATGGATATGTTTACACCTCTATGCCACGACTTATGGGAAATCCGCCCTTATTAAGCTTCCTACAGGGAATATAGGCCATTTTGGAGGTATGAGCGACCGGGAGGGGGAGATTGGGGGACATTTATGGTATGGCTGGCCTCTACTCGGGCAGACTATTATAACGAGGCTCAGATCAGACCTCTACGGCCGCCTTACGAGGAGAAAAAGAGCCAAGCAGCGCGCTAGCGGCCCATGGCCGCAGCAGAGCCCAGCCAAGCTCAGCTATAGGGTCACCTGAGACCCCGAATGACGTGCTGATCAGGTCGACTCCCATCTATTGACTTGGTAATTGCAGAGGGCGTCTGAACGCGATGTCCTAATAACCGACTTGGTCGGAGCGGTTCGGCGATGACTCCGTTGTATTCCACACCTTCTTTTAATGCCGAAACATGCAGTCCTTTAGAGTCAACGCGCGTCCTGTCCGTCAGGCGAAGGGCATTCAGCAGAGGCATTGCTGCGGTCTGCAGACCGCCCTAGCGCTTCAGGATGGCCAACTGCATGATCTGGACTCATGTCTATCAAATCCATTTTGATCACATCAAACATGTGTCAAATCCGGCAAATCGATTTTGCGATTAAAAAAGGGGCAGAGGGGAGGAAGCGACCCATAAGGCGTACTTATGGACCATTTCCTCCCCCCTGCCCGTTTTTTGAGTCTCAACTCTCAATTCCAATTTGTCCCTATGTTACTTTTTTCTAGCAGGATTTAAAGTTTGATACTGCGCATGCGTATTGCTTAGGTATAGCCAAGTACTACCATACCACTTTGAAGATCCAGCTCCGGCTCATCGTCGAGTTCATTTTTTCTTGCAACCGTAGATTATCTAGCTTTTTGAGGTCGAAGATAATCTAGGGTTTAGCAAAGATAATCTAGGGATGTTGACAGTATGAAGTACAGGGTCATCCTAGAGCTAAGCGACACGTCAGCATGGTCCATCAGCCGCTTCATGGAGGAGGCTAGGGACATCCTCAGGCTTCAGGCACCGGAGGCCCCGGCCATATGGCAGGCAGCATGGAACAAGTCAGGGATCTACCTGAAGGGCAGAACCAATATCCTGGGCGAAGGGGAGAGGGCCCCCAGCAACGAGCCGCCGTTCCGGAAGGTGAGGCTGGAAGTGCTCAAGGCCACCTCGGTCCGCAGCAGCAGGGACGAACATGCCGATCTGGACCGGAGTCGTCCGCGCCAGCACGGTCATCGACGGAGACGAGGAGCAACATGTCAAGGACAAGGAGGAACGACGCCAGCAGCCACCATGCCCGGCAGAAGAAGCCTCGACGACAGCCTCCTGGAAGTGAACAAGGACATGGTCAGGGCCAACCAAAACAGAATCGACCAGGACGAGGAGGTCGACTCAAACAAGGTCAGCAGCCAGCCGCCGAGGATGCCTAGAAAGGACAAGGAGAAACGACTGGTGATCGGAGCCATCGACTTCGAGTGCGCAGACCCTGGCGTCAAGAAGGCAGGGATCCCTGCCATCCCGGTTGAGGGCGGGATCGTACTCTTTGACCTCAGCACTGGGGACATTCTTGGACACGGGCATGGCCTGTATTACCAGGACATACCGGCAGCAAGCATGGACCAAGCGAGGAGGTACGGCATGGTGACGGGGCTGCCGCCGGCCACCTTCGTGGAGGTCGGGACGGGGCGGCCGCCGATCGAGTATGAGAAGCACATACATACTTTCAGGGACTGGGCCAACCGCCTGGCGGCTCAGCTGGCAAGGATCGAAAGGTCGGAGGGTTGGAAGATAATCATGTATGCAAAGGGGTGGAGATGGAAAGCTTCCTCCTCGCGAACACAAATGGACT
>JAHDYR010000055.1:47963-104194 GCA_019828565.1 Carpediemonas membranifera | reverse complement strand
GCACTCAAACATGGTTAGCACTGCTGTGGGAGTCTCTGTACTTGTTGTTTCCACTGGTGGTTCTCTGATATCATAGGCTCGCTCATGTGCTTTTTCCTGGACTCAGGTGTGGGCCAGCTTCTGTTATGAAGAGAACAAACAGGGTCGGGGCTAGTACGCACCCTTGCTTCACCCCCCTGTTTGTCCTTTCCCATGACTTAGCCCCTTTCACTGATATCCATGTCTCTTGTAGTGTGCTCTGGATTGCTCTGATAAGGTGGGCCTCCACTCCCATTCCCTGGAGTTTGTCCATCAGGGTGTCTCTTGGCACTGTGTCGTATGCCTTCTCTATGTCTAGGAACACTGAGGTCGTCTCCCCCCCTTCCTGGTGTCTCTGCACTATATACTGGATCTGCTGCACTACGTCCCTTTCGGGTTGGAATCCTGCCTGCTCTCTGGGTATGAACCTTTTGGTAGCCTTCTCTAGTCTCTTCTTTAGCAGCCGACCGTATACTCTGTATAGCAGCGGGGTGAGCGAGATGGGCATGTACGACTCTGGTTTGACTCTGGGTTTGCCCGACTTGTGGATGGCTGACACTGTTGCGTACTTCCACGCCCTGGATCTTTTCCTTCTATATACACTGCTCATGTGATCGTAAGCCCTTGAGTCTCCGTTTCCATGACGAGTTCTTCTTTTTAGCATTGTCCCTGTTGTGTTCTCTGGGCCCGGGACTGTGTCCCTCTTAATCTTACTGATGGCTGCTTCTCACTTCCTCCTTGGAGAATTCGTCCCCTCCTATGCCAGGCCACTCCTTCCACTCTGGTTCTCTGCCTCTACTTACCTTCGCGTACTGCTTAAGCAGGATTTCACTGATCGTGGCCTTGTCCGTGGTGATCATTCCGTCCTTGAGCAGGCTGCCAGGCATCCCTTTGTACTGGTTTTCACACCACCACCTTCTAACTGCTGCCTCTACAATTGATCTCGACGCTTTGTATCCCTCTCTTGTGCTCTTGCTGAGGTCGGCTATCCACTCTTCTCTGCGTTTGTCCCAGTACTTCTTCAGTTCGCTGTTCATTAGTCTCGTCCTCACCTTGTTGCCTGCTTCTGACCATTCTGTTTCATGGAGGTAGGCCCATGCGCTGTCTTGTACTATCTGCTCTCGTGGCTTGGCTCTCTTCTCCCCGGCTGGTTCCCCCAGGCAGGCTCTGATTGTCTCCTCCCACTGATCTATCGATCCGTTTCTGTCTAGCTCCTTGATTGTTGTGTGGCCCTCCCTCCCTTTCATATTCCATGTGTGCACTCCTGGCATTTCCAGGCCACTGTCATCGTCTCTGTTGGCTCTGTATCGGGGTTCTTCCCAGGCAAGCTTGACCCCTTCGTGGGCCGACCCCCATACTCCCAGCACTGTCGAGCTGACCACTTGAATCTCTGCTTTCCTGATTCCCTCTGAGACCATTGCGAAGTCCGGTGTGGTGTTGCCACTGGATAATGTGCCCCTCTCTGGTATGATTGCTCTGAGTTTGTGTTTGTCCATAACATCCTTCCACCTGGTGGTTCCGTGTGCCGGCCCTGGGGCCATGTTCCAGTCCCCAATGATGATTGCTTCCATGTCCCCTTTCATGTCCAGTATCTCTTGGATGTTGTCTCTGAACTGATCTTTCACTGTCTTCCCTTTATCTGAAGTGGGTGCATACACTGTGATTACCATGATGTCTCTGCTCGTCCTCATAATACTCGCCTGCACTCTTCCTGACAGGCTGTCAGTGATGCCGACATCCCATGTTGCTCTGGCATGCGGGCTTACGATTGTGCCGATGCCTTCTCTGGTCCCGTGCCACTTGGGTGTAGGGGGTCGTCACCTGTGATTCCCAGTTGTCTGTTCACGCGATGCTGGCACCTGGTCTCTCTTTTCCGCTTTTCGTTCGTTGTTGCTAGTGTTTCCTCTGTTTCTCTGCCTGCTAAAGCGTACTGGAAGTCTATGAAGCTGTGGACTCTTGTGTTTGCTGTTCTCCATGTCTCTTGTATACAAACCGCTTCAATGTCTCTGAGTTTGGTTTGAATTGCTGTTGCTATTGATGCCGTGAAGTCCTTTCCTCGTCCTATGTGCCCCTGAGTGTTCAGGCTTAAGATCTTGAACGTTTCCATGTTGTACTATGCTCTGATCCTTATCCTGCGAATTCTGAGAATTTCTGCAGGGGCTAAGGGTTCACTGTGTCTCTGTCCCGTCAAGGGGCCTCGATGCCGGTCTTGGTAACCCTTGGCGGGCCAGCCTCCGTGCTTCTTGGTGACCGATTCGCCCTCGGGCATGGATACTTAGGAGGGGGCGCAGTGGCGTGACCCCCCCTTTGGCTGCCGCCTGCAACCTACTGGCAGTGCCCGTGGGCTAATGCCAGGCCCTGGGTGGGAGCCAGGGTTATATAAAGAAAGAAAGTCTGATACACTAGTTTCTGAAAGAATACTGCTTTATCTCTGATCCACTTACTCCTCCGAGACCTCACTTTCACTGGCATCATCATACGGTTCAGGGTCGCGGGCCTGACCACCTTGCATGTTGGCCATGAAGGACATGAACTGTGTCATCATCTCCATGGGGTCCATCTGTCTGGTGGTCCTGGTTCTCCTGCTCTTGTTCCTGCGACGGGGCACTACCGCGGCGTCTCTGTTCTTGACCATCTCAATCGGTGGTCTGACAAGGGGGTCGGGTTCAGTGCCTGCCAGGTCTGCGGGTCTCTGCCGGGCGGCCTTGAGGGCTGAGATTTCTCGCTGTGCCTCTGCCAGTTGAAGTAGGAGCCTCTGTTTCTCGAGCGTCCTGCTGGTCCGGTAGTCTGCTTCTTACCGTCCCAGCGGTGTCGTCACTGTGTCTGCTCCTCTTTCCTGACTCGGATAGGTCGTCTCTGCCTTGGCTGCCTCGCTTGCCGGCTGCTGAGGAGTGGTTGCCTCTGCGGTTGTCTCTGGCTGTTCCAAGATGTTCTCTAAACCACTCGTTTCTCTCCCGCTGGCGCCTCTCTGCCTCTTCGAAGTCGGGTCTGATCCGGAGACCGTCCTGTTCTGCTCTGTTGGCCCTGGCTTCCAGACGTTCGAGCTCCGTGTCGCGTTCATAGATTTCAGGACGTCTGATTTCTCTGTCGATGAGGCGCCCAGCCTCTCTGTCGTCAGGGTGTCTGATGTCTCTTTCGGTGGGTTGGTCAGCTTCTCTGGCGATGGGGCGTCTGACCTCATAGTCAAGCCGGACGTCTGGCCTCTCTGTCGGCCAGGTGTATGGCTTCTCTGTGGGTGGGATGTCCGATCTCTCTGCCAGTAGGGCGCCTGACTTCCTGGTCGACCGACCGTCTGGCCTCTCTGTCAACTTGGTGACCCACCTCTCTGTCGTGGTGTCTCTCATCTCTGATGTCCGGGCGCCTGATCTCTCTGTGGTCACGGCGCTCGTCCTCGCGGCGTCTGTCCACCCGGGTTGCAGGGTCCAGGATGTCTCTGAAGTTCCTGCCTACCACTTGGTGCTCGACTTCGCCGACTGCCGTCTGGAGGTGAGTGTCTCTGTACGTGACCCTGAAGGGCATCTCGTCCTTGCCGTCCACGTCGGGTTTGTATCCGCTGGGTGGGATGCCCCCCATTCTGACTCTGGCCTCTTCCGGGATCACTGTGGTGACCATGCGTCGGCCTTCCCAGCGCATGCGCTTCAGAATAGACCCCGCGTCTCTGGTTCTGATCAGTCCCCAGTCTCTGGGGATGAATGCGACTCTGATGGAGGCTCTGGCGTTCGGGGGGCTTTGACATTGGCTATGCGCCCTTCAAACTCTCTGAGTGCCTCTGCTAGCTCTTCGCATCCCCAGGTCTCTTGCCGGGCGATGCGCTCTCTGCTGGGCCACCAGTTGACGAGCTGCGACAGTGTGACCATGTTCTCTTCGTTGTGCGCTCCAAGGCCGGCTCGGCC
Organism: Carpediemonas membranifera; assembly: GCA_019828565.1. Lineage (NCBI taxonomy): Eukaryota > Fornicata > Carpediemonas > Carpediemonas membranifera. Next base: position 100,283 of record JAHDYR010000055.1, on the reverse strand, counting down.
CTGGACCGCTCTGAGTTGCTCTGGGTTGTCTAGCTCCTCTTCCAGTGTCCAGATAGGGTTCCTAGTGACTCTGTTGTCTCTGTCAGTGAAGGCGTCAGGGGATAGGAGCAGGCCCTTCATCCCCATCGCTACCTCTGCAAATCCGAAGCCAATGCCGAACCTGTGTTCTCTGTCTGGCACTACGAGGAACCTGTTGCCCTGGTGCCCGTCTCTGATCTCTCTGAACGCTGGGTGGGGGCCAAACTCCTGGAACGCTGTGTGCCTCGGCTGGAACCCCAGCCCTGCTACGATGTCACTGCTTTCTCTGGCTGCTCTGACCTCTTCCTCAATGGCTGGCTGCAGCAGTCTGAGGGCGTCCTCTAACTCACCGATGCCGTTGGTGCCTCTGAATAGTGCTAGAACTCTGATTGCGAACAGTGTGCTGTCCGCCAGTGCGCAGTGATAGCACCCCGCCGTGTGGCTGTGGTAGGGGCATACTCTCTTGGGTGCTTCCCGTGACTGCCACCGGCTGGTCCACAGGTCTAGCCACTCCATGCTCTGCGCGTTGTTGTAATTGACTCTGAATCTCTGTTCGAGGTCGGGTCTAGCCCTGACCAGCAGCGTTGGCAGCTCGTTTTCGTCCACTAGTCTCTGTGCGAAGTAGTCTCTGCTCTCTGCGGCTAAGCCGTTCGCTGCGTCTGTGAGGAGGAACATCTCCATGTACTTTCCCTTGGCGAACAGGTGGACTCTGCAGCCTTCTCTTCTCTCATACGCTTTGAGCTCCGTCGCTAGACGGTCGCCCCACGCCTGGAAGGTGTGGACGTGCTGCTCTAGGTCTCTGGGGGGTCTTCCTGTCGCTATGTCCACGAAGGTCGCTGGTGGTAGGCCTGTGACAGCCCATGATGTGTGCCTTGACTGCTCGACTCTGTTGAGCGGCATGTCCTGGTAGAACATACCGTGGCCGTGGCCGACCACTTCACTGCTATCCACATCTATCATGACAATGCCTCCTTCGACCGGGATCGCTGGTGTGCCTTGTCTTGAGCTGCCCGTGTAGCTGCACTCAAAGTCAATGGCTGCTAGGACAAGTCTCTGGTTCGGCTGGGTCTCTGATAAGGGCAGGCTGCTGGTCTCGTGCTGGCTCCTCCCTTCGCCTGCCATCCTTCTGGCCTCCTGCTGATCTCTGATATGCTCTTGGACGATGTCTTCCAGGCTAATCCTCGGCGGCACCTCCTTGTCTCTGTTCACACTGTCTATAGGAAGCTGAGTGCGCTTGCCTGATGCCTCGCCCCCCAGCACCTGCCGCTTGGGGGTTCTTGTGGTTCTCTTGTTGGCACTGACTCTGTTTATCCTCTGAGACGCTGGGGTTGCCGGGGCTTGGCTACCACAGATACTGTCCGGCCTCGTCATCTCTACGTCGCTGTCGATGTCCGTGCTAGCAGACCTGTCCTCCTGGGAGGCATGTTCGGCTCTCTTGTCACGGCTGATCTCTGCTCCGATGATTTCGGCTCTGACTACTGCAAACTGCGGCTTGCCACTGAGCGGCGTCTCTTCCCCTCGCTTCCGGATACCGCTACGGCCGCTGGTGTCTACTCCTGAGCTATTCCATGCCGCTTGCCACACCACTGGTGCCTCTGGTGCCTGCAGTCTCAGGATGTCTCTTGCCTCTTCCATGTACCTGGTGATGGGCCATGCCTCCGTGTCTTCCAGGTCCAGTAGAACTCTGAAGGTGCCATCCTCTTGCTCTATGGCTACTCTGGTGATGGGTCCTCTGTTGGACGGGTCCCACACTTGCTCGCCGCTGAGGCACTCGGGGGCTTCATCCTCTGCTGTCCCTGTGATGACCGAGTACATGCCAGTCTCTCTGTTTTCGACGCTGTCTCTGACGTTGTCCCACTGAATGGGGTTCTGGCCTCTGGGTTGCAGGACTGCTTGTTCGATGGACTGCTCCTTGGGCCATCTGGCCATGTCCTTGTGCCCTGGTCTCACTGATGTGGGCTCGTTAGAGCTGGCGATGCGCTGAATCTCTGCTTCTCTGGGGTCTAGGGCCTCTGTTACCATGATGAAGAGGTCGCGAAGCCCGTGGATGCCGTTCGGATGTCTGAGGATGGTGTCCCTGTTGTCGGTCACTCCTGAGGCTGTGAGGATCCTTCTGACGTTGGTTAGTACTTCCTTGCGGGCTGTGGAGCTTGCGCCGAAGGACTTTTCGGAAAAGTCGTCACTTCTGCGCAGTAGTAAGGTCCGGGCGTTTCCTTCCTTGATCAGGTAGCTGTCTAGTAGTTCTCTGATGGTACTCCACTGTTTTTGCGTAGATTCTCTGGTTTTCTCTGATATTTCTACCTGCATTCACTGTGCCGTTTTTGTGCGTATGAAAAAAGGTTGGCGAATGCATCGTCCTGAAAAATCGGTCAGCGTGGCCTTGTGCGGCTCCTGTAACTGTGTAGGGGTCTCGGTTTTCTTCTTTTTCTCTGGTTCGGCCGTAAACTGCGTTACGGCGAAATGGCGCACTGTCCAAAAATGCACGCTGATTTTTCTCGCTGGGTGGTCTCTGGATTTTAGGACTGACTTCGCCCTAGGTAGTGCCTACATGAGGGCTATCTTTGGTCTCTGTGCCTCTGCTTGATCACTCCTCCTTCACCGTGAACATGCCAAAAACCAAAAGTGGTCGCGGCTTCTCGGTGTTCTCTGTGGGTTTCCCTGCTTTCTCTGTTAAATCTCTGTTCATTGTACTCTTGTATTGTCTCTGTGTTGGGCGTGGAGCTCCCACTCGCGCCCGGCGGGGATCCATGAATGCACCTTTGAGTTTGGCGGACAGGAAGCTGAGGCCGCTCCTTCTGAGCTGATGGGGGCGCTGTACCAGTTTACTGGGACAGGCCGTTGGCCTTTTGTCCATCCCCGAACATAGTCTTTCGACTTAGCTGAATTCGATGGCGGACTGCAACAACAATCAATGCGAAGTGTTTAAATAGGGTCGAACCCTAGTGGTAAATATGGCCTAAATATATACGGGTCAGGTGACCACTACACTGCCCCCAATGACTTCCACCATAACATTGTGGATTGTCATCAAATTGAAAGATATCGATCAAATATAAAAGATCTCGTCGTCCCCAGACCTAATCTAAATTCCTTTTGCGATCTTCGGAAATTTGGTCCTTTTTGTCAGATTTGGCACAAAATGAGTCATTGCGTCTAAGTTGCCAGTGACGACGGATTGGTACGTAACTATGATCTTCTTCACGCTCTATACTTCATTCTTCTCCATTTCTGTCTCTTTCGCGCTTCTGTCTCGCTTCTTCAGTTTCATCGCTTCTCATTAGTTCGTTTCGGCGAGTTCACGCTCTCTCTCTCTCTTAGGTGATCATTTGCGTTCATTATCATTGTCCTCGTGATTGCAATCACTTTTCCTCTTCTTATCTTCTTTCTTCATCAACAACACTCACACGTCTCAGGGGGATTTACCGGCGTGGCGTCCCTTCCTGAGCGATGGAAGCTTCAATCTCGGATGCTCATTAATGTATGCGTCCAGGGCAGCTAATCCATCGATTTCGCGGCTGTAATCGGTCCATGTGCCTTCGTCGTCATCGTAACCCTCCCACAAGAGGAGGAACTGAAGGTTGCCCGCTTGTCGGCGATGGTCAGCAACCTTCCTAACCACGTACTCTCCTTCGTTGCGGGCTGCCCAGTGTTTGAGCTCAGCGTCAGTGTAGCTGCCCTCGAACTGGTAAAGCTCAGAGGCATGTACTGTCAGGCGGTGGTCAGTGGTGAGGTCTTGAACGACGTAGGTGTTGGGGCGGTCGGGATTGGTGGAGATGACCCGGACCGGGCCCCGGGGTCCGATGCCTATGGCAGTTTTGCGCTGGATCATGGCGGCGGATCCAAGGAGATGACTCGCTGGATGGCTCTGCGCTGGAGTTTGGCCACCGACAGCGCGTTGTCTGCTCTGTAAACAGCTTAGGGTGGTACGGAAGTGGTCAACGGTGAGGGAAGGTTGTCTAGTCGGTTCGTGGACGTCCCTGGCGTATAGGACTTCGTACGGCGACAGGTTGGAGGCGGTTAGAGGTGCGTTGTTGATTATATTCGTGATTAGTGGTAAGGCGTCCTCCCAGTCGTCGTCATGTTCGAGAATCCAGGCGCGTAGGTGTCTCTTCACCTCTTTGTTCGCTCTTTCAACAGCACCCTGTCCCGCAGGATGATAAGGCGTACCGATCTCGTGTCTTATACCGTGGTCTTGGCAAAATTCTCTGATGGTTCTGTTATGGTACTGTGAGCCACCATCGGTAATCAAACATGTCGGGGAGCCATAGTGTTTCATCCATGTCGATAAAGCCGAACGTGCAGATACAGCGTCCGTGCTCTTCGTGGGGTAGGCTTGGGTGAGTCTAGTAAACGTGTCGATAATCACAACCGCGTAGCGGTGTTGCCCGGGCAGTGAGAGGGGACCAATGGTGTCGGCCTCCACTACTTCGAAGGGTCGGCTGCCGGTCATGGGATGGGTCGCTTGGGGAAACGGTGAAAGCTTGAGGCGTGTCAACTGGCAAACAGGGCACTGTCTTATCCAGGCAGTAACGTCCCGGCGCATGCCAGGCCAGCCCTTGTCGGCGGCTATGATGCGTTTGCAGGTGGCATCACGGCCAAGGTGACCAGCATCTCCGCCATGTGCTTCTTGGAAGGATTCCCGATGCGCCTCGGGTGGAGGGGAAGGTTCGACGGAGGTCTCGTCCAGGTGAACGAGGCGGGACATGGTGTCCGCTACAGAGTTGTCGGAACCTGGAACGTGTACGATGTCGAATGAGTACTCAGACAGCGCGAGGCTCCACCTAATCACCTTGGAATTCAAGGAACGGTCCATGTAGACCAAGTTACGGTGATCTAGATGAGCTGTGAAGTCTCGTCCAGCGAGATAGCGTCTGAACTTGGTAGTACCGAAGTACAGAGCGTAGCACTCTTTCTCTATCGTAGACCAACGGCGCTGTTGGGGCGTGAGCGTCTTGGCGAAGAACGCGATGGGCTTAAACTCCGCGTTCATCAGCACGCCACCAATGCCGTAGTCTGATGCGTCCGTAAAAATGTGGAGATGTTCGTCGGGACAGGGGTGGACCAGCGTGCGCTGCAGTAGAAGCTCTCGCTTAATCTGCTCAAACGCGTCATGTTGTCGGTCGCCCCAAACGAACTTTTCGGCGGCTCGGGTGAGCTCGGTGATGGGTTCAGTCATATCGACGTAACGCTCAATGAGTGCTCGAAAGTAGTTCGCGAACCCGAGCAAGGCTCGGGCGTCCGTCAGACTAGTCGGCTCCTTGAGATCATGGATGGCCTCCAGACGGTCGGGGGAGATCCGCTTACCGTCCTTGTCTACTCGCCAGCCCAAATAGTCGATGGAAGTCGCTCCAATGACCGTCTTGGAAGGATTAAGCTTCAGACCGGCCGTGTGGATGCGAGCTAACACGTCCTCCAGATTCTTCAGGAACTCGTCACGGTTCGCTCCAAAGACGACAATGTCATCTATGTAAGCGAGACACTGAGTATAAAGGGATTGACCCAGAATGTGTTCCATGGCTTTCTGGCAGTGGATGGGAGCATTACGAAGCCCAAAGGGCATCCGCTTATACTGGTATTTCTTCCCACCAGCCACAAAAGCGGTATACTTGCGCGAGTCCTGGTTGATTATGATCTGGTGGAACGCTTTGGATAGGTCCAGCGTGGCGTAAAACTGTTGGCCTTGTAGGTGATCAATCAAGTCGTCGATGAGGGGTAGGGGATGCTCCTCGGCCTGGGTGATAAGGTTCAGCCGTCTAAAGTCGAGGCAGAGGCGAAGCTTGTTGCCTCTCTTCTTTGCCATGACGATGGGGTTATTGAAGGCTGAGTCCGAAGGCTCGATGACGTCCAGAGCAAGCAGCTCCTTAACCTGGCGATTAACCTCATCTTCCACCTGCTTGCCGTGACGATATGGGAAGCAGTTGATGACCTGGTCATTCTTGGTCTTCAGGGAGAATGCTGGGAGCTTGGACGGGCTGGAAATGTCCCCGAATAGGCCTGGGAACTTTTCAACAATCCTTTGGCTGGCTTCTGCAAACTGCACATATTCTGGGGCTGTTCTCTCGACCTCGTTTTCGAACATCTCGTCGTCGTCGTTCTGGTTTGACGGAGTCGGGTCAGGCGAGGGTATCTCGATCAGTCCCGCGCTGCGCAGGAGTGGGAACCCGATGATCGCATCGTAATGGTCGAGTGAGATGAGGATAAACTTTGTGCGTACAGAGAGGGGTCTACCTGTCACAGAAGGGAACAGGACAGTATCGTAGGCCACGTGGGAGGTGTTGATTAGTTGGCCTGACATGAGGCGAACCCTGTGGCACTCATGAATGGGGGTGAGGCCCAGGGACTTCGCTTTCGCCTCATGGAGGAAGTTGGCGGTGGCACCTGTGTCGTAGAGGGCGCGCACGGAGGATCCGTGCAGTCTGACTTTGAAGACTGGGCGGTGTTCTGCTTGATCGTCTTCGGGCGTTTCGGCTGACATTGCGTCTAAGTACTCTTCAACCGTAGCAGCGAGGAAATCGTGCGCGTAGGACCTATCATTTACGTCCTTCTTCCGCGACTTGTGGGATTCCTTCTCGGCTTGCTGCATCTTCTTGGCTTGGGAGAGAGCGGCGCGCATGGTGTTGGCGATGGAGGACTTATCCTCAAAGGTCTTACAGCGTTCACGTAAGCGATCATTGCGGATGCCCTTCAGGAATTTGGCTACGAGGCTCGACTGCTTCGGGGGTACAGAGGCGCAGTTTTCGAGTGTCCGCTGGTAGATTAACGTGTAGTAGAGCATGGACTCATAAACGTTCTTGCTGGCGGTGTCAAAGGTAATCGAGTCAAATCGGTCGAGCGCGTCCTGACGGTCGAGGGGTCCGAAGATGTCGTTCACCATTGAGATAAATCTTTTGTTGAAGTTGTTAGGGGTCTCGGGTGTGTGAACGGGTAGATGCTCGGACTCGTCGGAGACCGAACTATCAGTGTCAGACTCGGTGTCGTCATCAGTGTCAGACTCAGGGGGCGCGAGGAACAGAAGGGGGTCCCTAGGCGCAGCGCGGGGTTGCTGTGTGACCTCACGGGCACGAGTAATAAGGTCTTCGAGGTCCGGGCATTCGAGGAACATGATCTTCAAAACCGTCGCTGCGACGTAATCGAAGATCAGAGGCTTGGAAGCGGCGTTTCGTGCGTAATGGGCAATGAAGGCTTCCCGGAATGAATACCATGCCTTAGGCTTCGTACTAGTGAGATAGGGTGCCAGGAAAGTTGATAGTTGTTCTACGTTCATCTAGATAGTAATATTACTGTGGTGGGCACAGAACAACAACAATCAATGCGAAGTGTTTAAATAGGGTCGAACCCTAGTGGTAAATATGGCCTAAATATATACGGGTCAGGTGACCACTACAGCGGTGTCGCAGGGAAGAGGGATTCACTTGCTCTATGACGCCTGTCTCTCATACTGTCAACATCCCTAGATTATCTTTGCTAAACCCTAGATTATCTTCGACCTCAAAAAGCTAGATAATCTACGGTTGCAAGAAAAAATGAACTCGACGATGAGACGGAGCTGGATCTTCAAAGTGGTATGGTAGTACTTGGCTATACCTAAGCAATACGCATGCGCAGTATCAAACTTTAAATCCTGCTAGAAAAAAGTAACATAGGGACAAATTCGAATTGAGAGTTGAGACTCAACAAACGGGCAGGGGGGAGGAAATGGTCCATAAGTACGCCTTATGGGTCGCTTCCTCCCCTCTGCCCCTTTTTTAATCGCAAAATCGATTTGCCGGATTTGACACACGTTTGATGTGATCAAAATGGATTTGATAGACATGGGTCCAGATCATGCAGTTGGCCATCCTGAAGCGCTAGGGCGGTCTGCAGACCGCAGCAATGCCTCTGCTGAATGCCCTTCGCCTGACGGACAGGACGCGCGTTGACTCTAAAGGACTGCATGTTTCGGCATCAGAAGAAGGCGTGGAATACAACGTAGTCATCGCCGAACTGCTCCGACCAAGTCGGTTATTAGGACATCGCGTTCAGACGCCCTCTGCAATTACCAAGTCAATAGATGGGAGTCGACCTGATCAGCACGTCATTTGGGGCCCCAGGTGACCCTATAGCTGAGCTTGACTGGGCGCTGCTGCGGCCATGGGCCGCTAGCGCGCTGCTTTGCTCTTTTCTCCTCGTATAGCGGCCGTAGAGGTCTGGTCTGAGCCTCGTTATAATAGTCTGCCCGAGTAGAGTCCAGCCATACCATAAATGTCCCCCAATCTCCCCCTCCCGGTCGCTCATACCTCCAAAATGGCCTATATTCCCTGTAGGAAGCTTAATAAGGGCGGATTTCCCATAAGTCGTGGCATAGAGGGAAGAGACTTTGTACACAGCCCCCTGATCGTGGGTTCAATTTTCACCGGAAGCAAGTAGGTATTCTTGGCAGACAACGCCGCTCCGAGCTCTATTGCGCCCAGCGGTGCCTGCAGCAGCCAGAACAGAGCTAGAATTCGGGTGATTTTTTATCTCGATCGAAATGCTGCTGAAGCACGCTCTAGAGGGACTGAAGCGCTCCTCGAGGCGCCAATGAATGGAGATAGATCGTGTTGTTCGCGTTTACTTTGAATACTGCAGCAATAATGGAGATGATGAAATTTGCTGGGTAATACGGACGTATTCCTGAACTCCACGTCCTGGAATCGTCATAAAGCTCCTACACGATCACTCTACATGCCCCGGAAGCATTGTACGCATGCTCTGAACCGCTGGAGCTGATGTTGGGCTGCTCCGCAGGATAAGGGATGATCGCTCATGGACGTCTGAAAGCAGATCCTGGACGATAGAAGGGACGAAGAGAACACGTAAACATTTACATTCATTGCGACGCGTATGCCAGCTGGGTTGGCACTGGCGACATCAACGCAGACTTCGCCATCGCTGTCGGTGGTAGGCGAGTCGTTGATGTTGTTAGGGAGTGATGTGGATGATGGAACTTGCTGTTGAGGGCGCCAGAGATGAGGCGCCAGGGATGAGGCGCCAGGATGAGGCGCCAGGGATGAGGCGCCAGGATGAGGAGCCAGGATGAGGGCGCCAGAGATGAGGCGCCAGGGATGAGGCGCCAGGATGAGGCGCCAGGATGAGGCGCCAGGGATGAGGCGTGTGGTTCAATGGGTGTTGAACTTTTACTGAGGAGAAGACTCGACACAAGGGTGTCGAGGAGAAACTCCTTGACTATTAAATATAACGTAAATCTGTGTAACTTTGGGTAGGACCCACAACACTGCCCCTCCATGCCTGGTATAGGCATGACAGAGAGACTTGACGTCAGCATTTCACCAAAGGCCTGGACGGTGCCACCCGACCGCCAACGGTGACTCATAGGGCTGGCAACCCCATGGCCTGAGTGCTTTCGCATCTAGCTGAACGAAATCAAAATGATGGTATCATGATCTAACTGCGGTACCGCTATGTGAGCTCTGTTTCAAAAATGGTGAAACGTGACGGAGAGGCTTACCACTGCCCCTCCACGGCCTTCCTAGGCCGTCTTCACAAACCTTATACGTGTTATATGCCATTCCATGTAATTCGAAGGCCAAGAACGATTGCTCTAGCAAACACTGCCAATGCTGAGCCCTTATCGCTCATAATCACACAGACGCCGAAAAACGTACTTTGAAGCTCCAATTCGGCTCCGTTGAGGAGTTCTGAGGCTTCTAATTTTCTGCGTCCAACTGTACTTGAATAACAACATCAAACTGACCGGAAGGAGCACTAGGAAGCTCCTAATGCCTTATTACCGACAATAAATGCATGCTTGAAGACTAAGATGACCTTGTTAGTTGTTCCTTCGACCGTTTCCGAGAAAAGTGCAGGATATGTCGCCGTCAACTCATTTGATGTCGGACAACACAGCCGTAGAGGCCGTTCTGAAGGAAATTCGTGCCAAAATCACCGAACTTGGTGATGACGATCTGGCTAGGCCACTTATTGTTGCCCATACGTCCGTTTGTCGTTCCCTTCGCGCTCAGAAGTATCGTGGACGCAAGCGCATGGTCACCGACAATCTGTAAGTAACAAACATCAACCGTGAGGTTATATAGTCACCGCGTGCAAGCCTCAGAACGCATCACTCGCACCCTGACGATGACGACTCTGATGCCCCACGACATCAAGGCCGAGGTTGCCCGACGCCTGGAAGGTTACACCAACTCCATCGAGCTGCCGCTCCAGCGAATCTTTGACGCTATTGAGCAAGGTCGTCTGAACGACGCAGCCGTAGTGCAGGACGTGAAGCTGACCCAGCAGGTCTTGGCTCTCGTGGCTCACTGCCAGGTCGCGCTTGCCGGTGTGAGGGCCCACCTCAAGCTCGGCAGGAAGCGCTTGACCGATGGCGACATCGTGTCGGCCGCGATCCGGGGCCGCGACATCACGCTGGGTGGGTCTTCACCCGGTAATGGTCACTACTCTGCAGCTCTCGTGGCGGCTGTGCGGACTGCCGGCGGGGTCAAGTCGGACACTACAGCGCGCGGATATCTTAACCGCCTGTTGGTCCTCGTCCTCGCACCGGACTACTTCCGTGTCGCTGTCTACGGCATCAGCCGGCGCATCCCGGCTCCCAACGACTTCTGGGCAACCCTGGTCAGTGAGAGCCAGTGCAGTTTATGTAAACAGATCTACCTGCGCAAGCCAACAATGGCACAATATCGATATTCTGCTTCTACAGAATCACACAGTGGTCTATCCGTGATAGACGTCTCTTCCCTCACAACGGGGTACGAGATCTGGTTACGGGAAGTCGGTAACGTCAAAAGACCCCGTTCTTTCCCCCACGCATTCACGGCAAAGACCCTCGAGCTTCTACAAGCCACATGGCGGCCCACCTCCACGTTCCCGACCTTCGAGTCGTTCTGGGACTCCCTTATCCCTGACGTGGTCTCGCAGGCACAACACGCCAAGCAAGAACCTGACAGACACGCCACGTCGTGCCGCGCAAGATACCGCGCGATCATCGACGCTCTGCAGGACGATCTCTTCTTGCTCTGTGCTGCAGCCGCCAACACCTATAAGGACAGCCCGCTTCTCGACCCGGCGATGCGCCGGATGCAGGCTGTTTACGACCGCGCCGAGGCCAAGCTGAACGATAAGCTCGCCAGCCTCTGCACGGCCAGCCACGACCGCCACGAGGCGGACCCGGATGCGACCCTCACCTTCGCGACGCTAACGAACCCCCTGGACGACAAACCGGCCCGATCGGCCGCGGATGTCGCGAGAATCGTCAACTCTCTCCCGTCAGCGGCAACGGCCGCCCCCTCCGCCCCCGTGTCCGTGCGTGACCAGCTTCGCGCCGAGGCCAGGACCATCCTGCCTCACCTGTACCTTACCCTGATGCCAACACTCGACCGCGGTGCACGCCTCAAGGCCATCACGAGCAAGGGCACCCAACTGTACGGCCAGAACGCGGCCCACCGCCTTAACACTCTGCGCCTGCAGAAGGCGTGCGACGGGTACAACCCCGTCGTCGAGGCCGATGGCTACCATAAGATCCCCGACAGCGCCCTCCGCGCTGCGGTCCGGTCTGTCGCCCTCAAGGGATACGACGACGACGCGATCCCGCTATACGAGGCGCTGATCGAGCGGGATTCGGACGGCAACTGGCGTCCCGCCCGCGACTGCATAGACGCCCTCTCGACCCTCGAGACCGACCATCTCGGCCAGATCGTCGTCCCCTGGCAGGCCTATGCCGTGACGAACAAGACGAACAACAAGTCTCCGCCATCGTCGGCCACCGCGAGCGCAACCGACGCCTCGAGCTCCTCGTCCACTGGGAAGGCCTAGAAGACTCCGAGGACTCGTACATTCCGTATAACGCATATTACGACCGCCTCGCCGCCCTGGATGACTACCTACGCCTCAACCCAGGTCTCACGCCCCTCTTCGCACGTTACAAGCGGAAGTTCCGGGGCAATGGCCGCCGTTAGCTGGCTAGCTTCGCCTTGAGGAGGGAAGTGAGAGCCAGTGCAGTTTATGTAAACAGATCTACCTGCGCAAGCCAACAATGGCACATCAGCCGCTTGTGCCACGACGGCTACCTGCCCGCCATTGGCGATGAGGCTCACTGGGAGCCGCTTCAGGTCTCTGATCCGGACCGCTACTACACTGTCACGTGCGTAGTCCGTCACGAGTATCTGAAGACGACTTGTGGTCCCGGGTCTTTTGTGTTGATCCTGCAGTATGACGGATACTCGGGACTCAGCATCGTGTCCCTCAACGCTGATCTCTGCCTTGTCCGGTGTGTGCGAGAGTACTTGGCTGAGAACGCCCTTGAGCGCCACGCTGACCCGACTTGGTTGGTCGAGCTGACGGACACGGAGGAGACGGAAGACGAGGAATCTAGCTCTGAATAAATCGTTTGTTCCTCGAGGATACAGCTTCGATGTTGAGAAGTTTTACAGACCGTCACGCTTGGCTTGGTCAGACTTCAAATATGTATCGAGGGCTTCCAAATCTTTGACGTGCGAATAAGGTTCGAATGAAGCCTCTGAATCCTCGAATCCGACCCAGTGTACGAGGTACTCGCGCCTTGACTTGGGGCCCGAGCCTCTAGAGCGTGAGATGCGCTCGACATGCCACTCATCGACGGAAGCGGCTGCGAGGTCATAGATCTGTTGCTCCGAGAGCTTGCCTGGGTCAAATTTTCGCACACGTGCCGCGTCTACCTTGATAGTTGGACCGTCCGCTGACTGACTGAGGTCTTGGACCTCATATGCGACGACAACACCATCACGTTTGACGGCTGCGACACGCCTCATGGGGCCGCGCCAGCCCGGGGCTAGCTTGCTCGGTGGTCTTGGGTAGTATTTGACCAGCACGAAACGGCTCAATATCTCGCTTCTCGATGAGGTTGCCTTTGCGAGAGCGTCTTCGCGCATGGCTCTAATCCTTGCTTTGGCGAGTTGGATGGCGGCATCGGCTGCGGCTAGCTTCGACTGTGGCGGACCAGCCGAGGCGGCATCCGTGATATAGATCGATGACGGTATTGATAAGTTGGCGTCAAACATGATCTCGGCCGGAGTCAACCGGGTCGGGATCCTGGGCATTGAGTTGACCAAGAATTGGGCGACTGGTAGGTGTGCTACCCAATCGTTATTCCTTAACTCCAGCTTCCTGGCTCTGAGGATGCGTTCGACCTCCTTGTTCGCGCGTTCGACGACACCGTTGCTCTGGGGATGGTATGCTGTCGTTATGTGGACGTCGAACCCCATCTCTTCGGAGAGGCGTTTGAACAGAGCGTTTTTGAACTCTGAGCCCCCATCCGATTGGACGACTTCGGGGCATCCGTATCGTAGAATCCAGGTGTTGACCAATGCGTTGGCTGCGTCTTTGGCTGAGGTGCTGTTGACCGGGACTAGCTCTGTCCAGCGGGAGCACATGTCGATCATTACTGTCACGTAGGACAGGCCGTTGACCGTCGGTAGCGGACCCATGGTGTCAATGGCCACACGCCGGAACGGGAGGTCTACAGCTGTATGCAGGCCGTCGGGCGTATCAACAGGAGGGCGGGCCAAGACTTGGCACTCTGGACACGCGGTAATCACGTCGTCTACGACTTGACGGGGAGACAGACAAACCGTCGGCCCTAAGTTGCTCGGTTGTCATCCGGCGAGACAGATGAGCTCCTGCTGTGAGATGAGCGCGGGATACCTGATCCCTCGACGCCTGTTGCATGGAGAATACTCTCGAGAGACCGTCGGCTCCACCGTTGTCCAGACCGGCGATGTGCTGTAGGGTGAAATCTAAATCGGCGATCGAATCAGCCCACCGGCGGACCTTGGCGTTGGTGGACCGGTACATATAGAGTAGGTTCCGGTGATCCGTGAGAATAGTAAAGCTCTCCCAGCACAGGAACTTGCGCCATCGTTGTAACGCTGCCACGATAGCGTAGGCTTCTTTCTCACCGGTACACCAGCGTGACTGGACGTCGTTGAACGCACGCGACATATAGCAAACTGGTCGGCCCTCTTGGAGTAAGACTGCTCCGTACCCGACATCGGATGCGTCAGTCATGACAGTGTGAGGCTTAGTCGCGTCGAACATGGCTAGAGCGTCGGCCGAATATAAAGCTTGTTTCAGATCGTCCAGCGACTTCTGAAGAACGTCTCGAGGGGGTCTGCCGACCGGACATGGCGTCTAGCAGAGGCTTAGCTCGGACCGCGAAGTTGGATATGTAATCGCGGAAATAGTTGAGGAATCCGTTGAGACCCTGCATGCCCTTCGTGGATGAAGACAGCTTGAGGTTCGCGATATCTTCGGTCCGCTGGGGTGAGATCTTCACGCTGCCTTGGGATATGATCCACCCGAGGAACTCGACCTCTTGCCGACCGAACTGGCACTTATCTCGGCCGAGCTGAAGGTTAAGCTTGTCAACGCGTTGCATGACTTTTTCGAGGTTTCCCAGGTACTCGTCCTCATCCGCACCCATGACGATGATGTCATCAATGTATATGACACAGGCGGAGCCCACCAGACCCTTGAACCCGTCTTCCATCGCCCTCTGGAAGTACGCTCCGGCGTTACGTAAGCCGAAGGGCATCCGTGTATATTGGTATTGACCAAAAACAGTACGGAAGGCGGTTAGGTGACGGCACCGTTCAGTAAGAGGGATCTGATGGTATCCTGCTGACAAGTCTAGGGTAGCGAACACAGACTTTCCGGACAGTTGAGTGAGAACTTCGTCTATGCGAGGGATGGGGTAGTCGAATGGTTCCGTTAGTTGATTGATCTCGCGGAAGTCGACGACAAAACGCGTCTTTCCCCCCTTCTTTGGGACTATGATGGTAGGGCTCGCGTATTGAGACTGGCATGCCTCGATGTAGCGCTTTGCCAGGAGCGTATTAATGTGCTCTTGAATGATCGGGACTTTCGGCGGGGGAACATAGTACGGCCGAATGTGTACGACTCTGTCGCCCTTGAGGACCAAATCATACGGTTCGAGCCGGCTTGGCTCGGTACGGTCCACGAATGTCCGGGCGTAACGCTTGAGGATGTCGGCCTGCCTCTGAGAAAAGGAAGAGGACATGGCTCTGGCTTGCGCGACGTACTTCTCGAATGTAGGTGGTTCGTCGCTGGCTGCGAGCTCGCTGGTAGGCTCAGACAACGAAGGGAGAAGGCCGATCTCCACCATCTGAGGGTAACCCAGGCATACGTCGAAAGCGGTCGACAGGACGTAGGCCTTAATAGTGATAGAGCATCCGCGCGGAGTGAATGGCGAGGGCGCTAAGACGAGGCGGAAGGATACCTGACCATCGGCCTCTCTGACGCCGCCCACTGTCTCGATAAGTGTCTTCTCGTGTGAGATCCACTTCACTGCCTTGCCGTGGCAGAGCTTGGGGTCAATGGTTGCGCAGTCAGCGCCCGAGTCGAACAGGACGGACACGACTTGCTTAAGAATGCTAGCCTTGACGGAGGGGAGGACACTCTGACGGGAACCGAGAGAAAACACACAACGAGCTGAATTTACCTCAGAACGGCAGAATTCAGCTCGGTGGCCCGGCTTCTGGCACTTGGAACAGGTTGTCTTCGGAGCAGGGCATCGGCGAGCGGAGTGACCGACCTTACCGCAGTTGAAGCACACGAATGGCTTCTTCTCGTGCTTGGGCTTGTCGATCGGCTTGCCTTTTGAGGGGGCTACGTTCGTGCGGTCAGGCTCGCGTCGATGAGGGTTCTTCGGACCGCTCCCTGTGTGCCGTGTATGGGAGGGCGTGGTGTTGGTACGCTGTGAGTCGGAGACCCCCGCAGCGCCGAAGGAAGCGATCATCTCCTTGGACTCCTTGAGGTCGCGTGACATGACGAGGACATCAGCCATTGCGTCCTTGAGATCCTTGCGCTCCGTTGATTCTCTGACTCGATACATGATGCGACTGTTGTTGGGGAACTTGAAGCAGCGGCTGTACGTCTCCTTCAAGACGTCCTCGGGATCTTCGGGTTGAACGAGCTTCAAGAGCAGATTGAATCGGCGGTTCACTCGAGCAACCTCATCAGGCTCGAAGGACTTGACGGGGACTCGGAAGAGCTGTAGACGCATGCTCGGGCGAGAAGGTCGAAGGGCAGCACCGAGGCGCTTGAGGACTCGTTCATCTTGGGCTGCGACACGACGTTTCTTACGGAGCTTCGCGGAGAGCAGGAGAGGAGTGTCTTCAACCTCTTCGTCGTCGTTAAGGCCTGCTAGCTCTGCTATGCTAGGCTCGATGAGGTCAATAACATCATCGCGGCCGCCTAAGGCGCGATGATCGTGGAGGTTATCCGCAAAGTCCAAAAGAGCGTCCATGGAGGACTTCTTCAGGAGAGGCGGATTCTTCTTCAGGCTTCTGTAAGTTTCCGTACCCATATGTTTTGGTAGTACTAGTACTGTGGTTCAATGGGTGTTGAACTTTTACTGAGGAGAAGACTCGACACAAGGGTGTCGAGGAGAAACTCCTTGACTATTAAATATAACGTAAATCTGTGTAACTTTGGGTAGGACCCACAACAGGCGCCAGAGATGAGGCGCCAGGATGAGGGCGCCAGAGATGAGGCGCCAGGGATGAGGCGCCAGGATGAGGAGCCAGGATGAGGGCGCCAGAGATGAGGCGCCAGGATGAGGAGCCAGGATGAGGGCGCCAGAGATGAGGCGCCAGGATGAGGAGCCAGGATGAGGGCGCCAGAGATGAGGCGCCAGGATGAGGCGCCAGGGATGAGGCGCCAGGGATGAGGAGTACAGTATCGAACCCCGAAAACGCCATAATACCAACACCAATGAGCTTCATCAACGAAGATGCGCTCACTGGTGCCGGTTATGGCGTTTTCGGGGTTCGTCGACATTTCTGCTCCCAAATCTGCACCTGAATTTTTTGGAGCATACCCGGGAGCTGGGCCAGACGAGTGGTGCCGCAGGGGCCTTGCTCCGCTGCTCAGCCTCTGCCAGGCGGCACTCGTTTGAATTCTGCACGAAAAAAAATCAGACGACGAAAGATG
Organism: Carpediemonas membranifera; assembly: GCA_019828565.1. Lineage (NCBI taxonomy): Eukaryota > Fornicata > Carpediemonas > Carpediemonas membranifera. The sequence continues at coordinate 83,282 of JAHDYR010000055.1, read as the reverse complement.
GGCAAAGGGCCCCGAAAACGCTGAAGTACCAGCGCAAGTAAGCTATTTCATTCCGAAATGCTCTACTTGCGCTGGTTCTTGCGTTTTCGGGGCCCCAATATGCTCTCTCCCCCGGGCGCTCTCTCCTGGGGCTCTCATCCCCCGGCTGCTCTCTCCCGACTGCTCTCGTTCCCAGTGCTCTCCTCCACTTAAACCATCTTCATGTCTTGCCTTCTTGATGTTGTTATTGAGAGCTGTTTTCGTGTTCACAGGCTTGACCAGTCTCATTACAAGGTTCATTCAGTGCCAAATCGTCGTTTATTCGGATCATTCTCGTTGACATGGTCGATAACAGAAGATGATGTTGATTAAAAGGGTTTTGGAGGCATTACTAGCGCAAAAAACTGGACGGCTCCAAACTAAACGCGTTTCGGCGTTGATATTGGTTATTAAGTGCACTGTTGGTAGCATATTGAGGGATTTCGTCACTGTACTCGAATGCACAAGTGTGCATTTTATGCTTTCTCGGCCAGCCGACGATATTTACCACCACAGACAGCTGCATACAGGCTGTAGACTAGACATGCACAGCAGGCTGAGAATATAGCACCATACCCACCTACCGCAAATCAACCTCAAGGTCACATAAACATAAACGATACGGTCGGTATATCAATCGTTTACTCTTAATTCTTCACTGACCATCTCCTCCTCTTCAGCCCGGGAGGAACCTTGCGCAGAGTGGCGTGTCCCCTTGTCATTTCGACCGCATACTCGATTTCCCACTCGCGACACTGTTGGGCAAAACACGCCAGGGCGCTGGCCTTTTTTGTTGGGCTTAAACGCGACATGTGTCACCTTGCCCTCCTCAAACTTGCTAAAAACGTACATGCCGACGACTGGATCGATCTTTGGGTCAGAATCCCGGACAACATGGAGGTATGCAACGGACTTTCCAGTCATTGAGCACCAGGCTTCAACAGCCCACTGAGTCAACCACTTCTCCTGCATGATTGGCTTACCGATGTTGCCCTCCTCCGTGACAGTGTGTACACTGCACACTTCATGGAAAAGTTCGTCCCGGAGACCCTCCTCGGGCCGCCTGTACCCCGGAGTGGCCCGCCGGTTCATCTCTATCGCTTCCTTGTATATCTGCTCGCGGTAGTTGTCCGCCTTCGTCTCCGCTGCACACTGCTCTTCATTCGTCATCGTCTCCCAGCTCTTGAACGCATGAGGCTCCGTGACGCCCTCGATCATCATGAGGCAGTGTGTTATGCAGTTGCCGTGGGGTAGGGTTTTGTATCTGGCCCACTGCTTGTTCTTCTCCAGCTGATTGGCGACGTCAACTCTGAACTTGACTTCCCTGCTCCTCATCTGCTCGGAAGCTGGGTCGACGTGGTCGACCTGGACATATTCAACGTCCGACTCAGCCTCGAATGCCACCTCGTTGTCTGCCTCTTGCTCCTTATCTGCCTCACGCTTCTCCTCTGACTCTGCATTCACCTCTGACTCAGCCATCTCGTCCTCCTGCTGCTCCTCCTCTGATTCAACCTCCTCCACTGGTTCCTCTTCCTCCTCTGACTCCTCCTCCGAGTCCTCAGGCCTGGCCTTCTCCGGCGCGGTGATGAGGGCCTTGCGCTTCACAGACATGGAGGCCTCGGGCTCGTTCGTAGCGCGTCGGGGGCAGGAAGTCCTGGAGAGCGTGCCAGACTGTGGCGGGATGGGGCTGCAAGGTAACGACATGCTGAGGTTGTGCACATCCTGAAGCTCACTCTTTGCTTTCTTCAGCTGCATTTTCAGCAATGAGATCTCTCTTGTCAGCTTCTCCATTTGGGCACGTGCTCTCTTGGCGACGAAGCGAGCAGGCTCATGGAATACATCGCAAGTGGTGTCGTAATCCTTGCGCGTGATGATGTACTGGGACAGCAAGCTCAGGCTGGACACAGTCATGTGCTCCAAGTCTCCCTGGCGCATCCGAACTCTGCCCGCACGAGACTCAGTGCCAACCATCGCCTCAATTCGCTCGAGGACGACCGCCACCTTGCTGTGGTTGTCAGCGAACCGCTGCGTAGCCTTGTTGATGTCGGCGCGACTGTCCTGGGCCGACTTCTTACGCTCTTTGGCCTTGAAGGACTTCAAGCCAGCGGCATAGAGCTCCTGAATCTCACCCGGGTCGAGAAAGTCACTGAGATCATCCTTGTCCAAGTTCCTAAACTGCGTCAGCAATTTCTCGCGGAGTTCATCGCGTTTCTCCTTGCTGAGCTCGAGATAGGAGCAGATACTGGTGAAACTGATGCTGATGATTTGCCGTATACAAACGTTGTTTCACCACAGCATGAAGAATCTTATCCTCATTGAGCAAACTCGCTCGCATGAGGTCGCTCTTAGCTTGTTGCTTCTTACATGCAGTCAATTCTGGTACCTTTTCTGGAACAAATGGTTCCAGAATTGGTTCCAGTTTCTTTGATCGATTTTGATCGAATCTCGCGGATCAGTTCTAAAGTTGGTGTGCGTACTCTATAGACCTAGCTTCACCTCTGGACACATTAATACTGCATGCAGATGTCTCAATAAATATTTATGATCGGTTTTCGTATCGTCAGTGCAGGACAAGGTCGCATGACTTGGCCAAAGTCGCTCTTCAGAACTCGATCGTCTGACACATACAAACGCTAAAAGTGGTTGGCAAAGATGCATTAGACCTTGTATATGACGTGTATAGACAAAATTTCGGTGTTGCACTGTCACCTTCCAAAGGTGACCACGCAAAAAGTCTTGAAAGTGAACCTTCAATATCAAACTAGTGCTAAAGCAACGGTATTGTGCGTCATTTCCTCCAAAACGCCCCCCTTTACGTGATATTGTACGCTCAATATTTGATGAGTTCAAAATGGTGTGACAGTACGATGGCTGATAATACACGTGACAGAGACCTTTTGCGGAAGATTGTTGCAGCGATTATGGCAGCTTGCTTCTATTTTACTCCAGAAAGCATCGAATGTATGGAACTTGCTGCATCTGAGGTCATTTGGGCTATTCTTCCAGGCCAGAAGACACAGGCAAGACGTTCATCGCGCTACTTAAGTCGCCAGTGTCGCTCGTTCGCGACAAGTGAACATCATGCGCTGACGACGAAGGTCAACAGTCTTGAGAAGGATATTGAGAGGCTGCGTAGCGGCGGCCGTAAGACCATGCGCAGGCTGCCAGGCGTCAGGTCTCAGCCGGAGCCCACCACTTTGGAGCAGGCAACGATGACGACTTCGGACGTCAGAGACCAGGATGAGCCGAGGCCCAGGCCCGAAGACACAGGCAAGACCCGGGGTACGATCAAGGCCCGCAACCTGACTCCTAGCCAGGTGGAGCAGCTTAAGACAGACATGGCCGATACAAATGACCCCCCGCTTGTCCTGTCAGGGCATTGCATCGTGTGCGGGGGCTCATGCGAGACCTCAGAGTGGGCTTGCCGTCGCATGTCAACAACGAGACCCAAAGACCCTTGCCGAACCTTGATTCGGAAGGTTTCGAAACAGAAGGTTTCGACTCGGAAGGATAAGGACAGCGGCATGTCTGTCTACCTCACAGATGAGGCATTTGAGTGGGTCAAGCGTCGCGATCCGACAGGCAAGAGAGCGAGACAGGAATAAATGAATGTATATCTGACTGTCTGGGCATCAGCGCTGTCGTTCAGGCCAATCCACGTTTGTGGATCCGTGCAGTTTATGGTTTCTCGGCCTCCATGCTACAGCCCTGCCTCACCATCGGTATCGACGTGTACTGCGGCAAGAACAGCTTCACCCAGGGCGAGGATAACGTCCGCCAGGGTCAGCGCCGCTCCGTCATCGGCATGTCCGCCTGGTACGTCGAAGAGCAGGGCCACCTTGAGACCGTCAACCGTCCCGTCGAGACCATCGCCCGCTTGGCGAGTAAGCGCTACACTACCGCTTCACCAGCCCTCCAAGGCAGCGTTCTGGACCTGCGTCATCTCCGGCGAACTGGAATGATCCAAAGTAACGGTGTAGTGTTCTTTCTGGCAGCTAATTGTGCATAAGCGAATGCTTTGTGGTCATTTATTGCTCTTTGGCGCAGCAACGCCCACAATTCTTTGGGATACTGTTCTTTTGGTGTTGATGTTGTTATTGATGTTGATTTATCCGCTTTTCGCTGCTTTGCGTTGTAATTGCAATGTTTTCTAGTACATTCCGCGCATCAGATCATTGCTACAACCTGAACTCGCCATTTTGGCGTTGCAATGAAACTATCCCCTAAAGTGCACACTAAATGAAATCAGAACAATTTGGGGTCAGCTGCGCCAAGTCGATGGCTTAGTCAGTGTTTGAGTCATTCCCACGACATATTTACTTCGTTCATTTACTTCTGATGCTTTTCCTGCTCTCTCGGGGTTCTAATACTGTACTCCTCATTCCTGGCGCCTCATCCTGGCGCCCTCATCCTGGCGCCTCATCCATGGCGCCTCATCCCTGGCGCCTCATCCCTGGCGCCCTCATCTCTGGCGCCTCATCCTGGCGCCTCATTCCTGGCGCCTCATCTCTGGCGCCTCATTCCTGGCGCCTCATCTCTGGCGCCTCATCCCTGGCGCCTCATCTCTGGCGCCCTCATCTCTGGCGCCTCATCCTGGCGCCTCATTCCTGGCGCCCTCATCTCTGGCGCCCTCATCCTGGCGCCTCATCCCTGGCGCCTCATCCTGGCGCCTCATTCCTGGCGCCCTCATCTCTGGCGCCTCATCCTGGCGCCTCATTCCTGGCGCCCTCATCTCTGGCGCCCTCATCCTGGCGCCTCATCCCTGGCGCCCTCATCCCTGGCGCCTCATCTCTGGCGCCCTCATCCTGGCGCCTCATCCTGGCGCCTCATTCCTGGCGCCTCATCCCTGGCGCCTCATCTCTGGCGTCTCATCCCTGGCGCCTCATCTCTGGCGCCCTCATCCTGGCGCCTCATCCTGGCGCCTCATCCTGGCGCCTCATTCCTGGCGCCCTCATCTCTGGCGCCCTCATCCTGGCGCCTCATCCCTGGCGCCCTCATCTCTGGCGCCCTCATCCTGGCGCCTCATCCCTGGCGCCCTCATCCCTGGCGCCTCATCTCTGGCGCCCTCATCCTGGCGCCTCATCCTGGCGCCTCATTCCTGGCGCCTCATCCCTGGCGCCTCATCTCTGGCGTCTCATCCCTGGCGCCTCATCTCTGGCGCCCTCATCCTGGCGCCTCATCCTGGCGCCTCATCCTGGCGCCTCATTCCTGGCGCCTCATCCCTGGCGCCTCATCTCTGGCGTCTCATCCCTGGCGCCTCATCTCTGGCGCCCTCATCCTGGCGCCTCATCCTGGCGCCTCATCCCTGGCGCCTACACAGCACCCCTACGCCAGCGCCATCAATCCCCCAACGGCACAGTAAACAGAAAATGCTCTTTATGCTCTTACACGATGGCGTTTAGAGACGAAAACGAACACCCATGGTACCTGCAGGTAAGGTAAGGTAAGGTAATTTCCGGTGATCGCGTTCGTTGCAATTAATCATCATACCAGACAGCGCTCCTGGTATCAACAGGTGCATCATGCCCTGCCACGCGGTCTCTCCGCATCACTACGTTGTTTGCTTGTCTGATATTAACAGCAGAATGACACCAGAAAATTTATCAAACATGATGTGGACGGGGAGTGCTTCAATATTTGTCTCTTGATACGGTTCATGTTTGCTAGTTGCCTCACTGAGAACGTAGGATTGCCTTCATCAGGTATATGGACGCAACATCAAGGTATTCCTTCGCGATATCGTCTGCAAAGAGGTAGTATTCCTCTATTTGAACCAAATCTTTGATTCTTATGCGCATCGTCTCTAATTCAGTGACGAATTCGTGTCTTCTCATGTTTGTGTACTTTATGCACAAACATGAACCTCCATTGATTTGTGGCAGTGAAGCAATTCTGGCACTATTAAGCGCCACGCTACGAGTGAGTATGGCATGTTTCAACACCTAGCCGTCGTCACAGTTTAGTCAGTTTTGACTCGAACCGAACCAGTGCCTATAACACCATCAATACTGAAGTTCAGATCCTTTTGAAGTGATAAACTAGTAGAATAGAAGGATGAATAACACTGTGCTCAGTTTTAGCTCCGTTGGACATGAAACATATTTTTCTATCGATTTGCGTTTGCTTGCGAAAGTTTGTGCTATTTTCTCCAGATAAAGGCGTGCGCAAGGAAATCTGGAGGCTAGCGCTGTTATAATGAATGTTAAACTGTTACGTAACGGTGTCGGTATCCAACGCGCATCCCCCGTTCTTGAGCAGAAGCAAACTTTTTGGCAGTATTTCCCGAAAACCTCAACTTTGAGCAAGAATAATTTTTTGGGGGAGCTGTCACAGACTGAGAGAGAGTTGGAGCTGGCTTAAGCACACCTCGGGCAAGCCTCTGTTAGTTTTTGGTCGAGCTCTGCTGAAAAGTGAGTGAGTTCATGAGAGCAGTACGTATCAAAGTTCCTTGGGCCCAGTATTAGTTGCATATTGCTTTACACCCCGTGGCAAGGCGTCGCTAAATTGTTTGAACGCGTTTAGTTTTTCTTGCAAATGCCATTTTTTCTGGCATTCTGGAACCAATTCTGGAACCATTTGTTCCAGAAAAGGTACCAGAATTGACTGCATGTAAGCTTGGCGAACTGTTCCATCAAGGCGAGAATAGCACTGTCACTGTGATTATCAAGCCAGTCTTCGAGGAAACAGAATGCTATGTCGCTCATTTGGCCGTATAGCAGAAATATAAAATAGTATAGAACATTTAAGCCGGGACATGCCAGGTCAGATCTCTCTCAGTACGCGCCTATGCCATGCTTGGTGCACGCTCTGAGAGCTTTTCAGCCCTTTCTAAGATTTCCCATGTCGGTGAAAATTGACGGGTTACTGCTCACAGCCGTGCCTCTGAGGTGCTATAAGGCCTATCAGCTCCAATATCGGGCGAAAACATAGCGATATTCGAGCTAATAGGCTTTATAGCACCTGGGAGAAGAGTCGGCGGCCTCAGAGCGCGGTGCAGGCTAAGGCGTCTTCAAGGTGTCGTGTCTACATGCTCCAACGCACATCGGGACGCACTGTGGAGGCCCCTAGAGTGCTCGGTCATGGCATGTCAGACCAAGGGTCCCTCAAATCTGGCCCCATTCAGGATGCCCCCCCTAAATGTTACGTTGCAAGCGTCTGACGGGCGTTCTCTGGATACCGACCAAGATGGAGGTCACGTGGATCAACGGACGATAATTGCGGTATTCTGGCCTTGTATTCCACTCTTAAATCCATTGTTTGATCCATTCCCGCGTTTATAGTTCATCTCAACGCTTCCTCGACGAGTTACAATTGTTGATGTTGTTTAGGTTCTATTACAGGCCATTCGAGGCCACAGAGCTCTCATGATGTTGTTTTAGTGATATACACATGCTTGCCAGCGTTTGAGGATCGATACTCTTCTCCTTTCTTCGTTTGGTTTTCTAATTTCGTTGCGAGCATAAAGTGCACCTTGAAGAAACGTTATGCCTCCGAAACGGAGTAATTCTGCTAAGAGCAAGGGCAGAAAGCGTCTAAACGCTGTGGAAATGATTTCTACTTACTTAGAGAAGGAGCACGCTGCTGGAAGCATCTCCGCTGCCGATGTCGCCACCGGAAACCGCATTTGCAATGAGGTGGTTGACAGACGCCCCAATGACCTCCCCACATTCGTTCCGGAGGATCTTAGGGATGAAGCGGAGTTCCGTACTCTCGACAGCATCGAGAAGATCATGGCGCAGTTCAAGGGCGAGTCTTCTGAGGCCAAGGAGAAGCGCTTCAGGGCCCTCATCAGCCTGGACGCCGAAGGAGATGAGGTCGACCATGGCAGCCCTCTCTTGGCAACTGTCCGTGAGTACCGAGCTGTTCCACGGCATCCCTCAGTCGGTCCGCCCCCGCGCTTACGCCTTCGTCGCCCAGAGGCTTGGTATCTCTGTCGACAAGGTCAGAGAGGTCCTTCTAGAGAGTGTGTGCCGCAAGGACACTAAGCTCATCTTCGAGCGTCCGCAGCTTGTCCTCAAGAAGCACTCGAAGACCTTCAAGGACCTCGCCGCTGTGATTGAGAAGAGGAACGCTGCCCGTGCCGCTGCAGAGGCTCGTGATGTTCTGCGTATACCCGTTTACGCGAGCCTCCTGCTCTTCCACGCAGCTAACGTCAACTCAAATGAGTAATAAATCGACTGCTTCTTCATTTAATCTTCATTCTCTTCCTCATCTTCCTTCTCAGACAGCAGATGGTACCACTCTTCCTCGAAATAGTTCTCTTTCTGGTAATCCTTACGCATCTTTGATCTCTTATCCACGATCTTTTTGGACCAAATCCCTTCGGTTGCTGTCGTAAAGGGCGATGATTATCTCACGTTGCTTCTTGCGCGTCGGGTGCGGGGTAACACTCTTCCTCAGACGCTTAATGTAGCGGTTGAGCTTGTCCGAGGGCTTGGTGGGCAGGGTGGGTTGGGTTGCTTGGGTTCTCTTTGGGGGAGGCTGGACCTGGTCCACAGAAGTGAAAGCCGTACCGTAGTCGACGGACGGGGGAGCCCTCCAGGACTTCATGGCATATCCATGGCAAGCAACGAGACTCTCACCGAGCTTCGTCCACTTGTTCGGGCCGTATGTTGCCTCCATGGTCACCAGTTTCGCATCATCCAGGTACTCCATCGAGGACTTTTGCTTGGAGATGGACATCCCCATACGCTGGTAGGCTGGCACAAGAGAACTTACACACTGCAGGCGGATCCTCTGTCCGGCAGAGGCAACCGAAAGAAGAATCGTGGCGAGACCATTGCCCCTGGCATAGAATGCCGTGCGAATAACCACGACATATAAGTCCTGGCGCAGCTCGGAAGGGGTTTCATCAGTAGCTTCGGTGTTGTATGACTCCTTCGTGAGCAACAAGGCCGAAATGAGGGAATCAGTCTTGCAGTCACGAATCGCAACCAATCTGGGTAAATACCTGGGTAACACTGGGTGAACAAACATGAAGAAGCGATGATCGATGTCATCAACTCCTCTCGTGGCAACGTCCTGCTTAAAAAACGTACGGACACTGGGGATGATGTCTGACTTATCAGAAAGTCTTACGTACTGTATATAAGCCTTATGGGCTGCAAGAGTATCCTCTGTCCAAGATTCTTTCCCCGTTTGGTTCATTTTCACAAACTTTTGTGAAACCTGCGAAATGTGAAATGTGCCATTCATGAAAAAAAAGTGGCACATATGAAAAATGAATGAATTTATCACGGAACCATCTTACATCACTTTATATCACGCGGATGCCTCAATTCTGTCTGCTACACTCTCCACACAGGCAGCAAACTAACTCTATGCCATGGTCCGCCAGACTGCATGACATCGTGCCCTCCTCACCCCACGTCAGCGTCGTATGCTCTTCTACAAACTCCCACACTTCATCAACAGTCTCCTGAAAGGTCTGGATCATCTCACGAGTTGGCTCGAAGGTCACGGTGGTCAGTGTGCGGTGTTGTGGGTCCCCAGATTCACTGCGCCGCCGGGTCAAGGCCTCCGAACCTGAGACGCTCGCCAACGCCAAGCGTGCCGCCTTCCAAGAGGTCGAGACCTTGGCTCTCGCCCTTCGGGACTGTGAACAGAGGGGAGACCAGACGGGGAGATCGGAACGGGCTGACCGCGCCCAGAGCGAGGAGCGTCGTGAGATGCTCGCGGAACGCTCGTCTGTCGCGCTGCCGGACCGGCGGGAGCGCAGGGTGCCGGGGTGCGGCGCGGATCTCGATTGGCACCCCGTCCCTCAGCCACCCAACCACCTCGGAGGGCGCGCCCAAGGACTCCCAGAGCCTCCACTTTGCGTTGAGACTCGGAAACTGGTGAGGCGTGCGTGGAGCTGGGGGAGGTGGTGGAGGAGGACTGACAGCCGCGGTCCGGGGTGGCGGCGACGACGGCGGGCGTGGCGGAGGAGATGGGAGGGGTTGAGGAGGGATGAAGATGTGAGGGAGGAGGAGATGAGGTTTGAGGAGGAAGAGGCTAAATGATGATGATGATCTTGATGGTAGTCTATTAAAGGCGCTTCGGGCCCTTCTTGGACTTGCCCGCGCCCTGAAAATTGGACGACTCGGACTTCCTCTCCTTGAGGTGGGGGTTCTTGGCGAGGGTCTTCAGCACTACCTTTGCGTTAATCTCGGCTGGGCCCATCTCGGGGCTTTCAGCAAGAGCGGCTGCGCCGGCGGTGGCGACCTGCAGGGAGGGGAGGTATCCGTAACGGTCCTTCACCCAGAGCACACGGTGGCGCAAATATATCTGCGACAGCACGGCGTAGCCTGAGCATTCGCCAAACATGAAAGAAAGAAAGAATTTAATGTGTCCTGCTACTCGTCCTGCTGTGTAAGCTGAATGTCACAGTTTGTGTCACCCCTTCGAGGAACGCCTAAGCGTGTTGGTACCTCTACAGAGCACACCTAACACTTCCTAAGAGGGCGTGAACAACGGCCGTCAAGGCCTAGCTGGTACGCTAGAGGGATCCTATACATGGCCACATTAATACCCCCAAAGTTAGGCTAACCCAGGTCTTACTCTTAGGGGCCCTTTGGGTCCCAGGTCTGCCTGGCACCTACAAAGCCTTGCCCTGCACGCTGCTGTCAGGGACCTTCCGTACGTTTCCCCTCTCCCCCGGGTCCCCTAGGGAGGTCCTGGAGTTTCCTCGACCCGCTCGCCATGTTTCAGGCACCCGCCAGGGCGGGGTCGGGTCTAGAGTTCGCCGTACCAGCTGGGCCGGGTTAGGAACCCACCGACGCCGCGTAGGTAGACTTCCACGGACTTGCCGGCTGCGTTCGGGCTCATCTAGCGCTGTCCGATTTCACTCCAGGTTCCCATTATCGGGGGGAGCTCCCAGGGGCGGTTGCCACGTCTTCCAGTGTTCCTGGCTAGGCGCCATACTGTGAAAGTCGGCAGATAATCTACGATTTTTTCTAGATAATCTAGGGCCTAAAAACCCTAGATTATCTATTTCTTCCGGACCGAAAATGAAGTATTCATTGAATTTAAACAATTTACGGGAAAATGAATACCTTCATTGCATACTAAAGCGCGTATGCAGAGAGCCTGTAAAGAGGTCCAGTGCGGTCTAAGCACTGATTTCGACTTCTTTGCGACGCAGGTTAAGGCAAAACGATGAAACGAGCAATATCTCAAAATTGACACGTTGGAATCGGTATGAGAGTGATTTTGCAGACTGCTGACGGGATGTACATATGCGCAAAATCACTCTGGTACCGATTCCAACGTGTAGATTTCGAGATATGGTCGTTTTTTCGGTTTTCGACTTGATCAGAGTCAAATTCGCGAAAGAGAAGGCAATTTTGCGCATATGTACATCCCGTCAGCAGTCTGCAAAATCACTCTCGTACCGATTCCAACGTGTCAATTTTGAGATATTGCTCGTTTCATCGTTTTGCCTTAACCTGCGTCGCAAAGAAGTCGAAATCAGTGGTTAGACCGCACTGGACCTCTTGCAGGCTCTCTGCATACGCGCTTTAGTATGCAATGAAGGTATTCATTTTCCCGTAAATTGTCTAAATTCAATGAATACTTCATTTTCGGTCCGGAAGAAATAGATAATCTAGGGTTTTTAGGCCCTAGATTATCTAGAAAAAATCGTAGATTATCTGCCGACTTTCACAGTATGGCCGGGCCACATCAGGATGGCCCTGCCTTCCCGGCAGGTTACCGACGGAGTGGGTAGCTTCTTGCGTCATCCAGTACCTCCGCCAGTCTGCCATGCATCATCCTCCTGGTGCGCCCCCACTGTGTGGGGAGGGGGTACCCCCTTGCGCGCCGGAGGGATGCGCCGGACTGCTTGTCCGGACGCTTGCGCCCTACTGGCCCAGCTGTTTTGCCAGGCCTTCCCTATTTCGTGCTTGTTGTATGCGGTTGTCCCTTAGTGGTCCTTTGCAGCCTTCCCTCCGCCTGGCGCTACCGGAACATGTGGTGTTGTCCTCATTGGTTCCAGGCCCGCTGCGCTTGGGGTCGGTGCTCGGGCCACCTTTCCAGGCCGCCCTGTGGGTTGGGCCTGTCCCCTCTTGGTGGTGGGGGAGTTGTTTCAAGTGTGATGCAGGCATCAGCATTCGCCAAACTTGAAGGTGCGGTACAGGTTCTCGAGAAAATCTGTTTCCTCCTTCATCGTGTTGCTGGCGGGGCGCTGCCAGACAACGTTGGACTCCTCACGGAGCTGCTTGATCGTCTTTTCCAGACGCTTCTGGTCCTCTTGCGTGGCAAGCTCCTGCTTGAGCTGCTGGACGGTGACCATGAGCTCCTGAATCGAAGCTGTGGCGTTCTGAAGCTGTTCCTCTTGATTGGCGTTCATCTGCATAGTATTCTTGCCTTTCTTCGAACTGGCCAGGATTGATCTGACTCTGATTCGACCTAAGAGCCAGCATCAATAAGACCTCGACCGCTCAGCCGAAGATCGTCCGGTGCCTCCGCTTACCTTCAAGTCTGACTGGGCAGACGGTCCGGTAGACTACGTCTATATCCCATAGGGCACCAGTCGCCAATGAATATGCCAGTCCCCCAAAGACCCACAGCAACTCTAGCATCATCATCCGTTTATCACTAACCCCTCAAGGGTCCTCAGTGATAGGAGGTCGGCGGGACCCAGCCAGTTGCTCCTCAACAGCTGTGGGCCCGGGGTGCCAACCCCCAAGGTGGCTGCTCGCTGCCACCTTTATCGGCCTCGCCGATGTCTCGTAGTCTAGCCGGAGGGCATCCTCAATGTAGCGGATCATTGAGGAAGTGTTCGCCCATGTCCCCTTTGCCGCGACTACCTCTGCCGGGATGCCAGCCAGCACCATGTCGGCTGCGCTGCCCCTTCTGAGGCCGTGCGGTCGCACGTGCTTCGACAAGATCAACTCGAGCAGCACCACGATCTCTTGATAGGGTAGAGACCAGAGGGAGTCGTTCTCCGAAGCGCCCTCGTCCATGCGGAAGACCACCTGCTCTGAGAGCCATGCAGCAGGGTCCAGGGGCCCGTCGATCCGGGGTATTAGCTTATCGACTCTCTCACGCCTCGTCTTAGTGCCTCTGATGCGAATGCGGAGACCTCTTGCGACTGAGTCGGGGGATATGTCACCCATGGTGAGGGATGCGACCTCGCCCGGCCTCGACGTGGAAGCATAGACGGTCACTGCGAACGTGAAGGCCTCCCGCCATGAGCCGACTGTGGTGATGTTAGCCCGGTGTCTGTCGAGGCGATCTAGAAGCATCTGCGCCCTAATAGGGACTGCTGGCCCGAGCCTCTTACCAAGAGCCTCTCTTGCGACGCCGAAGACCACCGAGCGGCCATCCACCGGGAGCGACCAGGATGTGTCGATCCTCTCGAAGAACATCTCAATGGCTCGAAACTTCTTCTTGATTGTATCTCCAGTCACTAATGAAGCTTGTGATACAGCCCATAGGCGGAGAAGGTCGATAGGATCAGCGAGCGGATGTTGCTCTCGGAATGAAGCAAATTGCGCAAGTGATCCAGCAATCTGGCGCCGATAGGCTATTGAGTACTGCTCTAGCATTGGACTTCTGAGCGCTCCTTCAAAGATTGCAGGGGAATGAATAGCGCGACAAGTCGGAATGTCTTGTCGGCTTGAAGAGGCGTTATTTCGGAAAAGTCCACGCCGTTGTTGCTGTGAATCCTGAAGTAAAGGCGATGTTGCGTTAGATGACGCAGAGACATCGCCGTTGGTGATCTTGCATCGGAGACGAGAAGTATGATCGCTAACCTGCACTTCCTCGGGTCGGTCAGCGGAGTCTTGCTCACTAGGCGAGAGACCTTGGCGTAGACATGTGTCAGCATGCCAAAGGGTATCGCTGCGAACCACCGTCCGTCCGACCATGTTCGGTCCAGCATCTCTGCCGGGGTCATCAGGGCCTTGGCCCCGAAGAGCTCTAGGGGCCAGGCATCCTTCTCCAGCGGCCCCCAGGCCTCTATGGTGCGGCCGATGATCCTCTCCACCGATGTGAGCTCCCGATCGTTCCTGGACAGGGAGTCGGCGAGGACGTTCAGATGTCCTGCCGAGTGCACCGCTCTGACCGAAATACGCCGCTCGGAGAGCCTCGGTAGTAACTCTCTGAGGATCTCGTCCACGACTGGCGGCGCTTTGGTGGATCCTTGGCGGTTCAGCCAAGCTACCGCAGCCCTGCTGTCGCAGTAGACCGTCAACTCGAAGGAGCCTGCTTGGTGGTTCTGCATTACGCGTTCCAGGGCTGCGTTGATGGCCCTGAACTCTAACAGCGTTATGTGCTCGCCTTGGGGCGCTGGCTCTGCAAAATGGATCGGTGATCGGCCCGGAACTCGAATTATGCCCCCTAAACCGCTCAGCGAGGCATCTGTCATGACTGTAACCTCGAGCTGTTGCGACATACCCCAGAGATGGAGCAGCTCCCTGGTTGATCTCGTAGGAGAAGGTCTTTCCAAGCGGGTCTTCCACGCTATCAGTGCGTCCCGAGCATCGCCGTGGATCCGAGTTCGGTACTTGTGCTTGAGTGACTGGGCAGCGCGTTGAAGCGGCCTCAGCTGGGCCACGCCGTCTGGCCAGATCAACGACGCGAAGCTGAGGTTCCCCAGGAGCCTGGCAGCCGAGTGCTCCGTTAGCCCGGATGCCAGGGCTTCTATCACCCTCGATAGGTACTTCAGACGCTTGCTCTCGTCTAGCTTCAGCCCCTCGCGGAGTGAATCGATCACGAAGCCAAGGAACGTCGTGGACTGCGTAGGAATGAGCTGGGACTTCTGTATGTTGATTACCAGGCCCATATCCGTCAAGAGGCGGATGATCTTCGGCATTGCCTCCGTCAGGATCTCTTTGCGGCCCGAAAAGAGCCAGTCGTCCAGATAAATGGTTATGTTCACCCCCGGAAACCTCCTGGCCACGACTGCGCCCGCTTCTAGCATTATCCGTTGGAAGTGAAATGGCGCAGCTTTCCAGCCGAATGGGAGGACTCGAAACGCATACGGCCTGCCGTCCACAATGAAGCCTAGGAGAGTCCTGTCGGCGGGGCGGACCCCAACCTGATAATAACCCTTGGTTAAGTCTAATCTGGTGAGCCAGTCGCCCGGGCGAATCGTCGCGAGCGCCCTCTTGATCCCGTGCAATCTGAACGTCCTGTTCTCGGAGGAAACAGCATTCAGCGACCTGAGGTCGTGAATCAGTCTCGTCTCGGCGAGGGACTTCGGGATGGTGAAAATCGGAGAGACGAGCGTCGGTGATCGCATCGGCACTGCTGCTCCGAGGTGGAGGAGCGTCTGTAGATGGCGACGGAATTCTTTCCTGTCCTGCGACCGCACTGGTGGGAGGCTCGGATGCCGCGGTCTGCTGAACAGGGAGATTGGTACGCCGTCGCGCAACCACGTGACCACTTCTGATGGCACGCCTAATGCCTTCCAGAGCCGCCACGTCTTGTTGATGCTCGGGAATGGACGTGTTTCCGCTGTGGTTCAATGGGTGTTGAACTTTTACTGAGGAGAAGACTCGACACAAGGGTGTCGAGGAGAAACTCCTTGACTATTAAATATAACGTAAATCTGTGTAACTTTGGGTAGGACCCACAACACTGCCCCTCCATGCCTGGTATAGGCATGACAGAGAGACTTGACGTCAGCATTTCACCAAAGGCCTGGACGGTGCCACCCGACCGCCAACGGTGACTCATAGGGCTGGCAACCCCATGGCCTGAGTGCTTTCGCATCTAGCTGAACGAAATCAAAATGATGGTATCATGATCTAACTGCGGTACCGCTATGTGAGCTCTGTTTCAAAAATGGTGAAACGTGACGGAGAGGCTTACCACTGCCCCTCCACGGCCTTCCTAGGCCGTCTTCACAAACCTTATACGTGTTATATGCCATTCCATGTAATTCGAAGGCCAAGAACGATTGCTCTAGCAAACACTGCCAATGCTGAGCCCTTATCGCTCATAATCACACAGACGCCGAAAAACGTACTTAGAAGCTCCAATTCGGCTCCGTTGAGGAGTTCTGAGGCTTCTAATTTTCTGCGTCCAACTGTACTTGAATAACAACATCAAACTGACCGGAAGGAGCACTAGGAAGCTCCTAATGCCTTATTACCGACAATAAATGCATGCTTGAAGACTAAGATGACCTTGTTAGTTGTTCCTTCGACCGTTTCCGAGAAATGTGCAGGATATGTCGCCGTCAACTCATTTGATGTCGGACAACACAGCCGTAGAGGCCGTTCTGAAGGAAATTCGTGCCAAAAATCACCGAACTTGGTGATGACGATCTGGCTAGGCCACTTATTGTTGCCCATACGTCCGTTTGTCGTTCCCTTCGCGCTCAGAAGTATCGTGGACGCAAGCGCATGGTCACCGACAATCTGTAAGTAACAAACATCAACCGTGAGGTTATATAGTCACCGCGTGCAAGCCTCAGAACGCATCACTCGCACCCTGACGATGACGACTCTGATGCCCCACGACATCAAGGCCGAGGTTGCCCGACGCCTGGAAGGTTACACCAACTCCATCGAGCTGCCGCTCCAGCGAATCTTTGACGCTATTGAGCAAGGTCGTCTGAACGACGCAGCCGTAGTGCAGGACGTGAAGCTGACCCAGCAGGTCTTGGCTCTCGTGGCTCACTGCCAGGTCGCGCTTGCCGGTGTGAGGGCCCACCTCAAGCTCGGCAGGAAGCGCTTGACCGATGGCGACATCGTGTCGGCCGCGATCCGGGGCCGCGACATCACGCTGGGTGGGTCTTCACCCGGTAATGGTCACTACTCTGCAGCTCTCGTGGCGGCTGTGCGGACTGCCGGCGGGGTCAAGTCGGACACTACAGCGCGCGGATATCTTAACCGCCTGTTGGTCCTCGTCCTCGCACCGGACTACTTCCGTGTCGCTGTCTACGGCATCAGCCGGCGCATCCCGGCTCCCAACGACTTCTGGGCAACCCTGGTCAGCCGCTTGTGCCACGACGGCTACCTGCCCGCCATTGGCGATGAGGCTCACTGGGGAGCCGCTTCAGGTCTCTGATCCGGACCGCTACTACACTGTCACGTGCGTAGTCCGTCACGAGTATCTGAAGACGACTTGTGGTCCCGGGTCTTTTATGTTGATCCTGCAGTATGACGGATACTCGGGACTCAGCATCGTGTCCCTCAACGCTGATCTCTGCCTTGTCCGGTGTGTGCGAGAGTACTTGGCTGAGAACGCCCTTGAGCGCCACGCTGACCCGACTTGGTTGGTCGAGCTGACGGACACGGAGGAGACGGAAGACGAGGAATCTAGCTCTGAATAAATCGTTTGTTCCTCGAGGATACAGCTTCGATGTTGAGAAGTTTTACAGACCGTCACGCTTGGCTTGGTCAGACTTCAAATATGTATCGAGGGCTTCCAAATCTTTGACGTGCGAATAAGGTTCGAATGAAGCCTCTGAATCCTCGAATCCGACCCAGTGTACGAGGTACTCGCGCCTTGACTTGGGGCCCGAGCCTCTAGAGCGTGAGATGCGCTCGACATGCCACTCATCGACGGAAGCGGCTGCGAGGTCATAGATCTGTTGCTCCGAGAGCTTGCCTGGGTCAAATCTTCGCACACGTGCCGCGTCTACCTTGATAGTTGGACCGTCCGCTGACTGACTGAGGTCTTGGACCTCATATGCGACGACAACACCATCACGTTTGACGGCTGCGACACGCCTCATGGGGCCGCGCCAGCCCGGGGCTAGCTTGCTCGGTGGTCTTGGGTAGTATTTGACCAGCACGAAACGGCTCAATATCTCGCTTCTCGATGAGGTTGCCTTTGCGAGAGCGTCTTCGCGCATGGCTCTAATCCTTGCTTTGGCGAGTTGGATGGCGGCATCGGCTGCGGCTAGCTTCGACTGTGGCGGACCAGCCGAGGCGGCATCCGTGATATAGATCGATGACGGTATTGATAAATTGGCGCCAAACATGATCTCGGCCGGAGTCAACCGGGTCGGGATCCTGGGCATTGAGTTGACCAAGAATTGGGCGACTGGTAGGTGTGCTACCCAATCGTTATTCCTTAACTCCAGCTTCCTGGCTCTGAGGATGCGTTCGACCTCCTTGTTCGCGCGTTCGACGACACCGTTGCTCTGGGGATGGTATGCTGTCGTTATGTGGACGTCGAACCCCATCTCTTCGGAGAGGCGTTTGAACAGAGCGTTTTTGAACTCTGAGCCCCCATCCGATTGGACGACTTCGGGGCATCCGTATCGTAGAATCCAGGTGTTGACCAATGCGTTGGCTGCGTCTTTGGCTGAGGTGCTGTTGACCGGGACTAGCTCTGTCCAGCGGGAGCACATGTCGATCATTACTGTCACGTAGGACAGGCCGTTGACCGTCGGTAGCGGACCCATGGTGTCAATGGCCACACGCCGGAACGGGAGGTCTACAGCTGTATGCAGGCCGTCGGGCGTATCAACAGGAGGGCGGGCCAAGACTTGGCACTCTGGACACGCGGTAATCACGTCGTCTACGACTTGACGGGAGACAGACAAACCGTCGGCCCTAAGTTGCTCGGTTGTCATCCGGCGAGACAGATGAGCTCCTGCTGTGAGATGAGCGCGGGATACCTGATCCCTCGACGCCTGTTGCATGGAGAATACTCTCGAGAGACCGTCGGCTCCACCGTTGTCCAGACCGGCGATGTGCTGTAGGGTGAAATCTAAATCGGCGATCGAATCAGCCCACCGGCGGACCTTGGCGTTGGTGGACCGGTACATATAGAGTAGGTTCCGGTGATCCGTGAGAATAGTAAAGCTCTCCCAGCACAGGAACTTGCGCCATCGTTGTAACGCTGCCACGATAGCGTAGGCTTCTTTCTCACCGGTACACCAGCGTGACTGGACGTCGTTGAACGCACGCGACATATAGCAAACTGGTCGGCCCTCTTGGAGTAAGACTGCTCCGTACCCGACATCGGATGCGTCAGTCATGACAGTGTGAGGCTTAGTCGCGTCGAACATGGCTAGAGCGTCGGCCGAATATAAAGCTTGTTTCAGATCGTCCAGCGACTTCTGAAGAACGTCTCGAGGGGGTCTGCCGACCGGACATGGCGTCTAGCAGAGGCTTAGCTCGGACCGCGAAGTTGGGTATGTAATCGCGGAAATAGTTGAGGAATCCGTTGAGACCCTGCATGCCCTTCGTGGATGAAGACAGCTTGAGGTTCGCGATATCTTCGGTCCGCTGGGGTGAGATCTTCACGCTGCCTTGGGATATGATCCACCCGAGGAACTCGACCTCTTGCCGACCGAACTGGCACTTATCTCGGCCGAGCTGAAGGTTAAGCTTGTCAACGCGTTGCATGACTTTTTCGAGGTTTCCCAGGTACTCGTCCTCATCCGCACCCATGACGATGATGTCATCAATGTATATGACACAGGCGGAGCCCACCAGACCCTTGAACCCGTCTTCCATCGCCCTCTGGAAGTACGCTCCGGCGTTACGTAAGCCGAAGGGCATCCGTGTATATTGGTATTGACCAAAAACAGTACGGAAGGCGGTTAGGTGACGGCACCGTTCAGTAAGAGGGATCTGATGGTATCCTGCTGACAAGTCTAGGGTAGCGAACACAGACTTTCCGGACAGTTGAGTGAGAACTTCGTCTATGCGAGGGATGGGGTAGTCGAATGGTTCCGTTAGTTGATTGATCTCGCGGAAGTCGACGACAAAACGCGTCTTTCCCCCTTCTTTGGGACTATGATGGTAGGGCTCGCGTATTGAGACTGGCATGCCTCGATGTAGCGCTTTGCCAGGAGCGTATTAATGTGCTCTTGAATGATCGGGACTTTCGGCGGGGGAACATAGTACGGCCGAATGTGTACGACTCTGTCGCCCTTGAGGACCAAATCATACGGTTCGAGCCGGCTTGGCTCGGTACGGTCCACGAATGTCCGGGCGTAACGCTTGAGGATGTCGGCCTGCCTCTGAGAAAAGGAAGAGGACATGGCTCTGGCTTGCGCGACGTACTTCTCGAATGTAGGTGGTTCGTCGCTGGCTGCGAGCTCGCTGGTAGGCTCAGACAACGAAGGGAGAAGGCCGATCTCCACCATCTGAGGGTAACCCAGGCATACATCGAAAGCGGTCGACAGGACGTAGGCCTTAATAGTGATAGAGCATCCGCGCGGAGTGAATGGCGAGGGCGCTAAGACGAGGCGGAAGGATACCTGACCATCGGCCTCTCTGACGCCGCCCACTGTCTCGATAAGTGTCTTCTCGTGTGAGATCCACTTCACTGCCTTGCCGTGGCAGAGCTTGGGGTCAATGGTTGCGCAGTCAGCGCCCGAGTCGAACAGGACGGACACGACTTGCTTAAGAATGCTAGCCTTGACGGAGGGGAGGACACTCTGACGGGAACCGAGAGAAAACACACAACGAGCTGAATTTACCTCAGAACGGCAGAATTCAGCTCGGTGGCCCGGCTTCTGGCACTTGGAACAGGTTGTCTTCGGAGCAGGGCATCGGCGAGCGGAGTGACCGACCTTACCGCAGTTGAAGCACACGAATGGCTTCTTCTCGTGCTTGGGCTTGTCGATCGGCTTGCCTTTTGAGGGGGCTACGTTCGTGCGGTCAGGCTCGCGTCGATGAGGGTTCTTCGGACCGCTCCCCGTGTGCCGTGTATGGGAGGGCGTGGTGTTGGTACGCTGTGAGTCGGAGACCCCCGCAGCGCCGAAGGAAGCGATCATCTCCTTGGACTCCTTGAGGTCGCGTGACATGACGAGGACATCAGCCATTGCGTCCTTGAGATCCTTGCGCTCCGTTGATTCTCTGACTCGATACATGATGCGACTGTTGTTGGGGAACTTGAAGCAGCGGCTGTACGTCTCCTTCAAGACGTCCTCGGGATCTTCGGGTTGAACGAGCTTCAAGAGCAGATTGAATCGGCGGTTCACTCGAGCAACCTCATCAGGCTCGAAGGACTTGGCGGGGACTCGGAAGAGCTGTAGACGCATGCTCGGGCGAGAAGGTCGAAGGGCAGCACCGAGGCGCTTGAGGACTCGTTCATCTTGGGCTGCGACACGACGTTTCTTACGGAGCTTCGCGGAGAGCAGGAGAGGAGTGTCTTCAACCTCTTCGTCGTCGTTAAGGCCTGCTAGCTCTGCTATGCTAGGCTCGATGAGGTCAATAACATCATCGCGGCCGCCTAAGGCGCGATGATCGTGGAGGTTATCCGCAAAGTCCAAAAGAGCGTCCATGGAGGACTTCTTCAGGAGAGGCGGATTCTTCTTCAGGCTTCTGTAAGTTTCCGTACCCATATGTTTTGGTAGTACTAGTACTGTGGTTCAATGGGTGTTGAACTTTTACTGAGGAGAAGACTCGACACAAGGGTGTCGAGGAGAAACTCCTTGACTATTATTGTGAGAACCAAACTAAATGACGCATTCCAAAAGGATTTTTGATTCATTCAAAGGAAAGTTGGAATGCCTTGTACTATATGCCGCGCAACAGGCCATCACGCCGGAACCTGCCCGCTTGTTACCCTTAAAAACAAGCTAGATGGTGGGTGTAGCATTTTGGGGACAATGCGAGACATACTGACGGCGAATGGGACAGCGAAGCGCCTTCCGGTTGAGAGAATCGCTTCATGGGCGGTTCAAGTTATCCTCGACAAGGCAGATATGACTGAGATTCCAATGGGCCTTTCGCATCGCGAATACAGCCGTTCATCATCCCAGTCATCCGGGTCCTTCATCTCTGTATCATCACCACCGGCTCTTCCAGTCGACGCAAGCTTCGTGCATGTTCCTGTGCCTACTGAAGCAGTAGCTGATCTCTATACGTGGCTACACAACAGGCGCCTGGCAGCTGGTCGCGTCAGTACTGTCTCAGCATCTCAGGCGCTGGATGCGTCTGGGTTGGACGGTACAGAGGAAGACGACGTGGAAGAATAAACCTTTGGTTGCACCTCTTGATCGTTTATTATCCTCAGTGTTGCCCATGGTCCGTGTATGGCGCCTTGGAGGTGATGACATAAACTGCACGTTTACCAATACCCCACTTTACGGAACAATGCGGGCAAGTTGACAAGTTCTGACACGCTATCGAAGGCTTCGGTGATGTATGGCAGGGCATCTTCCTTCCTGCCACGGTTTTTGATCACTTCTCTCTTCACACAGGCAAACACTGTCTCAATGGGGTTCAAAAAAGGAGCATAGCCAGGTAGAAAGAAGAAGGTTACTCCGTACTCCTTGCTCAGTGGCTCATACAGCTCAGCGCGTCCCGTCTTATGACTCCGTGCGTTATCGAGCACCATGACCTTGTGCTGACCGCGGATACGCTCTAAGAAGCGACGTAGAACAGTAAAGAAGTCGTCTGCGTTGTACGTTCCCTCGGTGATAGCCCGGTCTATGATCCCATTTACGCCGAGGAGGGCGCATACTGAAACGCGCTTGCCCACAACTTTCCCGCTGGCCCTGCTCACCGAGTCGCCCACGGCCATCCACCCCTTGGTTCGTGCCTGATGGGGGTCGAAGGAGGTCTCGTCTAAGAAGACAAGATCTTTGAACGCGTGCTGAGGGCGGATTACCGTGGCGTACTCGGCCCAGAACTCACCGATACGTGTGGGGTCGCTCTCATACCACATCTTGAGGCCCAGCTTGTAGTTGTAGCGGTGCTTTTTGAGCCAGCGGCGGAGGTGAGATACGGAGGGAGGGTCTTCTACCCAGCCTGCTAGGATGCCTCGAAGATCAGCAGCAGTGAACTGTCTGTCTTTATCCTCGCACCTAGCAACAGCTCGCATTATCAACTTGTCGTGCTTCATAGTCGATTTGTGTTCCCGCTTCCGCTTCTTGATCGTTCCTTGGTGCGTATAGTACAACCGTTTCCAACGTGTGACTGTTGACCGGCTTATTATGCCGAGTTGCTTCATTATATCTTTCTCGGAGGCCCCTTGGTCCATCATAAGACCAAAACGTATTCGCGTCTCAATCCCATAGGCCATGAGAATCAATACAATTATGACGCATGAAGTCGAGAATGAATGCGTCATTTATTCTGGCTTCGACAATAAATATAACGTAAATCTGTGTAACTTTGGGTAGGACCCACAACACCGCGCAATTGGTCTCTAGCGCTATCAGATGGCTCTGAGGGGATGGTAATGGGTGAGGGGACGTTGGAGGGGACGGTGGGGGAGAGGGAGGAGGCGATGGGGGAGGAGATTGAGGAGGACATGGATGAAGAGGAGGGAATGAATGATGATGATGAATTTTGGACAGAGGGCGGTTTACCGATTGTTTGCCCTCTTGGGTTTCCTCGGCTTCCGAAAATCCTCGTCCTGTCTCGTTCGCTCCTTGAGGTGCGGGTTCTTCGCCAGAGTCTTAAACACAACCTCGCTGTCAATCTTCTCAGGGCCCATGTCGGGTTTCTCTGCGAGGGCCGCCGAGCCGGCAGTGGCGACCGAGAGACCAACGAGGTAACCATACCGGTCCTTACACCACAGAACACGGTGGCGGAGGTACAGGCGCGAGAGCAATCCATAGCCGTTCAGGCGTCCGAACTTGAAGCCTCGATAGAGGTCTTCGAGGAACTCAGCTTCCTCCTTCATTGACTGGGAAGCAGGGCGTTTCCAGGAAAGATTTGCCTCCTCCTGAAGCTGAGCCACGGTGGTTTTGAGCTTCCTCTCTTCGGTCTTGTCATCGAGCTGCTCCTTTAGCTTGTCCAAAGCTCCGGAGAGTTGTCATCCGCTCATCTATTTATCATCGGGTACTTATCCTGCACCCGCAGGATAAGACTCAGTTTCAGCTCTAAATGGTTTAACACTCGTTAGTTGCCGTAGGATGACCACAATGATATCATTTCTCCCGGGGAGATGAGAATCAAACGTCCTGCGGTGCTAGCGAGTGATATAATCAACATCAGTCTTCTCAAACACAAACGAATTCTTGTCGTGTCTTGGTTGGTCAAAACATGTCTCAGACCGCGCCCTTCAGCAGGCCGGACCCGCGCGGCCGGACCCGCCCCCGCATCATCATCAATTGATCACATCAAGCCTGAAGACGACAAAGAGATGTTATGGGCCCTGCGCCGCAGGCGCAGGAGACTCGGCGATCATCTAACGACCTGAGCCCTGGCGGCCAGAGTCGACCCCACCTTCATCAACTGATAACTCCAATGATGATCTCATTCAAATGACGATTGAGGAACCCACAGAAGACCTCTTCGGTCTATAATCCACACGTCAACCGGAGCCAGACAGGCCCGAGCTGACCCACGCTTTTTGTATTGTTCGATCAGCTCGATCAGCAATGGCCCTGAGGGCTCACTCTAAGTGTGACCCCTGATCATCAAGAGGACAGAGCCTGTATCGGCCGGTACCCACCATCATTAGTTGTCCACATCATCAACAGTAGCTTCATTGTGCCTTCTTTAACCCATACCTACCAGCAGCAACTATAGCTACCGATCACAAGTTCTTTCACTAGACTGCTCGTACAGGTTGTCCAAGCGTAACCCCTCTCGCGTAACTCCGTCACAGGCTTCAAGCATCTTCACCGCTGTGTGGTCGCGCCCATGGAGTCCGCGCGCTGCAAATCCTACACTACATTAGCTATAACATCATCGCAAGGTGCGACGATGAATCCTCTGATCACCTGATCCTCGAACGGCGGCACGTAGCGCTATTCGCCGCGACACCGCAGCATCTTGGGTGCTGCAGGAGAGCGCATGCCATCATCATACGACATCCACACATCGAAGCCATGCTACACCGCAACGCTAGCCGAGCGTTGAATGCCATAATGCGTTTACCACCATCTACTTTGCATTTTGAGCCCAACGTATTGTGGTTGGACTCTCCCGATTCTGCCGTAACAAGGCCGAGTGTAAGGCACCTCAGGGCGAGCCCCAGTCCGAGCTCGCATGCCTGGCCTAGGCGAGGACCTGCATCCAGTAACTTGTTCTATGAGGGCTCCAAGATTGTCATTTCACGCGAGTGTAGAAGCTCGTGTATCAACAGTACCATCAAGATCGTGCACGATCGTGTGCCGAGGGAGACTCGTGCCACATCACGACCTCCACAACCGTATTCCTCCTCTATTCTAGGGTCAGCAGTAGACCTATTAGATCATGCCCAGTCTCAGCACACAGTAGTGCCTGAAGGTGTTACGAGCCGGCAGGCAGGAGTGATGACTGTCAACTCCCTGTTGAAGCTGTACACATATAGCGACGGTCCCTCTACCGTCGCTGACTGACTAGCTTCCCCCAATGAACCAAGGCGGCTCTGCTGCCAGGTGTCAAACTGATCTACCGAATACAAGAGCCGCGCTGACTACATTTGCCAAGACCAGGGCAAGGTCTGCCCTAGTGTCAGCCCGGTGCGAGGACAGTGTGAGCCTGTCCATTCTACAAGGCGAGGCCTAACGACACATGCCTTAGAGTAGAGGTCTGATGTCTTGCTTAAGCTACGCAAGCATAACATAGCCGAGGGCGAGGTAGACGACGCCCCACGCCTAGTAACTGTCTAATGTACACCGAGATGAGCTTTATCCCGACAGGCCAGTCAACCTAGTTGTCAACCTTGCTGTGCCAAGTCAGACAGACCGTCTGCCTTACCGCTTATCAACCCCATGGGGTTGTGACTTAGATCTATAACAGCCAATGCATACTGATTTCTCCCACAGAATGTAGCACAGTACCCTTTTTGAAGAGGCCCTTTCTTCCCCCCATGGATACGTTGCCTGAACGAGATTGCTCAACGACAGCTTCAGCCCGACCGAAGGTGGTCGAGCCTACCATCGACTGGTGTCCTTAACGCCGTCATGCCATGATGGCATAGGCACCTATTCATTGTCCGAGATCGTGCCATGGTGGTCACCATGTCCGCACACCCTGTCGAACACGATCGACAGTTGTCTTTAACGGCACATAAGCGCGTACGATCGATGCATGAGCTTACCCCATGCTGCTAGAAGGCGAGCGACGCAGGTCGTGTGCGCTCAGAAGGTAGCTGTTGTAGTGGGTCGTGCTACCCCAGCTGGGTCCAGCCCGCGTTGCTTGCTTCCTGCACGACTCAGACCCACACACAAAAGGGCCAGTGTGGTCTTTCCCACGGCTTACTAACTCCGTAACTTAGAGCAGTGTCGTAGTGACACTGACATTGACGCGATACATCCCCTGCTAGTCGTACTAGATGTACGATATACCCGTGTCGCCCCTACATGATCGCGTGAGCTAGCCAGTTCTCCCTGGCAGACATACCTGAGCAACAATGAGGCTTCGTTGCCAGACTCAGACACATCACAGCCCAGGTCTACGGTGCCAGTAGCCCCGATCGTAAGAGTATTATCGACGTAACACCGTGTGGTGGTGCCCGGCAGTGTGCCTAGAGGCGTGTCAAGCGCACACGTAGAACATTTGACACTGTGGGTTGACAAGAGTACCACCCCACAACACATGTTTGGAGATCCAAACCTCCTGTTCAGGGTCTGCCCAGACAGGCCCTGTGAAGCCTTACCTGTGTCGCAAGTCCATCATGCACGATCGGCATGATCTCTCCTCGTACACCCGAGCCGTAGCAATGGTTCGCACGGCAGCTTGCACATCGACATGGAGCCGTCCCATCACGAAATGGTCGGACCGAAACGCTTGTATCTTGTCCCAGGACACTCAAGTCATCACTATGCACTAGTGCCAAGGTATACCGCGAAGAATTCAAGTCTCAATTGAGTCTAGTCTAGTATGTCTAGTCTAGAGTGAGTTTAGCATATGGAGGTCGCTCCTTCATCGTTCATCGAACACCATGAGAAAGCCAGCAGTAGCCGTGTCCGGTCCTCTGGCATAAGAACGTGTCCTGTAGCCACCAGGTCGCTGAACAACGCTGCGGCGAGTAGGCTGACGGTGGGTTGCATGGACGGGTAAGCTATAGCATGACGGTAGTCTGACCGTTCGGTCGTTACCGAGTCTAGTGAGCAGTAGCCACTAGTAGTTTCTTTCACACAGGGATCCCGTAGTTTATATTGCGCATCTGGCAGTAGTCCAGCGAGGGCACCGCTCGGTAATAGCGGTGTGACGGCTGCTCGAAGGTTCGAATCCGACGGGAGGAGAGCGAGTAGTCCCTGACTTGCAGAAGGGTTGATGATTCTGTGTATGGTGTAGGTGCGGCCGGCCAACCAATCCTCATCGACGCGCAGATCTGAGACTGATGGAGCTTGTCAGAAGGTTTTGGTCTTGGATGCCGTGCCGACGGGCGCATGTACACCAAAGCGAGAGACGTCAGTGAGATATCACGAGTCTCGTTATACATATCCGGCCTCAAGCTTTCCCTTGGCGGCGACGGTGCAAAGGTCACGCTACGGACGAGTTAGAGCCAGACCCGCACGGGTGCTCGTTGTCCAGTAGTTGTCTCAGCCAGTTGTGAGCCTTGTCATATATGATGCTCGTTGGTGGAGAGGTCGAGAAGCGTTCGCTGCGACCTGATCAAATAAGTCCTGGTACACGGCAGGCATAATGTGATAGAACATGGCCTCACTATGTCAGTAGGCCATGGAGCAAGTCCCACGATCACACGTCATTCCGTTGAAACGGTTGTGTGTTAATTGTACCATCATGCGAATGGTTGGTGAGCCTGTCAGGCTCTATAGTGTTTATATCGACTAGCAACAGTCGAGTCGACCCGGTCCCAGTCCGCTGGACGGTCAAACCGGCCCCAAGCTCTCACTTGGTGGCGACGGTATGATGCCAAGTTGTCTTCATGAAGCTTGGATTAGCTTCGATAAGTCCCTGTACCGCAGAGCAATGCGAGAGGGCTGCAGTCATCTTAAGCTTTTCACTTGAGACGAGGCTGAGTGTCTTTCAAGTCGACGGAGTGCCGTCGCGTCATCTAACATAGTATCACAGTATCACAGTGCTTCGCAGCTAGGCACAGTCGCAGCACCTGACGTGACATTTATCCTCTGATCGCCGATCAAGCATCGTGTTGTTGGTTCATCAATAGATTATTTAATAGTCTTGAGTCGTCCAGCTCGACACATGGGTGTCGAGCTCTATTCTTTGTAAAGCTTTGTTCTCACGAACCCACAGTAACGTTACTTACAATGACTGAGGACAAGGGTCCGTTATGTACTCAACCAGAGATTAATGCTCTGCTTTCGTTTAAGGAGAAACTCGATCGCCATGTCCGAACGGGCGGAAAACGCCGACTTATCAAGCGTTTGGGTCCGGCTGTCACCTCATACTGTGCAGCAGTTGGTATAGACGTAGCCAAGACATACAAGAGCGCGAAGCACAACACAGTGACGGGCGAGAAGCGTAAGAAACATGAGAGAGAGGACCTCGTTTTTCAGAGCGATTGCTAACGCAATTAAGCCCACTGATCCGATCCTAGAGCGCCGTCTTTTCCAGCTAACGACCCAGGGTATTGACGTGGGACGTCTCTCACTCTATGCCGACAGATTCATCAGCCGCAAGGCCGTCTTGGCTCCCTCTTTCTCCGACGCCGTGATGCGCAGCATGTTCGTGAAGGGAATCCAGGACGAGGACCTCCGTAGGGAAGTCAAGGAGGCGGCTACAGGGCTTGACCTTAACAGCACCATCCAGGTCGCTCTCCAGACGTGCAAGCGTCTCCAAGAGGCTGCGATGATTACTTCCAGGACCATCAAGTCCGATTCTCAGCCTCGAAACCGCCCTCCTAAGGACCAGCGCGCAAGCCATTCTCGAGGTCTGCGCCGACAGGGCGGCCCGCCTCACCCGGATGAGCACCAGTCTCATGGCAAGCACCAGTACCGGGGAGCCCAGTCTGAAATGCAGAGAAGTCAGCAGACCGGCTCAAGCACCGATCATCAGAGCACCAGCCGTACCATCGTGTGCTACAACTGCGGCAAGTCCGGTCACACATCGCGCCAGTGTCGGAACCCGAAGACTGTCTGCAGCAAGTGCGGTAAGCAGGGACATCAAGACAAGTTCTGTCGGGGTACTTCAGTAAACCCCCAGGCTTGTTCATCCTTTTCTCGTGCACCCGCTCATGTCCTGACATCGTTGAGTCAGACACACAGCAACGCGCTCCCGATAGTAACAGCAGAGGTTCCGGTCGGTAATGATCACAGTGTGCAATGGGAGCGTGTACTTTTCGACTGCGGGGCGGATATTTGCTTGGTGAACCCCCAGTCGGCAACCGCTGCTGAACTTATTCCGACGAAGCTCAGTCAACCTATCGTCATCAAGACTCCAGGGGGATCTATTGAGTCCGACGTTTGCTATGAGATTCCCCTTCTCATGCATAAGTCACCTTTCACTCCAAAGGCACTGTCGACTACTGTCGCCGCATACGGAGTTGAATGCATCTACGACCTTCTATTGTCGTACCCAACGATGGTTGAGTGGGGCATCCTGCCCAGTGTCGCGGAATCTCAAGCGAGCCGGGACTCTGACGATATGGAACCGTCCGTCCCCCCAATGGACGCGATGCAGTCCTACACTATGTCAACAGATTTTACAGCGATGCATGCGCGAATCATCGCCAAGTTCAGCCGTTGCTTCGAGGAGCGTGAGGGGTTTTCTGCCTTAGAGCCTTATGACCTGATCTTGAAGGAGGACCGAGTAGTAGCGTCCAGGTCAAATTACATCCCTCACCAGAAGCAGGGTCTGTTTGATGAGCACGTCCGGGAGCTGTTAGCCAAGAAGTATATTGAGGCGAGTTTCTCTCCGTACTCGTCTCAGCTCTCCTCGTCCCGAAGGGCCGAGACAGAACTCGTATGGTTGTCGATTTCAGAAGGATCAACGACCTGACTGAGCCGTTTGATTACCCGATCCCAGAGGTTCAAGCGTGCCTCGCACGGTTGGCAGGAGCTAAGATCTTCGCCACGATTGACCTTTCGAAGGGTTATCATCAAGTCAAGTTGTCCGAAAGGTCGAGACAATACACTGCATTCCAGACCCCACGAGGCAAGTTCCAGTATACGGGCATGCCGTTTGGATTGAAAAAACGCTGGGGCGCATTTCCAGTTTGCAATTGAACGGGGATTCCACGATCTACTTGGTACCGCGTGTATCATATATATTGACGACATTATAATTTTCGGCCGCACAGAGCAAGAGTACTTGTCCAACTTGAACAAGGTGTTGGCGAGGGCCGAAGAGTTGAAACTCAGCCTCAACAAGGAGAAGTCACACTTTGGACTCGCAGAAGTCGAGTTCTTAGGCTGGGTGGTGTCGGGTACAGGATTTAGAATTGCGCCAGACCGCATTCGGGATGTTGAGACGCTGCGTGTCCCGAAGACGAAGAAGGCCGCTCAAGCCCTAATGGGATTCTTGAACTTCATGAGAGATTTTGTGCCAGGTTTTTCGAGGATCGTGCACCCTTTAGCTCAAGCCGCGTGTGGCAAGGCACCTCCTGACGGCAGCGATCAGGTCGAGGCTTTGGCGCAGGTCAAAGATCTGCTGTGTCAGGCTCCCGCCCTCGAACACTTCGATGTTACCCGTGAGCACGTCGTCATGACTGACGCGTCAGACCTTGGAATTGGCGGAGTGTTGCTACAAGACGGTAAGCCGGTGTCATACATGTCCAAGTCTTTCAACGATGTGCCACTCCATATCATCCACAGTCAAATGGAGTGGTCGAACGAGCGAACAGCAGAGTCGAGCGTATTCTGAGGGCGCGGCAGTACGAGCTGAGGTCGGAGCTGTGGTCGGAGTCGTTGCCAGTTGCACAGTACATTGTCAACGCGACACCACACTCAGCAACGCGTTTAACCCCAGCAGAGGTGATTTTTGGTAGTGATCTGCGCGTACCGGCCGACATGCTAATCGTCAAAGAACTGGGTGAGAAGGCGGTCAGCCAACCAGCGAGCAACGTAGCTGCTGCCAAACTCGCTCGAGAGCTCGCTGAAGCACGTATTAAGGCAATGCACGCTGACGCTCTCAGCAAGCTGCCCCCTCCTGAACCAATTACGTCTGAGTTTGTATTGGTCAAATACCCGAATGGGCCACCATCAAAGTTGGCTGCAGGGTGGCGAGGCCCCATGCAACTGATCCAGCCTATCATGAGGAATGACTTTCCTGTTGGTTACTGGGTTAGAGATGTCAATACGAGGACCGAATTCCAGGTCGCGTCCGAGAGGGTCAGACCATTTTCAGGCGAGCTGTCCATGCAACATGCCCAAGAGCTAGCAGCAGTGACGATCGGCGAGTATGTCGTGGAGTCGATATACGAAGCAACGCATGAGCGCAGACTCAGCGATCGGCAGTTCCACGTCCGATGGGCAGGGTACGAGCCTTCGGAAGATACGTGGGAGCCGTACCAGAACGTTAAGGGATGCGAAGCGTTGGATATATATCTGGGGAAGGCCGAATAAATGGCCCCCAAGCATCAGAAACTGTTTATTCGCAAGTGTCACAACGGACGTTACCATCGAGGGCAACGTCGTCGGCGAGGTAAGACTCGTAAGACGGATGCTCAGTGAGGAACTGGGCAACGGCAGGGTGAGTCTGCATGCGCCGAGTAGCGATGGCAATGCTGCTCACATTGGGGCATTCCTCATAACTGACATGCAGGCGCAGAAGACCAGGGGCGTCAAAACGATAATGCCAAACACGCGAGACCGTGAAGGCTGCAGAAGTCATGTCTTGCAGAGTCAGCGACGGGGCGCGGTCAGCAGTAACCGGCATGAAGCCTGACAGAAGACTGAACTCCGCGTCGTCGAAGGAAGCGCCGCTACGCATGCGAGCGAAGTACTGACGAGCGAACTCAGCGCAATCAGCGCGGGTGAGGATACCGAGGGCCTCTCCCATGTGCAGCACAAAATATAGGTTGACATCGTGGCCGAGCATGACAGCACGGAAGACATGAGGACGCATGGTGACGATGCTGAGGCCAGAGCGATTCTCGATCTCTTGCTTGAGCGCGTTCGGCACATACGCGCGTTTGTCTCGAACAGCAGTAAGGTAGGCTGAAACGATGGCAGCATCAGTCGAATCGCGACGTATGGAGAGGTAAGCCGACATCGCCTGGAGTACGATAGCGTCACGGCATAGATCAGCGCCGGCGTCATGCGAGTGCACTGCAGCGGAAGCGCGGGTGTAAGAGTGCAGCCGGTTGTCGGTGAGCAGCAGTAACTCAGTCCGGGGAGAGTTCCAGTAGTAGCTGACTGCCTGCCGGGTGACGAGTTCCACGTAGCCAGAGAGGGATGGCGGGGTGTCGTCCGACTCGGAGTCAGACTCATTGTCGGTTGGGTCAGGAGAAGCCGGAAGGTAGCGTAGGTCGACGGCGTTAACGCTCTCGCTGTCAGATGCAGAACTGGTTACGGCGCCAGCAAGTTCCTCTGGGACATTAGGGACGTTTTGGCGCCTAGGAGCACGTCGCGGCTGGTAAGGGGTGAACAACTCGAGGTAGGAACCAGTTTCAGAGATATGGCGACGGAGGAGACGGCAAAATTGCATTCTCGAAGTGTTAGTCGTAAGACGATTTAGAATAGTTTCCACAGCGGCGTCGAAATCCCCCATGAGCTGTGATCGTCTAGAAAGTCGACTTTCCAGAAAGCAAAAAATGCGAAATCGATGAAACGCAATGGTTACGCAACAATGCTGTTCAGAAGTGGAACATAGAGTTGTTTACATGGTGGAACTGATGTTGTTATTCAATATAGCCGCGTTTTCGGGATCCAAAAAGTGTTTCCGGCGGTGCAAAACGAAAAGTGCCATATCTCGCGAACGAGAAGGAATTGGAGCCTCTTAACCCGTTTTTTGAACGCCGTGTAAGATTAGGCGGAATGTAACCAACCTCTGGTAAGAATTGACATGGGGACATCGATGGCACCTAAAAGTGCGCCATTTGACCCTTTCAGAATCGTCGGGTATGTTTCAAAGACTTTCAAGAGGGGCAGGACCCCAGGTAAGGATACCCATAACATAGCGCGCTAATACAGTGGTACCACGCAAGATTTGATCAGATAATATTAGGTAATTTAGATTTGGTAGTGAGGTAAGCATATCTCAGAAACGTGACTGGACATCACGCCGGGCATAAGACTCGGGTCTAGGGTTTCTATAGCCAGTCTGGTCAACGGGTATCCGGTGAACTCGAAAGTCCCGAGCTCACAACGGTTCAGGCAATAGGGCTTAGTCCATTGCCAACTCCGGCTCCATGGCGAGTCCCCATGGAAGCGACGGTTACTGGAGCTTGTATCTGGGCAATTCACCCGGACCAAGCACCTAGCACACCCTTCATAATAGTGTTGAGTTTTTTGATGCTCTACCGGAGCATGGGAGGGAAGTGTTGGTTCATCAATAGATTATTTAATAGTCTTGAGTCGTCCAGCTCGACACATGGGTGTCGTCTCGGTTGTCCAGCTCGGGTGGAGGACGATGTCCCTGTAGAGCATCTGCAGCCATTCGGACTCGTTACGCATGGCTAGTGAGTCCGGGTGGCGCCACTCCAGCGACATTAAATCTCGAAGCGTCAATAACTCGCCTGTTAGTTCGTTGATGCGCTTCTGCGGATCTGGCGTCTTCTCTGCTTCAGGCGTGCGGTCCCCGGTGTTGTTCTCGGTTTCTTCAGCCATCTGGCCGTAATTGATTCGATCCCGATTCGTTCGGCTCGAATAAATCGAATCAGGCAGATCCATCGCCCATGCTCCATTATCTCACGCCGGAGCTGACGTCTCAAAGCCCGTCTAGCTCAGTCGGTAGAGCGCTGGACTCTTAATCCAGTGGTCGAGGGTTCGAGCCCCTCGGTGGGCGCTTCTTTTCCGCTCGTCTTCCCCTGATGCCAACGCTAGATCCACAAAGTGTGGCTCTATAACAGAGAGCCCTCCTCTTAAATCCAACCAAAATGGGACAATCCCGCAAGACGTCCCTGTGGGACTAAAGCTTTGGGCCGGCGAGTCTATCTCGCCTCGACCAGAGTTAAGAATTAATGATGAATCCAGGCCGGCGAGTCCGTCTCGCCTCGGCCGTTCCCCTCGAACGCGGATGTTTAATGGAGGGGGTGGTTAAAAGTGGGGCCCGAGAAGGCTGAGGTTCATCCTCCTGGTGAGGTCCTCGTTTGTTCTGATGGCGTCAGCGACATAGCTGCGGAGGGAGGTGACGTCCTTCCATGTGCCCATTGAGAGGATCACCTCCAGCGGGACTCCTGATAGAGCCATCTCCGACGCTGCCCCCTTACGGAAGCTGTGGAGACCCGTCCGTGGACCGAACAACGCCTTCACGACTCGTCGGAGGTGTGCGGCTGTGAGCGGTTTGTCTCTGCTCAGGCGCCCGTTGACTATGACTCGCCAGATGGGGGTGTCATCAGCCAGGTAGTGTGTGCCCTCGACCCAGCGTCTAAGTGCCAAGGCCGGGTTGAAGGCGGCTGATAGCCATACGTATGGTACGCGCTTCTTAACTCCCGTTAGGATGGTCTTGGTCCGCTGAATGTGTAGGAGAATGTCGCCGTTCTTGAGTAGCTCCAGGTCGGCCGGGCATAGGGAGAGTATCTCGATGCCTCTGGACACCGTCAGATAGGCGACTGCCCCAAAGAGACATGCCTGATATGACTCAAAGTCGTCACTCCGGCGCCCCAGTGCCTCGATCATCTCAGCCTTGGTGATGGCGCGCGAGCCGCCGGTAGTTCCCGCCGTGCTGGCGCCCTTAGCCGCCTGCTTAACGATGTACTTGGAGTTGGCGGGCGGATGCCAGTCTTTGAGGAACTCCTGTAGCTGAACAATACAGTAGCCCTTCCTCGCCACGTTCGATGGCCCGCAGAAGGAGCCTTCGTCCTTGAGGAAGGCTACAAGCTGGTCTCGATCCGACAGGCTGCGATCGCGAGAGCCTTCGAACCTGGCCACCCAGCCGGCCACCGTCCGAGCAGACGCGTGATTAAGGTGAATCACTCTGTCCGACCTGAGGACTCTGTGGAAAAACGTCCTGAACGCCATCACATTGAACCGTAGGCGTCCTCTGTCCTGTAGGTGAAGTAGGTGGGCCAGATCTGAGCTCGAAGCCGGGACGGAGAGACGGAGTTTCCAGGACGTCCAACTCTTGAGGAGTCTCATCTCCGGCGCTTGAACCTCTGGGTAGAGGAGAAAGACTGCTGAGGTCCAAGACCTCGGGTGTCCAGTCTGAGTCTGAACTCTCGCTGTCGCTATCTTCTGGACTATGACTGCCATAGACGAATTGGGGGCCCAGAGGACGCGACATCCAAGCCTTACGCTCCACGTCCGTTGAGACTGTCTGGACTGGACCCCCACTCCGCGAGGACAGATTCCATGCTGGACTCCAGAGAGGAAGGGAGTCGTGAGAAGTCTCTGGACAGCCGATCTGCTGCCAGGTTGATGATGCCCGGAGTGTGTAGTCCACGGAGTGTCAGGTTCCGGTCCTCCGCCTCCTTCTGGATCTGGGCTAG
>JAHDYR010000055.1:0-47863 GCA_019828565.1 Carpediemonas membranifera | reverse complement strand
ACGACGTCATCTGGCGGGCGATCACCTCAACCGGGGGGTATTTCACTATCGAAGCCGCTACCGGCGTCAACCCTCCGCCACTGGATCCACCAGGCGTACAGCACCGACTTTTCGTGGCACTCATTCCGCAAGGGCGCCACCACGGAGTTGGCTTTAGCCCACACGAGTACCGAAGTCCTCCTGTCCATGGGGACGTGGGCCTCCACGAAAAGCATGCTGAGATATATGGGCAACGGGGTCCGCACACACCCGGGGGTCCAGGGACACCTGGCCTCCATCCTTCTCCAACCACCACTTTAAATCTCTGACGGGAGCTAGTGGCTGGGAGAGTTAGGTAGGGTGGGGCTGACACGCGTTACAACGGCAGATGTAAGCCACAACAGACATTCTTTGACGCGGTCTCTCGAGGAGACGGTCGGTTTGGGCTCGCAAGCGTGCCTGCAAGCCATTCCACTATGCTAGACTAGGCTAGCCACCTAACTCATACTCCCAAGGGGGGGGGGTAAAGGATTTATTCTTCTCGGGCTCCTTTAGGCCCGATGTGCCTTCGGGCATTCGAAATTCTGATGCCATAAACTGCACGTTTCCGTGCGCCCTCTCGGGCGTCTCAGCACCCGGGTGCCAATGGGCTCGAGTGGTACTCGCTAGACTAGGCTAGCCACCTAACTCATACTCCCAAAGGGGAACACCGTCCGCAGATCTGAGGTAAGTAGAGTAATTACAGTGGAGTATGGCGGCTCCATGCCTGCCTCAAGTGCCAGCAGCTCCTTGCTGCTTTCGGCTGGACCGGGCGTCTCCTTGACGGCCTCCGGTGCGATGGTTTATGGTGTTAGAATGGGAACAGGGTGTTTGCAGTTTGTCGGGTTTGACGAGGGTGGTTGCGGATAGCCTCCCCGATGTAAGGCCGGAGAGAGTTGCCGTTAGCCCAGGTTCCGAGTTGGAGTAAGGTCTCTATCGGTGTGCCTGCTAGTGCCAGTTCGGAAGCCGCTCCCTTGCGGAAGCTGTGTAGGCCAATCCTGTTGTCGTGGAAGACTGTGCGTAGCTCCTCTCGCATACGTCGCATTGTGCACGGGGTCTTACGGCTGACCTTCGATGAGGATGTGATCGCGCGCCAGATGCAGGCGTCCGGTGGAAGGTTCAAGCCTCGTACCCATCTCTTCAGGGCCAGCGCTGGGTTGAATGGGCCTAGTAGGGTGTTGGGTAGTGACTTAGTGACCTTTGCAAGCGTCTTTGTGCGACCAAGGAGCAGCTGGGCGTCCCCGTTTGCCTTGAACACGATGTCAGCGCTCGTCAGGTTGAAGATTTCAGCTCCGCGGCTCACGGTCAGGTAAGCAATCGCGGCGAATAGTGTCGCTTGGTACGTCGCGATGTCGCTGTTCCTGGACTTGATGGCCCTGATCATGTCCTCCCTTGTGACTGGGGCTGACCCGCCTGTCATGCCGGTGGTGTTGGCGTTGTCTGCTATGCCTCTTCTGATTTGTGGACAGTAGGTGCTGGGGGTCCAGTCGGAAAAGAGTGGGGCGGCTAAGGTAAGGCTGCGGCGTGGAGAAGTGAAGTGGCATTGGCGATGTGGTCATCACGGCGGGATGCCTTCGGCTTATGGCCTGGCCCGAAGCGGTTTGTGGCCGCATGAACGTAGTCCGTGATCAAAGAAAGGTTGTTGATCGTGAAGAAGCGTTTGTTGTCCGTCACAAGGTGCAATAAACGATCTTTGTTCATACAAACCTCGATGAAGGCCTCAGCGTTCTTCGGCCACGAGCCTTTCGGGCAGTGCTGACGAATTTCTTCCATTACGCGCAGGAGCGCAGCGAACAGCGCTAGTTTCAGGTAATTCGTGTCACCTGGTCCGTCATCGGATGTATGGCAGGATTCGTCGCCTTGCGGCGGCGAATCGAGCAACTTTCCTCTGGATACCATGGCCGAATTTACTTTCCCAGGTTGTCCGAACGACACGCGACTCCGCGGAATTTCGAGCAACTACTCTCGCGCAGGGGCAGGGGATGCGTTATGCGATGCGGCGATGGGGCGGGAGGCGCAGGGGGGCTCGGGGACGACGCAGCCTAGAGTGGCCGAGTCAGCCGAGTCGCGACTCCGGCATTTTGTGGGGAGGGCAGATTATTGGTGGTGCTCGGCCCAACGGGCCTTGCACTGGGAGACATAGTCCGACCAGACGGTCTGGTTGTCCGCCCAGATGGACCAGAATACCCGGTCACGGATGGCGCCCACGAGGGCCGGCCTGCGAATCGCGGCACAGAGGCGGGCGACCCAGCACTCGGTCAGACGGGACTCAGTCTCGCCCAGAACCGTGCAGGCAGCAGGCACGAAGGTGACCTGCCAGTTGCGGTACTCGCGGAGCTTCTCTAGCTCAGCCTCCCGCGGGTGCAGGCTGACCACGAAGTCGACATAGACTTCCTCGTGGACACGGTTCCCGACCACGTCTCTCTCGCCTGCCACCATGAGGTCGGCCACCTTGCGTCTGGGCGCTTCGGTATCGGCCTGCTGGTAGCGGGGGTGACGAGAGGTGAGCGCGACCTCGGCCTGGCAACGGGCCATGGGTCGACCTCTAACGTCGTCGTCGGTCAACACGGCGCTCACAGCGTCTCTAACATGGTTGTGACGCTCGGTGTGGGCGGTTCCCTTGGTGTGTGGGCACGAGAGGGCATGCTGCCAGGTGCAGCGCTGGGCCTGACACAGGGGGCAAGTCTCGGGCCACTCTTCGAACGGGGCGACATCCAGGTGTGCCCTGGCAATTGGGACAAATATTGAGCCAACAGGCTTCGATTCTAGCTCAATTGGAGTGAGTGCGGCCTCTTGCCGGAGAATTCCAGCCGCCGGGGCAGCGCGCTGGGAGGAGTCGTTCAGGGCCTGAGTGGCTGCATTGCGGTCCAAGTTGAAGTCAGACGGCGTTGATGGGCGGTGCTGGACTGTCCAGGCGTCTCTATGGTACTTTGTGAGTTGTTTCTGAGGCTTTTTTGGCCTCCATCTCATAGAGTTCGTCCTTGGTCCTAGGCCACTCTTCGGCGCCTTCAACGGTAAACAGGGCCTCGTCTAGGTGCACAGACCGGTCCGGAAGCAGCTGGTGCAGCTGGTGTTCCGTGCCCAAAAATGCGCATTTCCAGACGAGTGATGGGATTGGCATGCGGAGCCCGTAATCTCCATAATCGAGAGCCATTCTACGAGTTTTGTCTTCCAGACCATCTCTTAGTTGCAGAATGTGCTCTACGCTGCGGCTAAGCATCTGCTCGAAGCGGGATGTCCTGCTTTCGTGCCTAATCGGCGACACAGCTCTGTAGATTGCTGATGGCATCGCAAGAATGCATGAACGAATCATATTCAGCGCAACGCTGGCCGCAGAAGGCCCTACAGTCTCCACCATTTCCACGACGCGAGCAGTCGCCATCTCCATCTCCGAGAAGACATCATCGACAGCTCTTGCCTCACCATGAGCGTCACCAACAGGGATTCCAACGGCTCTACCGTTGACTACCCGCTGAATGGCACCCGGGGAGCCAGCAGCGCTGATCACCATACACTTAGCCGTGTTCACGCGCATGCCGATGCGGCCACAAACCTCAGCCATCCGGTCGTAGAAGCGATCAACTCGTGAGGCCGGCATGGACGCTGGCGCGATCAAGTACGCATCGTCCTGATAGGAGACCATCCTGCACTCCTGGAACTCACCTCTGATCTGGTCCAGGACCGGCTTCATCGCCAGGGTGAACAGCAGCGGAGATATGGGGTCCCCTTGCTGGATGCCCTCCCGGGACGGGATGACAAGGCCTGTTGGTGTGATCATCTTGCCCCCGGCATACATCGTGTGCAGGTACGGTAGCAAGACCGGGGCCCACGCCTGTGCGACCTCAGACAGATGCTGCCGACTGACGGTTCCGTACGCATTGGACATGTCAACGGCGCACAGCTGCGCACCGCCGGCGTACGCTGTCTTCAGAATGTCACCCATGCAGTCCAGGCCGCAGCTCTCGCCCAGTCCGAACTGCCCCTCGCACACACCATCGCCAATAATCCTCAGCCCGACATCGTGGGCTAGGACCTTGCCTGCGAGGCGTCTCAGGCTCTCGCCCATTGCAATGGGCCGGACCTTGGAGTCTCCCTTAGGCAGGGCAACGAGCCTCGAGTGCGACAGGATCTCAGTGTAGGGCTCCCCGTTGATGATGTCGTTGATCAGAGGCGTGACAGCAGCAACAAACTTGTGTTTGCGTAGGCGGTAGGCCAGCTTCAAGTGAAGGAAACTCAGGCCCGAGGGTCCCGGTGCCGAGTCTGCTTTGAGCCTGTCCAGGGCCCATGTCACAGACTCCGGGGTGACCTCATATGACTCCAGCGCACCCGCCCGTTGCTGTGGGTGGAAGAGACGTGGGTCTGCCATTGGCTCGGCCTGCAGCTCCACCAGCTTCTCGTCAACCTCGGTCGGGCTGAGGTCCATGTCCTCAGACAGGAGGATCTTCAGGCCACTGGAGTAGTAGCCGGCCGAGGCCTTGGTGAAGGCCGAGCGCTCCTTGGTCCGGGTCCGCAGTGTCACCTGCTTCTTGGCGGGCTTGTACACCGTCTGACCATGGGTCATGATGGCAATAAGGCCACGCCGTTTCTGCTGGGCAGGCACCTCGTTCAGGGCCTCCAACAGGTTGATGAGACCCTTCACGAATGAGACCGCACCCTTCCTTGAGGGCTTCGACTTCCCAATCCTGCCGGCCTCCGTCGGGGAGGGGAGGAACTTGAGGTCCTCTGGGAGCTCTGGAAGGATGGTCTCCGGCTGCGGGCGGGGAGCAGTGAGCCTTCTTCTGGCTGGCTGGGCCGTCCTTGGCTGCGGGACAGCTGGGAGAGCGGGGTCGACTGGCATACCCAACCCTTCCCTCATGAACGCCACGAACCTGGGTGCGAACGACTTCAGGCCTTGCGGGAACGCATACGAAGGCCGGTTCCTCGGGTGAGCCGCAAAGACCTGCTCGAGGAGAGTCGTCCAGCGTGCTCTGGACATGCGGTTCTGGCCATTTTGCCCCCGGGAGAGCCAGCGGACGGCGTCGACAGACGTCAGCGTCGCGACGACCTGGTCGTTGGTCGACCACATGTCTCTGTCTTCCCGCGGTACATGTGCGTCAAAGCTGCGGCGAACAGCGTCGATGGTCGTGCGGTCGAGCCACCCTGTGAGCCGGTGGGCGGGGTCAACCTGCGGCGGCGGGCGAAGGGGGAGTTGGCTGAGTCACCACGGGCTTCGTGCTCGGTCTCTGGCTCAGCTCTCTCCCCTTCCCCGCCTTCGACGCCCGCCAGGGAGAGGAACTCGGACACTGCGGTGTCGTCGATGTTCCTCTCCTCTGGCTGGGTGGGGGCAACCTGGGCGGGGGTCTGGCGCGTGGGCCTGTCACCCTGCGGGGCGGCTGCGGGCTGCGGCCCAGTTAGGGCGACAGCGGAGTCTGTGGGGGCAGCATCGGCAGGGGTGGGGCTCGGGGGCCTGTCACCCTGCGGGGCGGCTGCGGGCTGCGGCCCAGTTAGGGCGACAGCGGAGTCGGTGGGGGCAGCATCGGCAGGGGGTCTGGCGCGTGGGCCTGTCACCCTGCGGGGCGGCTGCGGGCTGCGGCCCAGTTAGGGCGGCATCGGAGTCGGTGGGGGCAACCTGGGCAGGGGTGGGGCTCGGGGGCCTGTCACCCTGCGGGGCGGCTGCGGGCTGCGGCCCAGTTAGGGCGGCAGCGGAGTCGGTGGGGGCAGCCTGGGCAGGGGTGGGGCTCGGGGGCCTATCACCCTGCTGTTGACGGTCTGCGCGGCCAGCAGCTACGCGACACGCGTATGCTTCTGCCTCGAGGAAGGCAGTGCGGTCTCGCGCAGGGCTTGCCGGGCGGGCCTCCCTCGACACGGCTGATCAGTTGGGCGTATGACTGACGCCCGGTCTTGGCGCGGCGAGCGGCGATCTCGGACGGGCGGAGCGGACGAGGGTGCTCCCTCATGAGCTGCTCATCGGTCCTTCTGCCCCGTATCACGCGCTCGAGGGCCTCGTTGGCACGATCAATCGAGATGGTAGCAGTGAACACCTGGTTGGTGGCTGCGGCGTGGAGAAGTGAAGTGGCATTGGCGATGTGGTCATCACGGCGGGATGCCTTCGGCTTATGGCCTGGCCCGAAGCGGTTTGTGGCCGCATGAACGTAGTCCGTGATCAAAGAAAGGTTGTTGATCGTGAAGAAGCGTTTGTTGTCCGTCACAAGGCGCAATAAACGATCTTTGTTCATACAAACCTCGATGAAGGCCTCAGCGTTCTTCGGCCACGAGCCTTTCGGGCAGTGCTGACGAATTTCTTCCATTACGCGCAGGAGCGCAGCGAACAGCGCTAGTTTCAGGTAATTCGTGTCACCTGGTCCGTCATCGGATGTATGGCAGGATTCGTCGCCTTGCGGCGGCGAATCGAGCAACTTTCCCTCTGGATACCATGGCCGAATTTACTTTCCCAGGTTGTCCGAACGACACGCGACTCCGCGGAATTTCGAGCAACTACTCTCGCGCAGGGGCAGGGGATGCGTTATGCGATGCGGCGATGGGGCGGGAGGCGCAGGGGGGCTCGGGGACGACGCAGCCTAGAGTGGCCGAGTCAGCCGAGTCGCGACTCCGGCATTTTGTGGGGAGGGCAGATTATTGGTGGTGCTCGGCCCAACGGGCCTTGCACTGGGAGACATAGTCCGACCAGACGGTCTGGTTGTCCGCCCAGATGGACCAGAATACCCGGTCACGGATGGCGCCCACGAGGGCCGGCCTGCGAATCGCGGCACAGAACGGGCGACCCAGCACTCGGTCAGACGGGACTCAGTCTCGCCCAGAACCGTGCAGGCAGCAGGCACGAAGGTGACCTGCCAGTTGCGGTACTCGCGGAGCTTCTCTAGCTCAGCCTCCCGCGGGTGCAGGCTGACCACGAAGTCGACATAGACTTCCTCGTGGACACGGTTCCCGACCACGTCTCTCTCGCCTGCCACCATGAGGTCGGCCACCTTGCGTCTGGGCGCTTCGGTATCGGCCTGCTGGTAGCGGGGGTGACGAGAGGTGAGCGCGACCTCGGCCTGGCAACGGGCCAACAATGCAGGTAGAAATACCGACAAGGATCAGGGATTCCACGCAGAAGCAGTGGGAGGACATCAGGGAACTACTGGACAGCTTCCTCGCTGAAAGGAACGATTCAAGGACTCTACTTCTTCGTAGAACAGGCAAGTTTACAGGAAAGTCGCTCAATGCGAACTCCAAAGGACGCAAGGAAGTAATCATGAACGCCAGACGCATCCTCTTCGCAACCGGCGTCACTGACAACAAGGACATCATCCTCAGGAACCCATGCGGCATCCACGGCCTCCGCGACCTTTTCTACATGCTCACAGAGGCGCTCAACCCCAGAGACGAGGAAGCAAAGGACATGGCACAGGCACTGGAGCCCAAGACGCTGAAAGCGGGCTTCACTGGCATGGCAAGATGGCCATCTGAGAAGGACATCGAGACGGCGATCCTCAAGCCGAAGGAAGATGGGCCCATCGAATGGGATGTAGACAGGGACAGCGTCAAGAAGGCCGAAGGGTCGTTCATACTGGTATCAGGGGCTCATGGAGACGAGGCCGTAGAAGGCGTGCCTTACGACAAGGTATGGGATCCGGCAAACCAAGGCCCGGTCACCAGAGTGGCCTACGAGCAAGAGGACGGCAAGTACAGGGTCATCCTAGAGCTAAGCGACACGTCAGCATGGTCCATCAGCCGCTTCATGGAGGAGGCTAGGGACATCCTCAGGCTTCAGGCACCGGAGGCCCCGGCCATATGGCAGGCAGCATGGAACAAGTCAGGGATCTACCTGAAGGGCAGAACCAATATCCTGGGCGAAGGGGAGGAGACCCCCCTTAGCAACGAGCCGCCGTTCCGGAAGGTGAGGAAGGTGAGGCTGGAAGTGCTCAAGGCCACCTCGGTCCGCAGCAATAGGGACGAACATGCCGATCTGGACAGGTCGTCCGCTAGCACGGTCATCGACGGAGACGAGGAGCAACATGTCAAGGACAAGGAGGAACGACGCCAGCAGGCCACCATGCCCGGCAGAAGAAGCCTCGACGACAGCCTCCTGGAAGTGAACAAGGACATGGTCGGGGCCAACCAAGGCAAGATCGACCAGGACGAGGAGGTCGACTCAAACAAGGTCAGCAGCCAGCCGCCGAGGATGCCTAGAAAGGACAAGGAGAAACGACTGGTGATCGGAGCCATCGACTTCGAGTGCGCAGACCCTGGCGTCAAGAAGGCAGGGATCCCTGCCATCCCGGTTGAGGGCGGGATCGTACTCTTTGACCTCAGCACTGGGGACATTCTTGGACACGGGCATGGCCTGTATTACCAGGACATACCGGCAGCAAGCATGGACCAAGCGAGGTACACGGCATGGGCAGTGACGGGGCTGCCGCCGGCCACCTTCGTGGAGGTCGGGACGGGGCGGCCGCCGATCGAGTATGAGAAGCACATACATACTTTCAGGGACTGGGCCAACCGCCTGGCGGCTCAGCTGGCAAGGATCGAAAGGTCGGAGGGTTGGAAGATAATCATGTATGCAAAGGGGGTGGAGATGGAAAGCTTCCTCCTCACGAACCCCACAAATGGACTGGAGCAAGGAACCAGGGAATTCTTCCAAGCTAGGCTGGTGGACGAGAAGAAGCTACCAGAGATCCTGGAGAACAACGGCAAGGAGGAGGCTGGCCAAAACCTCAGGGACAACCTCGACAAGGCCAACTACCTGGAAGCAGTAACAACATGGTCAAATGGATGGCAGAACAGGAGCGAGCCCAAGGGAGTCTGTCCGTACCACAGACACACCGCGGGTTGCTACCACTGTGGGTTGGCGGATACAGTAGTCTTCACAGCCAGGATCAGGGCCCTATGCAAGGAGAGGATGAGCACCCCAGACGTCTACCACTACATGGGTAAGGCACTCGACAAGACCATGGAAGCAGTCGGGAAGGCGGAGCCGGGCATGGATATCATGGGAAGCCCGGAATTCGCGACAAGGAGGGACACCTTTGAGATCTTCGGCACGTACCCGATCGGGGACGCAAGGGACGTCAGCAGGGAAGTCGGCGACAGGATCCTCGTAGTCCCGGACAACGGACACCGCTTCGGCATCGGCTTCGGGTTCGGGGAGGTTCTGTTGGGCATGAAGGGCATCTTACTGGCCCCCTCACAATCATGGACAACGAAGGTGTACTGGAGAGAAGCCCGCTATGGACCATCATGGAAAGAGCCACGGCTAACCAGCTCCGCATGGTACGCGTCAGGAAGGGCCTAGGGGCAGCAAGGGAGGAGGACATCATAACCATGGCCATGCTATAC
Source organism: Carpediemonas membranifera (assembly GCA_019828565.1). NCBI lineage: Eukaryota > Fornicata > Carpediemonas > Carpediemonas membranifera. Next base: position 38,524 of record JAHDYR010000055.1, on the reverse strand, counting down.
GAGTGGTGGCCCTCGAAGGAGGCTACGGCTCATCAAGGAGTCTGGGGCTGCGACGACCTAGCAGAGAGCCTCAGGGACTATGAGAAGGTCATAGTCAACGTCAAGGCCCCCCAGGAACAGGGGTAGGATCACCCTAGGGGCGAGCTTCATCCCGAGAGACTGGGGGCATGGTCAGGGTCAGCGAGGCTGGGACCATCCTAAGCCGCATGCGCAAGGAAGGGGCCAGACTAGTCTCGGCAGCTATCCCGGACGAGCCCAGAGCCAACACAGTCAATGTCCCAGGCATCACGTATGTCCCCACCATCGACGGAAAGTCCGAACAGCCATACCAAAGTAGGTTCTTCGACAACGGCCTGGAGGAAAAGGCGAGGCGGATTAGCATCAGGATGGTGGGCAGGCACTTCGGCCAGGACGCGGATCAAGGACATCACGACCAGCATGGAGACAGGGAAGAGGACAGAAGGGTAGGACACGGAGCCGGCGGTAGAGCTGGTGTCAGAGCTGACGACAGAACCGGCGACAGAGCTGGTAACATGAACAGGACCTCGGATCGTAACCACGGAGGAGACGACAGGGAGAGACAGGACAACACGGGAACGCAGATGAGAGGCTCGTTCAGCGGGAACACCTGGGCCGGTAGAGGCTCAGAGGGAGGCATGGACAACAGCAAGGATCACTCTTCCTCCACGACGCTCAAGCGCAAGGAGGGCAGCACGAGTAGGATCATGGACTCGGACAGCGGAAAGAGAAGCAGGCACGAAGAGGACACGGACTGGGAGTCTGGAAGCAGACAGGCAACCGGCATGGACTCGGAGAAGCTGCGGCTCCGAAAGCAGTTGGCAGAGGCGCAACAAGAGATCTCAGCGCTCAAGGCTGCCCGACTCATGCAAGAGCAAGGCCACGGAAGGTTGGTGCTCTCCGGCGTCGCGACTAAGCCCAGCAAGGAGAAGCCCACGATCCCCCGGCACAAGCACAAGAAGGCTAAGAAGGCCAAGCAGATCTCACCCATGGACCTGATGACCCAGTTCATCACGGTAATGCAGAGTCTACAAGGACAGCAAGTGAGTCAGGCCGAGGACAGCTGCAGCGGCAGTGGGGAGTCCACGGAGGAGGAGTAAGGACATGGTAAAGCAGTATTCTTTCAAGGAACAAGCAACATTTTCTTTATAATTCACAAGCCCTGGCTCCCACCCAGGGCCCGGCATTAGCTGAAATGCACTGCCGGTAGGCTGTAGCGGCAGCCAAAGGGGGGTCACGTCATATCGTCCCCCTCCTAAGTACCCCTGCCCGAAGAATGGAAGGTCACCAGGTGGTAACAAGGTTGGCCTGACAAGGGTCACCGAGACCGGCATCTAGGCCCCTTGTTAGGACAAGGATAGCAGGAGAGGAGCGGGAAGCTGGGGCTCCCAAATTCTGGGAATTCGCAGGATAAGGAAACAGGACAAAGGCAATGGTAACCTACAAGATACTTAGTCTGAACACAGAGGGACACATAGGAAGAGGAAAAGGACTTCACGGCGTCTATGGCAACGGCGATTCAGCTAAGGTTGAAGGACATAGAGGCAGTACTCATACAAGAGACATGGAGAACGGCGAATACGAGGGTTCATTGCTTCATGGACCTTGACTACGCACTAGCAGGGAGGGAGACGGAAGAGGACCTGGTCTTAGCCAACGAAAAACGAAAGGCGGATGTCAAAAGTCAGCACCGCATCAACCGACAACTAGGCATAGCAGGCAATGACGAACCTGCGCCAAGATGGAAGGGAACAAGGGAAGGCATCGGCACGAGAGTGAGCCCACACGCAACTGCAAAGTGGGACATCGGCATAACGGACAGCCTATCGGGAAGAGTGCAAGCCAGCATAATGAGAACCGGCAGGGACATACTAGTCATCAACGTGTATGGCCCTCCATCCGGCCACAGCAAGCAGGAGAAGGATGGATTCAGGGACACTATACAGAAGATCATGGACATGAAAGGGAGCATGGAGGCCATAATTATGGGAGACTGGAACATCGACCCAGGCCAGATGGAAAGATCCACCCGGTGGAAGGATATGATGGAGAAGCACAGGCTCAAAGCCATCATACCCAAGTCTGGGACGCTCACATCAGGAACATCAACCCCGGACTTTGCAGTGACAACACCAGGAATCCAGGGGGCGGAGATTGAGGTGGTAGAGTCTCAGAAGGTCGGGGTATGGGGCTCAGCACACAATGGAATCACACTAGCATGGAAGGAACAACGGTACTATGGCAGAAGTGAGCGAGACGTGGCTCTGGCCATACCCGAGGTGCACACCTGGCCCATGAAAAAGAAGGAGGGGCCAGTCACAGTCTCAAAGCTGAACAGGATCAAGAGCTCGGACCAATGGGAAGAGACTATAAGAGCATGCATGGGCGACCCAGTGAACAACAGGGGAGCAAAGGCAAGGGACAAAGTGTTCGGGAACGGAGTGTGGAGCGAACTCCAGCGAACCCCATGGACAGAAATAGACATTTGGGAAGGCCTCACGGCAGGACTACGGGAACTGGCAAAGGTTTACAACAGCTTCAAGGTGGAATAGAAGCATGTCATGAACCCCTGACTCCAGGACCGGGAAGGGATGGACAAGGAATCAGCCATGGACCACCCTCGCTGGGTGCTAAGCTCCTGGGATCAGTGAGGAAAGGCCCCACGTATCCCGGTAGCCAGGAACCAAAGCAAGGGAAGGAACGACTGCAAGGAATTAACAGGAAGGACAGACCAGAAATAAGAAAGAAAGGACATGCAACAAGGACAGAGCAAGGATAAGGTCAAGGAAATCCATATTATGGAATGGCTGGCAGTCAAAAGGATAGTCAACTACAGGGACCAGGATATACCAGTCAGAAACAGAGAATGGGGGCGGGGCACGGTTATGTGGGAAGCTAGGGAGAGAGTGCAGCATCTACTGGAGGGCACCAGAGAGGGAGCCCCTAAACCAGCGCTACTGGATTATGGCATGGAAACGATCAGGAGGGGGGTGGATGAAGCGGTGCAAAAGCCGTACGGCACTAGGACTAATGGAAATCATGGGGACAAGGAAATTAAGCAAGTGTCTGCAAGGTAAGCCTACGGTAGACCGAAAGGCTGGGAAGGGGCAAAGCAGGGCGGAATGGAAGAGAATTGTATCCATTGCAGCCAATGTCAGCCCATCCCCATCGTCGGCAGAGAGAGGGGAGGGCCCTATGAGAGCCATCACAGAGCTGGCCCAAGGCGCTGACCTGAAGAGAGAAATTAGCAGACTATGCCCCCTATGCTCGGAGGAGTCGGAGGTGAGCCTGTTCTACAGGATCATTAGGGAAAAGCCAGGACCAGCAAGGAAGCAGGAAATGATCAGGGGAGTGGGCAGAGGGCCAGAGGCTAGGATCGGCAGCGCACATAATCTGTGAATGCCCGGCAGTAGACAGGGGAGAAGCTTGGACAAAGCTGTGGACAGCAGCGAAGCACAAAACTAAGGACTTGGAAGTAAGGCAGGGCCCCCAGGGCGAATGGTACCAGGAAAGACCCATCCTAGAATTACAGCAACTAATAATATGGGGCTCGGAGGACATTTGGGAAGGCCTCACGGCAGGACTACGGGAACTGGCAAAGGTTTACAACAGCTTCAAGGTGGAATAGAAGCATGTCATGAACCCCTGACTCCAGGACCGGGAAGGGATGGACAAGGAATCAGCCATGGACCACCCTCGCTGGTGCTAAGCTCCTGGGATCAGTGAGGAAAGGCCCCACGTATCCCGGTAGCCAGGAACCAAAAGCAAGGGAAGGAACGACTGCAAGGAATTAACAGGAAGGACAGACCAGAAATAAGAAAGAAAGGACATGCAACAAGGACAGAGCAAGGATAAGGTCAAGGAAATCCATATTCATATGGTTGCACCACTCGTTGGGACCCCAAGGAAACTGCAGGGACTGGCCACGGGGGTCGGAGGGGCACAGGTGCCCCTGCCGCCCTTGTTAACGACATGGGAAACCAAGGACATGTAGTGCAAGCGAAATGTTGTAAGGGGTAACAGGACAACCAGGCCTAGTGCCTGGGGCTGCCGCTGACCCACGCCACCTAACCGGGGTAGACAGCATGGACTTAGTCACTTTCCCCGCCTTCGGGTAGGCTTCTTAACAGAGTCGAGGGGGCATGGAATTGGGGAACCGGACAGACGAGAGGGTGCCGTGGCTGAACGGCTCTACAAGGACTGCAGGGAAGCAAGGAGTGTCATAGTCAAGGTTCTGCAGGACGATCCTGCCTGTCAATGCCCCGAGGACAGACCCCCAGGCTCCCCGGATAGTTGCCGGACTTTCAGGGAGACAGGAAAGCATATTTGCACGGAGATGGCCGCAGGGCCTCTGGGGCGATTGGAATCGGCTTTCCGCGGAGACAGTAGCACCGAAAGCCCAAGGCAAACGCTGCTGACCAGTTTGCCACGGGAAATAGGCAGTACCCCGGGGCACTCAGCTCCAAGACAACGGGAAACAAGCTCAGTCCGGGGTCAGAATCCAAGCACCATAAATTTCTTTCTTCGGCCTGGCAACGGGCCATGGGTCGACCTCTAACGTCGTCGTCGGTCAACACGGCGCTCACAGCGTCTCTAACATGGTTGTGACGCTCGGTGTGGGCGGTTCCCTTGGTGTGTGGGCACGAGAGGGCATGCTGCCAGGTGCAGCGCTGGGCCTGACACAGGGGGCAAGTCTCGGGCCACTCTTCGAACGGGGCGACATCCAGGTGTGCCCTGGCAATTGGGACAAATATTGAGCCAACAGGCTTCGATTCTAGCTCAATTGGAGTGAGTGCGGCCTCTTGCCGGAGAATTCCAGCCGCCGGGGCAGCGCGCTGGGAGGAGTCGTTCAGGGCCTGAGTGGCCGCATTGCGGTCCAAGTTGAAGTCAGACGGCGTTGATGGGCGGTGCTGGACTGTCCAGGCGTCTCTATGGTACTTTGTGAGTTGTTTCTGAGGCTTTTTGGCCTCCATCTCATAGAGTTCGTCCTTGGTCCTAGGCCACTCTTCGGCGCCTTCAACGGTAAACAGGGCCTCGTCTAGGTGCACATACCGGTCCGGAAGCAGCTGGTGCAGCTGGTGTTCCGTGCCCAAAAATGCGCATTTCCAGACGAGTGATGGGATTGGCATGCGGAGCCCGTAATCTCCATAATCGAGAGCCATTCTACGAGTTTTGTCTTCCAGACCATCTCTTAGTTGCAGAATGTGCTCTACGCTGCGGCTAAGCATCTGCTCGAAGCGGGATGTCCTGCTTTCGTGCCTAATCGGCGACACAGCTCTGTAGATTGCGGATGGCATCGCAAGAATGCATGAACGAATCATATTCAGCGCAACGCTGGCCGCAGAAGGCCCTACAGTCTCCACCATTTCCACGACGCGAGCAGTCGCCATCTCCATCTCCGAGAAGACATCATCGACAGCTCTTGCCTCACCATGAGCGTCACCAACAGGGATTCCAACGGCTCTACCGTTGACTACCCGCTGAATGGCACCCGGGGAGCCAGCAGCGCTGATCACCATACACTTAGCCGTGTTCACGCGCATGCCGATGCGGCCACAAACCTCAGCCATCCGGTCGTAGAAGCGATCAACTCGTGAGGCCGGCATGGACGCTGGCGCGATCAAGTACGCATCGTCCTGATAGGAGACCATCCTGCACTCCTGGAACTCACCTCTGATCTGGTCCAGGACCGGCTTCATCGCCAGGGTGAACAGCAGCGGAGATATGGGGTCCCCTTGCTGGATGCCCTCCCGGGACGGGATGACAAGGCCTGTTGGTGTGATCATCTTGCCCCCGGCATACATCGTGTGCAGGTACGGTAGCAAGACCGGGGCCCACGCCTGTGCGACCTCAGACAGATGCTGCCGACTGACGGTTCCGTACGCATTGGACATGTCAACGGCGCACAGCTGCGCACCGCCGGCGTACGCTGTCTTCAGAATGTCACCCATGCAGTCCAGGCCGCAGCTCTCGCCCAGTCCGAACTGCCCCTCGCACACACCATCGCCAATAATCCTCAGCCCGACATCGTGGGCTAGGACCTTACCTGCGAGGCGTCTCAGGCTCTCGCCCATTGCAATGGGCCGGACCTTGGAGTCTCCCTTAGGCAGGGCAACGAGCCTCGAGTGCGACAGGATCTCAGTGTAGGGCTCCCCGTTGATGATGTCGTTGATCAGAGGCGTGACAGCAGCAACAAACTTGTGTTTGCGTAGGCGGTAGGCCAGCTTCAAGTGAAGGAAACTCAGGCCCGAGGGTCCCGGTGCCGAGTCTGCTTTGAGCCTGTCCAGGGCCCATGTCACAGACTCCGGGGTGACCTCATATGACTCCAGCGCACCCGCCCGTTGCTGTGGGTGGAAGAGACGTGGGTCTGCCATTGGCTCGGCCTGCAGCTCCACCAGCTTCTCGTCAACCTCGGTCGGGCTGAGGTCCATGTCCTCAGACAGGGAGGATCTTCAGGCCACTGGAGTAGTAGCCGGCCGAGGCCTTGGTGAAGGCCGAGCGCTCCTTGGTCCGGGTCCGCAGTGTCACCTGCTTCTTGGCGGGCTTGTACACCGTCTGACCATGGGTCATGATGGCAATAAGGCCACGCCGTTTCTGCTGGGCAGGCACCTCGTTCAGGGCCTCCAACAGGTTGATGAGACCCTTCACGAATGAGACCGCACCCTTCCTTGAGGGCTTCGACTTCCCAATCCTGCCGGCCTCCGTCGGGGGAGGGGAGGAACTTGAGGTCCTCTGGGAGCTCTGGAAGGATGGTCTCCGGCTGCGGGCGGGGAGCAGTGAGCCTTCTTCTGGCTGGCTGGGCCGTCCTTGGCTGCGGGACAGCTGGGAGAGCGGGGTCGACTGGCATACCCAACCCTTCCCTCATGAACGCCACGAACCTGGGTGCGAACGACTTCAGGCCTTGCGGGAACGCATACGAAGGCCGGTTCCTCGGGTGAGCCGCAAAGACCTGCTCGAGAAGAGTCGTCCAGCGTGCTCTGGACATGCGGTTCTGGCCATTTTGCCCCCGGGAGAGCCAGCGGACGGCGTCGACAGACGTCAGCGTCGCGACGACCTGGTCGTTGGTCGACCACATGTCTCTGTCTTCCCGCGGTACATGTGCGTCAAAGCTGCGGCGAACAGCGTCGATGGTCGTGCCGTCGAGCCACCCTGTGAGCCGGTGGGCGGGGTCAACCTGCGGCGGCGGGCGAAGGGGGGAGTTGGCTGAGTCACCACGGGCTTCGTGCTCGGTCTCTGGCTCAGCTCTCTCCCCTTCCCCGCCTTCGACGCCCGCCAGGGAGAGGAACTCGGACACTGCGGTGTCGTCGATGTTCCTCTCCTCTGGCTGGGTGGGGGCAACCTGGGCGGGGGTGGGGCTCGGGGGCCTGTCACCCTGCGGGGCGGCTGCGGGCTGCGGCCCAGTTAGGGCGACAGCGGAGTCGGTGGGGGCAGCATCGGCAGGGGTCTGGCGCGTGGGCCTGTCACCCTGCGGGGCGGCTGCGGGCTGCGGCCCAGTTAGGGCGGCAGCGGAGTCGGTGGGGGCAGCATCGGCGGGGATCTGGCGCGTGGGCCTGTCACCCTGCGGGGCGGCTGCGGGCTGCGGCCCAGTTAGGGCGGCAGCGGAGTCGGTGGGGGCAGCCTGGGCAGGGGGTGGGGCTCGGGGGCCTATCACCCTGCTGTTGACGGTCTGCGCGGCCAGCAGCTACGCGACACGCGTATGCTTCTGCCTCGAGGAAGGCAGTGCGGTCTCGCGCAGGGCTTGCCGGGCGGGCCTCCTCGACACGGCTGATCAGTTGGGCGTATGACTGACGCCCGGTCTTGGCGCGGCGAGCGGCGATCTCGGACGGGCGGAGCGGACGAGGGTGCTCCCTCATGAGCTGCTCATCGGTCCTTCTGCCCCGTATCACGCGCTCGAGGGCCTCGTTGGCACGATCAATCGAGATGGTAGCAGTGAACACCTGGTTGGTGGCTGCGGCGTGGAGAAGTGAAGTGGCATTGGCGATGTGGTCATCACGGCGGGATGCCTTCGGCTTATGGCCTGGCCCGAAGCGGTTTGTGGCCGCATGAACGTAGTCCGTGATCAAAGAAAGGTTGTTGATCGTGAAGAAGCGTTTGTTGTCCGTCACAAGGCGCAATAAACGATCTTTGTTCATACAAACCTCGATGAAGGCCTCAGCGTTCTTCGGCCACGAGCCTTTCGGGCAGTGCTGACGAATTTCTTCCATTACGCGCAGGAGCGCAGCGAACAGCGCTAGTTTCAGGTAATTCGTGTCACCTGGTCCGTCATCGGATGTATGGCAGGATTCGTCGCCTTGCGGCGGCGAATCGAGCAACTTTCCTCTGGATACCATGGCCGAATTTACTTTCCCAGGTTGTCCGAACGACACGCGACTCCGCGGAATTTCGAGCAACTACTCTCGCGCAGGGGCAGGGGATGCGTTATGCGATGCGGCGATGGGGCGGGAGGCGCAGGGGGGCTCGGGGACGACGCAGCCTAGAGTGGCCGAGTCAGCCGAGTCGCGACTCCGGCATTTTGTGGGGAGGGCAGATTATTGGTGGTGCTCGGCCCAACGGGCCTTGCACTGGGAGACATAGTCCGACCAGACGGTCTGGTTGTCCGCCCAGATGGACCAGAATACCCGGTCACGGATGGCGCCCACGAGGGCCGGCCTGCGAATCGCGGCACAGAGGCGGGCGACCCAGCACTCGGTCAGACGGGACTCAGTCTCGCCCAGAACCGTGCAGGCAGCAGGCACGAAGGTGACCTGCCAGTTGCGGTACTCGCGGAGCTTCTCTAGCTCAGCCTCCCGCGGGTGCAGGCTGACCACGAAGTCGACATAGACTTCCTCGTGGACACGGTTCCCGACCACGTCTCTCTCGCCTGCCACCATGAGGTCGGCCACCTTGCGTCTGGGCGCTTCGGTATCGGCCTGCTGGTAGCGGGGGTGACGAGAGGTGAGCGCGACCTCGGCCTGGCAACGGGCCATGGGTCGACCTCTAACGTCGTCGTCGGTCAACACGGCGCTCACAGCGTCTCTAACATGGTTGTGACGCTCGGTGTGGGCGGTTCCCTTGGTGTGTGGGCACGAGAGGGCATGCTGCCAGGTGCAGCGCTGGGCCTGACACAGGGGGCAAGTCTCGGGCCACTCTTCGAACGGGGCGACATCCAGGTGTGCCCTGGCAATTGGGACAAATATTGAGCCAACAGGCTTCGATTCTAGCTCAATTGGGGTGAGTGCGGCCTCTTGCCGGAGAATTCCAGCCGCCGGGGCAGCGCGCTGGGAGGAGTCGTTCAGGGCCTGAGTGGCCGCATTGCGGTCCAAGTTGAAGTCAGACGGCGTTGATGGGCGGTGCTGGACTGTCCAGGCGTCTCTATGGTACTTTGTGAGTTGTTTCTGAGGCTTTTTGGCCTCCATCTCATAGAGTTCGTCCTTGGTCCTAGGCCACTCTTCGGCGCCTTCAACGGTAAACAGGGCCTCGTCTAGGTGCACAGACCGGTCCGGAAGCAGCTGGTGCAGCTGGTGTTCCGTGCCCAAAAATGCGCATTTCCTTTTTTTTTTTTTGAGTCTCAACTCTCAATTCCAATTTGTCCCTATGTTACTTTTTTCTAGCAGGATTTAAAGTTTGATACTGCGCATGCGTATTGCTTAGGTATAGCCAAGTACTACCATACCACTTTGAAGATCCAGCTCCGGCTCATCGTCGAGTTCATTTTTTCTTGCAACCGTAGATTATCTAGCTTTTTGAGGTCGAAGATAATCTAGGGATGTTGACAGTATGGAGGATTGGGTCGACTGTTTACCAGTGGCACAATTTATTGTTAACTCAACACAGGTAACACCCAGAGCGGCCCATCACCTCACGCCGGCTGAGATTATCTTTGGAAGCGACATGCGAGTGCCGAGTGAGATTGTATTCACGAGCCAAGATGACAGCGCGGACTATCCGGCAGATAATGGCGAGGCGGTGAAACTCGCGAGACAGATGGCCGCGGCACGCATCCGAGCCATGCAAGAGGACGCGCGCAACCGGGTTGGGTCCCCGCCGGTTATTGATTCAGAGTGGGTGCTGGTGAAGTATCCGACTAAGCCACCTTCCAAGCTTGCGGCAGGTTGGCGAGGCCCAATGCAGCTAGTGAGCCCGGTTATCGTCGACAACTTACCGGTAGCATACAATGTGAGAGACGTGAACTCGGGTAAGGAGTTCAGGGTAGCATCCGAGCGCGTGAGGTCTTTCGAGGGTGACTTGTCACGCGACTCAGCACAGGCCCTGGCAGCGACCACTGATGCCGAGTACGTTGTCGAGTGCATTTACGATTCATCCAATGAGAAGTCGATCAAGAATAGGAAGTTCCACGTGCACTGGAAAGGGTATGAGCCATGCGAGGACACTTGGGAACCTTACGAGAACGTCAAGGACTGCGAAGCGTTAGATATATTTCTCGGAAAAGCATAAGCCTACCACTTATACGTACCTGTAAAAGGCAGGTAAGGCAGCCAACAGAATTTATTCTTCGTCGATCGCACCAGCAGACTCGCGCAGCCGGGCCAGGAGCAGCTCAGGGTGCCACTCAGGGCGAACACGCGGCCAAAGACGGGCATTGGTGAGGTAGTTGGTGATCGGGAGGCAAGTGCACATGGATTGCGTGAGCTGAGTGAGTCCAGGCACGGCGTAATTCTGATACTTAACCATGTGCCCTTAACCTGCGGAATTCGTAAAACAGTCTTTATCATATTTCTGGGCCCTAGCACGGCACAGTATCGATACTGCCGATTCAAATGAAGACTCTTACAATTGACACCCCGTTCGCCGTCGAGAGAGCACTCCAGGAGTACCTCTCGGCGATGCCCCACGAGAAGAATCCAATTTCGTTCTTTAGGGCATTGTCCCCCGAGACAACAGAAAAACTTCGCGCCCAGTGGCGCCCAACCACTCTTTTTGACACTTTCGAGGACCTACAACGAACCGTTCTGTCCGATTCCGATGCTCGCCGCGCAGCGAACACAAGCTCTGCCAGTACTGCGGCACGAGCCCGTACAACGAAGACCGACAACCTCACCGCCATCTGGGTAGAGGAGGTACAGAAGACCATAAGAAAAGCCACGTTCGCCGCCTGTAGCGAGTGTGCAGCTAAGCACAAGGACCCCACCCTGACAGCAATGACCCGGGAGTGCCTTGAAGCTCAACATCCCCAGATACTGACTGACTGCGGCAAGAAGGCCCGCGACTTCTTCACCCAGCTGACCGACGACCACGACATCGCAAACGTCGAGACAGTCGCACGGCCTGGCAACCTGACCGGCCCGGACGGCGAAGACGTCTCGGTGGCGTTCGTGTATATGCCCCCAGTGCCCGAGGAGACCAAGCCCGCCCCCTCCTCGGCGGCTTGGCCAGTCTTCGATGGCGGGGACGTCTACGCTTTCCTCGCCAAGGAGGCGACCTCCATCGCCCCCTACCTCGCATATACCCTCTTGACTAGTACGGACCCGGGCGCAAGAGCCAAGCTCCTCAAGGCAAAGCTCGACAACATCACGCTATACGGTCCGGAGCCCCGGCACCGAACGGCCGTCGAGAAGGCACGTAAGCTCATAAGCGCCCTCAACCCAGACATCAAGGACGTCCCCACCATCTCCGCAAAACTGCTCGAGCGGATCATTCGGGACTTCGCCACTAGAGGTTTCTCCAAAGAAGCCGAGGATGTATACGAAGAAGAGATTGAGGACTACTCCGACAAGATCAGCGAACTTCTCGACAAACTACGCGACTTGGATGTTGATCACGACGAGAACATCATTATCCCATGGCGTGCCTTCAGACTCGCCAGCCCACAAGCCGACAACAACGAGCAGGCGTCGGGCACTTCAGGCAGGAAGCCGCTCGCTCGCAGGCTCGATGGTCGCGATCCGTTCCAGCAGTTCAGGGACAAGACCAAGTTCCGCATGCCTCCTTCCCACACGAGATACTGCACACAGCATGGCTGGAACCCGCACCACGAGACGAAGGACTGCAGGTTCCTCATCAGACGGGAGGCTTACAAGGCCCAAGAACGCCAGCCACAGACCGAGAAGCGTCAGGAACGCAGACCCGAAGAGCGGCAAAAGCAGCCCGGCAACCGCGCACGCCCTGTGGCGCCCACCAGTCACCAACAGTCGGATCGCCGGGCCGGCCGCATGGACCTCCGCCCCTCGTCTACCCTGAAGAACCCCCGCCGCGTCGATGAGGTGTTTGACGCGGATGAAGCGTCTCATTCGGAGTTGGAGAACGAAGTCTACGAGATCGAGGACATCATACTCGACAAGGACCCGGTGAAGGTCCCGGCTGTTATCAACGGCCAGCACATGAACGTCAAGTTCGACATCGGCGCTTGCACGTCGGTCATATCAGCCCCTGCCCTCGCAGCGATCCCCGACGTGACCCTGATACCGACCTCAGTCGAACTTCTCGGCGCTGGGGACGATATCATCTCCACTGGCAAAGCCGCCAAGGTCTCGCTGACCCTCCCCAGTGTCGACGGAAAGACCGTGACCACCACTGCGTTGCTCATGGTCACGAAGGGCCAGAGGAAGAAGGTCCTCATTGGACGCGATTTGCTCCACCGCCTCGGCTTCCTGCTGAACGACCGGCTACTAATACCGTCCGCTGACCCGATCGATGACGACGACGGCCTGGGACAGCACCCCTACCTCGACTCGACAACAGAAGAAGTCGACCCCGAGGAAGAGTGGCGCAAGGTTAAGCTGCCGACCGAAGAGAACCCGGAGCTGGCTGCCTGGCTGACCGACTTCCTTCGCGAGCGCAAGGCCGTGTTTGGCCCTCTACCTCCGGATGGCAGCAGGATGCCGCCACACGAGATCGTCGTCGATCCAAGCCGCCCTACACCCAGGGCCCGACCCAGGCCGTTGAAGGGTGACCCGGGAAACTCAGCCCTCGCGGAGATCGACAAGATGCTCAACCAGGGCGTGATCCGAGAGAGTCAAAGTCCGCACTCTAGCCCGCACGTCATGGCAAAGAAGAAGAGCGGCGAAGACCGCTTCTGCATCGCTTACAACGTCTTGAACAACGCCACCATCGACGACCTGTACCCCACGCCGGACATCCGATCGTTTGTACACGAGGCGAGCGGATGCTCCGTGTTCGCGGCGCTCGACCTGCGCAGCGGATACTGGCAGCAGAACATGGCAACCGATAGCATCCCGCTCACCGCATTCACCGTCCCGGGCGGGCATTACGAGTTCTTACGTACACCATTCGGGCTGAAGAACGCCCCAGCAAAGTTCCAGCGAGCCATGGACGAGATGCTCGCTGGTATCGACGGTTCGAGAGCCTATATCGACGATATCTTTGCGTACGCCCGCTCCATTCAGGATTTCAAGTCGACCCTCACCCAGATCTTCGACCAGTTGGAAGCTTACGATATCAAACTCCGCGCCGACAAGTGTGCCATTGGCATGAAGGAGGTTGAAGTATGTGGGTTTATAGTCAACGAGTCTGGCAGGTCGGTTTCCCCCTCACGTATCGCAGCCATCCAGGACCTCACACCCCCAACGACGACAACGGAGCTGCGCCGCACGCTAGGCAAGTTCAACTATCTGTCAAACTATATCCCACACCTCGCCCACGCATCAGCCCCGCTCAACGCCCTCCTAAAGGGATCGCCGCAGAAGTCGGCCCCCCTCGATTGGACTGCCACTGAGGACGAAGCATTCGCCCGTATGAAGACCCTAGTAGCCGAGCACACCGCCCTCGCGCTCCCAGACCTGAGTGCAAAGTGGACTCTCGAGACCGACGCATCGTCGACCGCCATCGGTGGTGTACTGTGGCAGGGCGAGGGTGACGAGAAGGTCCCACTCGCCTTCTACAGCAAGACCCTCGACGAGACCCAGCAACGGTGGTCCACGGTGGAACAGGAGCTTTTCGCCATTGTCTATTGTGTAACGCGACCAGAGTTTTCCCCCCTCTTCAAGCTGAAGCCGTTCGAGCTTCGCACGGACCATCGTAATCTGATATGGCTACTCAGGAAGACAGACGAGGACGGCACTAAGAAACTGACACGATGGCGACTCACCATGACAGAGTATCCGTATAACGTCACACACATAGCTGGAGCGCAGAACCTCGTAGCCGACGCACTGTCGCGGCCATCATCCCAGCGCAAGAACGAGGTGCGCCGCTCGATCGACCACGTCACCACGACGCGCCAAGAGCAGATCACCAGGGCGCACGCCGGTGCACAGGGCCACGTCGGCCCAGACCAGACCATCGCCAATCTGAAGCAGTCCGGTGTCACGTGGCCAGGCATGTCGGATGACGTCCGCGCGACCTTACGCCAGTGTCCAATCTGTCGCAAGACAAAGCCAGCCCGCAAGGAGCCGATCAAGTGGCACTCTACTCAGCGCATCCGCCCATTCGAGACGGTGCAGGTGGACACCATTGGCCCTTTGCCCGAGAGAGACGGTCTCAAGTACGTCATCACGGTGGTGGACGTGTTCTCGAAGTTCACCATATTGAAGCCCACACGGTCAACGAGCGCAGCCGAGGCAGCAGCCGCATTGCTGGAGATCTGGGCGACTTTCGGCGTCCCGGCCGAGCTCCAGTCTGACCAAGGTACACAGTTCAGGAATGCCCTAGTCGAGGAGATGAACGAGCGACTGAGCCTCAAGCACCGGTTCAGTACGGCATATCATCCGGCCAGCAACGGCGTAGTCGAACGCCTGAATGGTACCGTCATGAGACGCTTAAGAGCGCTCCTGCTGGACGCCCGCGACGACAACTGGCCCGCATACCTGCCCATCGCCCAGCACGTTATCAACGCCACCCGCCACTCCACCACAGGCCTCAGCCCCTTCGAACTATTGTTCGGACGCAAGTCAACCATGCTGCGCGTCGCGCCCGACGCCCTGACCAACGCAACCCAGATGCTCGAGCCGGGCTCAGTCGAAGCCGACGACATCGTCCGCTTCCAGGCCCACGTCACGTCGCTCCAACAACTTGCCGCGATCAAGGTCAAAGCCTACGAGGTAAACAAGGCTGCAGGCTCCTCGGACAGCACACGGGCCTGGGAGAACGAAACCTACGTCCTGCTGAGATACCCGGGCAAGCCGCCGACCAAGCTACTCCCGCCTCTGCGCGGACCGCTCCGCATGGAGGGGGAAGGGCGATCACCCCAACACCTACAAGGTGATGGATCTCGTGTCGAAGTGCGTCGCCACAGTCCACGCAGACCGACTCGTCACATTCCACGCCGACGGCCTCACGGAGAAGGAGCTCGAGGAAATTGCCGCCTACGAGCAAGATGAACAACCCGTGGAGGCAGTCGTAGGCCACCGTAAGAAGAAGAACGGCTCTCTGGAGCTACTGATCCGTTGGGAAGGCCTCACCCCCGACGAGGACTCATACATCCCCTATAATCGCTACTACGACCAGCTCGAGGCTATCGACAGTTATCTCGAGCTCAATCCTGGTCTCAAGCCGATGTTTGAGAGTGCTAAGAAGAAGTTCCGCAGGAGCGGTCGCCGTTAGTCGTGCGACACGCATTGGGAGGGAAGTGTGCCCTTAACCTGCGGAATTCGTAAAACAGTCTTTATCATATTTCTGGGCCCTAGCACGGCACAACCACAAGGGTGAAGCTTTCGCGGAACTGTTCGTTGTACAGCTCAATGTGCCTGAGGCACTCGACGATCACATAGTCGAGTGACGGGTCAGACACCTGCGGCACGAGCTCGGCAGCGCTGATCGTGGTCTCGATCCGTGCGATGCGATCGTTTGTGAGCAGGGCGTAGTAGTCCGTCACAAACCGTGTCGCCTCGTGAGCAGACAGACGGTCGACGCGACGGGCCTGGGCCACCATCCAACAGCAGTACAAGGAAGGGTGCGAAGAGATCATGATGATCCGCATCAGGGACTGGTTCGCCAGGGTTCGGAGATAGGATGGCTGGCGATCAGCGAGATCGGGAGTGATGCGGGTCAGGGTCGCTACCACGACGTCGACCGTAGATCGGGAGAAACAGCCGGACGTGACACCGTCAGAGGCGAGCAGAGCCTCGGCGAGGGCAACATCGGCAGGTGAGTCGATCTCAAAGTGGGACCGCAGTGCACGGCCCACGACGGCGTCGGTGACGAAGTCCGTCAGGAGCAAGAGGGACTGACGCGTCATGAGGTCCCCAGCCTCATCGCCAGCGCTGAAGACCTGGCCGGTCCTCAGACGGGACAGCATGCCCTGGAGGGGCAGCTCGAAGCAGTTCGAGACGCGACCAGAGACCGAAGCGATTACGGTCTGGAAACGGGCTTCCCGCTCCGCCAGGTCCGCCCGATGAGGTCCTTGGAGGTGCCCGCGGAGCACCTGGCGGGTGACGGGGCGGTTGGAGGTCCGGCGCTGGGCGGCCTCAACCGTGCTGACAGCATGACCAGCTTGGGCAGAACAAGTGGCGACAGCCACGACGCGTCCGGTCAAGGTGCGACGCGTACCTTCATCGTCGACGACAACACCCGTTACGCGGCGGATATCCTCAGGTGGGTGCCGGCGGGTGATCGCGCGAGCCGCAGGAACCTCGATGACGACGTCCTGTGGCGATGACGGCTCAACAATGGGTGCTGAGGAAGATTCCTCGGGACGAGCACGTCTCTGGGGCATATCGGTGCTGTCCGGCACGAGCACGGACTGGTGTTTGCGCTTCAGAGCGCGGAGACGTTCAGCAACGGGCAGATTGCCGTCATTGCCAGCAAGATCAGCGATCAGTGCGTCCAAATCATGCACAAGGTTCTCCATTAGGCCGTATGGAAGTATTAACCGCGGTCAAAACTTCATTTACGTGTTACATGATACAAAAACGTAGGACCTGGGTCATGACCAGGACTCCACACAGCTAAGTCAGGACGCTGAATAGCATGGTGCAACGCGTAATTTACGAAAGCAGACGGGTTAGGCAGAATTCGCCGACCGAGAAAGGGTCCGTTTGGTGAACCCCGATGAACGCTTGTTGAGGACGATAAGTCCGCAAAATCACGATATTTATACGTCTATGAGACGAATACTGATGTTGTTAGTGTTATAGAGCAATATTCGCGGCGTCCCAACTGTCGACGAACGAGAAAAAGCAAAAAAAGGCCATATCTCGGCAACGAAGAGGCTTTGAGGCCTCTAGAGGCGTTATTCGAACGCTATGTAAGAATGAGGGCTTTCAAGGCCGCATACCATGGTGGTTTCGAACTGAAGCCATTTGTGCATTTTAAGGATCCGAATGAACTAATCGACGACCATACGGCCCAGTAATGGCCCGTGGGAGGGCGGTAAGCCCGGGTAAGACTAACCCTTGAGCGTATGACGCAATACTTACACAGTGGTACCACGAAATTCTGAGTCAATCAATTTGGAGATACGTCACAACAGAACAACTACGGTTGTACCGGACACCCTTACGTGGCAGTAAGAGTATGTCAACGGTGTTCCGGCTGCTGTGCTACCCACAGTTAGCGACGGTGAAGCAAGGGTTACCGAGCTAAGGCAGAGTACCCTTCCCGGGCACTGGGCTATTCCCCAGCCGCCAACGGTGAAGTAGGTTAGCACAGGCTTTCCCCTGTGAGGCCTACCGGCACAAGTTATTCATACTCAAGTCAGTTGAGCATGGAGGGGCAGTGTCAGTCAGTACAATTTAAGAACATTTATGGATTGACTTCGACACCCCTGTGTCGAAGTCTTTTCCCCCAGTAAAACAGGTATAGTCAAACCACATGGGTTGAGGTGACAAAAACGGGTCTTATCCGGAAAATGAGCTCAGCAACAGCGCCTGCATCTCGCTGTGCCTTTTTTCTGCTCCCAGTGTTGATATATCCTTTTATTGAGTCCCTCGCGCGCGCGAGACAACGTGGGTCAAGGTAGGAACCATGGGACCGAATTGTCTCCAAAGTGTAGAGACTTGCCATGCCATATCGCCGCGTAGAGTCCCAGCTGATCAGCAGAGTCGTTTCATGAGCAATATCAGCATCTTTAATTCGCATTTGATGACGATTTGATTAATTTTTGGGCTTTACGGGACGCCAAGTAATTATCGCAGGCCAAGCACGTGCTCAAAGGTGCATCAGGAAGGGGGCTACATGGTGCCAGAGTAAGACGTTCTAAATCGGACATTTTTGACAGAGCCCCTCTGTTCCGTAGGTGTATACTGCCACCCATACACCCCCTCCAGACAGCATGAACACCTCCCACGTGGCCTACGATACTGTCCTGTACCCTTCTGTGACAGGTAGACCCCTCTCTGTACGCACAAAGTTTATCCTCATCTCACTCGACCATTACGATGCGATCATCGGGTTCCCACTCCTGCGCAGCGCGGGACTGATCGAGATACCCTCGCCTGACCCGACTCCGTCAAACCAGAACGACGACGACGAGATGTTCGAAAACGAGGTCGAGAGAACAGCCCCAGAATATGTGCAGTTTGCAGAAGCCAGCCAAAGGATTGTTGAAAAGTTCCCAGGCCTATTCGGGGACATTTCCAGCCCGTCCAAGCTCCCAGCATTCTCCCTGAAGACCAAGAATGACCAGGTCATCAACTGCTTCCCATATCGTCACGGCAAGCAGGTGGAAGATGAGGTTAATCGCCAGGTTAAGGAGCTGCTTGCTCTGGACGTCATCGAGCCTTCGGACTCAGCCTTCAATAACCCAATCGTCATGGCAAAGAAGAGAGGCAACAAGCTTCGCCTCTGCCTCGACTTTAGACGGCTGAACCTTATCACCCAGGCCGAGGAGCATCCCCTACCCCTCATCGACGACTTGATTGATCACCTACAAGGCCAACAGTTTTACGCCACGCTGGACCTATCCAAAGCGTTCCACCAGATCATAATCAACCAGGACTCGCGCAAGTATACCGCTTTTGTGGCTGGTGGGAAGAAATACCAGTATAAGCGGATGCCCTTTGGGCTTCGTAATGCTCCCATCCACTGCCAGAAAGCCATGGAACACATTCTGGGTCAATCCCTTTATACTCAGTGTCTCGCTTACATAGATGACATTGTCGTCTTTGGAGCGAACCGTGACGAGTTCCTGAAGACTCTGGAGGACGTGTTAGCTCGCATCCACGCGGCCGGTGTCATAAGGCATCCACGTCCGCAGTTTATGTAAATGTTCCAATCTCTTCGCCCCGGCACAGTGATCACTTTCCGAAATGAATAATTGGATTCCGCCATCACTATCGGACTTCTCTAGAGAGTCCGTTCGCGCGTTCAAACGCGCCCTCACGTTCGCGCAGAAACATGCTCCTACCACAACCGTCATAACGGCTTACGAGTGCCTCACCGAGGATCAAGTCAGTCATGTCCGATTTGTCCGCAACGTCGACGTCGAAGCACTCAACGACGCAGAACTTCTCGCCGAAATCACCGCTCTTTCTTTCCCGAGAACCCTTGAGAAAACCATCCAAGAAATCCGGGCCCTCACGCAGGACCGAACCAAGTCCACGATCGAGGCCGTATCTCGTCTCATGGCTGAGACCGAGGAGCTGCGCTCCCACGCCCATGCCCTTCTCAACGCCGAGCTCGGCGCCAAGCCAGAGCCCGAGCCCGCCGAGGTGGATGAAGACGAGGCCGCCCTCAGCAAGGTCATCACCCAGAAGCCAGACAGCACGCCGAGTGAGCAGGACACCCCGAGAAAAGCCAGCCCCACCCGCGGACTCGATAAGATCATCGCCAAAGCTTTTATCGCCGCCCTTCGCCCGGTCTCACTTGCCAACCGTATTCAGCAAAAGTGGGACCTCTCTGGCGCCCGGGACATCGATAGCTTATTTGTGCACACGCGCGAGCTCATACTGCACGCCATTGACGCCCGTGAAGTCCTCGGAAGCGTGATTCAAGACATATCCATCACATCCTCCAGCACGAGCTCCATCACGAGCTCCAGCACTGGCCCGAAACATAGCCAGAACGCCAACACCAGATCCCGCCGCGAGCGCCGGCGCCCTCCTCCATACGCGTGCTCCTGTGGAGGCATGCACTGGAAGGCTGATTGCCCGCACCGCGGCAGCACGCCCGGACAGCCCCAGGCTACCAAAGGCCACCCCGCCGCGGCCCGCGACGCCAGACCGGCACCTCAGCCGCAACGCCAGCCCCAAGCGGCCAACAAACCGGCTCAGCCACAGCCGGCACCAGCTGCTCAGAAGCAGCAGCAACAGTCATCCCAGCAGCCACAGCCTCGCCCCGACGAGAGACGCGCTGGGAACATGGTGCTCCGGGACAGATCCAAGCTGATCAACTCTCGTCCAGGAGTCCACGAAGTCGAAGTCGCACACAATGCTTGTGATGATGCCTTTATCGAAGAAGTTGCCGCTTCAACTGCATTCTCAGTTAAGGGAGCTGTGAATGACCAAGAACAGGTGATATTGATCGATAGCGGCTCCGCAATCACGATCATCTCCACAACCTCCGTTAAGACGCTCCAACTCGTCACACATGAGCTTGAAAAGCCATTTACTGTTCAGTCCGTTACCAATGAGCCCATCCTCATCACTCACTACGTCCAAGCGCGGATCACGTTGCCCAGCACATCTGGAAACGTCATCGTCGATCTCATCCTCTACATCATGACGCGCGCCACTGAACGTGTGCTCATTGGATGCGACGTGCTTCGCGCGCTCGGTTATCTCTCCGAGAGTGGCCTCCACATCCCACTTCTTCCGGATTCACGCCCGGAGGACGCCACCGATGGCCTCCCACTCCACAAGTACCTCGACGCCCCCGTCGAGGCCGTCTCCTCAAGCGAGTTTCACACCGACGCGTGTGAGATACACGAGCTCTCCACCAAGGCCCAGACCGACGAGCTACATTCGATCCTCCGTCGGTTCGATCACCTATTCGACCCCGTCATAAGCAAACAGCCGTGCTCGTTTGCCCCTATGCGCATCCCGCTTTACGACAACGCCCCTCCGATCCGTCTTCGCCCGCGCAACCTACACCCGAAGAAGCTGGAGTGGCTGTTGCCATACGTCGAGCGCCTGCGCCAGGACGAGATCACACAGCCCTCTGAGGGGCCTTACGCAAGCCCCATCGTCCTGGTCGCAAAGGGCGACGCCTACCGTCTCTGTATCGACTACGGCCGCCTCAACTCTTGGACAGTACCCGACCGGCACCCGATCCCCAACATGCGAGAACTCCTCAACCTCGCGTCGGGCTGCACACGCTTTGCGACGCTAGACCTGACGTCGGGCTACTGGCAGGTGGCCATGCACCCAGACGACGTGCCTAAGACGGCCTTCACCGCCCCGGGCGTCTACGAGGAATTCCTCAGGATGCCGTTCGGCCTTTGCAACGCGCCTTCTCACTTCCAGCGGGAGATCGAAGGCATGCTCGCCCCACTGTTGTACAAGGGCGCCAACCCCTACATCGACGACATATTCATCTACGCCCGTGACGATGACTCCTTCCTACGCATTCTCCGCGACCTGCTCACACGCGCGGACGCTGCAGGCGTTCAGTTCAGCGCCAAGAAGGGAGTCTTCGGCACCACCAGCGCCAAGATTGTCGGCTTTACGGTCGACCAGGCCGGAGTACACGTCGACCCAGCCAGGACCCAAGCCCTACGCGATCTACCTGCACCCACCAACGTCCACGAGCTTCGCGTAGTCCTCGGACAGTTCCAGTACCTCGCATCATTCGTTCCCCATACACGACACGAGTACATGAGACCTCTCAACGATCTTCTGCAAAAGGACCGTCTGTGGGAATGGACAGCGGAGCACGACGCCGCTTTCGACGGCCTGAAGACCCTGTTCACTGACGATCTCTTTATCGCACATCCGGACGCCGACGCCGACTGGACGCTCGAGACAGACGCTAGCAACATCGGAGCAGGCGGCGTACTATGGCAGACAAAGGACGATAAGACACAGGTCCTCGCCTACTTCTCTCACACATTCACGTCAACCCAGTCGCGCTGGGCCACGTGTGAGCAGGAGCTATTTGCCATTGTCTTTTGCCTTACACACCCGACCCTGTCACCCCTCCTACGCCTGAAGAGGTTCCTCCTACGGACCGACCACCGTAATCTTATTTACATGATCGCCAAGTCATCCGAGAACGACAAGATCAACCGGTGGAGACTGACATTAGCAGACTACAAGTTCGATGTCGAGCACGTTCCCGGCCTACAGAACGCAGTCGCAGACGCGCTGAGCCGCTGCGGTCACTCGACCTCGCCCACTGTCGCAGCCATCACGACTGACTCCCGCTACCATGACACACTCATCAAACACCAGACAGACGACTCTACCGTCTCCAAGCTGACCGTAGACAGCGACGGTCTTCGCCGCAAGGACGGCCTCGTCGTCATCCCTACTTCAACCGTGTGCAGACCCCTCCGAAAGGAGCTGATACAGATCGCCCACAGAGGACACCACGGCGCCAAGGCTACCATCGAACGCCTGAGAGCAGACGGCTATACCTGGACAGGCTGCACAACAGATGTCGAGGAGTTCATCGCCTCATGTGACGAGTGCCAGAAAGCTCGCCTACGCAACTTCGCCGAGGCAGAGCTCCGCACAACAGCAGTGTACAAACCGTTCCACACTGTCGCAGTGGATACTATTGGTCCAATCCCGGCAGACGCAGTCGGCTCCAGATACATCACAGTTATGGTCGATATGTTTACTCGCTACACTGAGTTGGCCGCGACGGACGAGAACACAGCTGATGCAGCGTCAGAGGCCCTCTGGCGCCAGGTGATTACCCGTCATGGGACTCCCCTGTTCATCAAGTCCGACAACGGGCCTGAGTTCACCGGCAACGTCGTCAAGGCCCTGCTCGAAAGCGCGGACATCACCCAGCAATTCACCCTCCCCTACCACCCTCAGTCGAATGGGCTGGTAGAGCGTCGTAACGCGGAGGTCATGAAGCATCTTCGCTGTTTGATCCTCCAATTCGACAAGTTCTCCCGTTGGAGCGACCTCCTTCCGGTAGTTCAGCTGCTGCTGAACACAACCACCTGCAGCGCCACTGGGGTCACACCCCACGCCATGCTGTATGGAGACCAACTCGACCCCAGCTCCACAGTCGCTAGAATCCTCCGACCGAGCGACAATGACTCGCCCCTTGCCTCAGCCTCAGCCTACATCACTTTACTTCGAGCCCACCTCTCCAAGTTGACCTCTAGGGCGGCCGAGAAGCAGCGCGAGACTGTAGACAAGCGCCTCGCCAAGGCCAACGCCGACCGCCAGCCGACTAGCTTCAAGGAAGGCGACCTCGTCCTGCTCAACCGGACGAAGACCCCAAAGCTGCATGGCTTCGCCGGCCCGTTCAAGATTCTCGCCATCAAGGACAACAACACCCTTCAGCTGGTCGACCTTTTCGAGAGCGCCCCCTTCATGGCTCACGTAGACCAGGTCCTTCCTTTCAACACCAAGTCGGGGCTCAGCCGCCTGAAGAACCTCGCCGCCTCCGACGAGCAGACGTACGTCGTGCAAGGCATCGAGAAGCACCGTCGCCGCAACGGCACACTGCAGCTCCTCGTCTGCTGGGAGGGCGACTACGATCCCACATGGGAACCCGCTGACGGGCTCCGCCACGTCACTGCGGCACGTGACTACCTCAAGTCCCACAAGCTCAAGCTTAAGGGGGGTAGGATGTCATAAGGCATCCACGTCCGCAGTTTATGTAAATGTTCCAATCTCTTCGCCCCGGCACACCGGTCTGAAGCTTAATCCTTCCAAGACGGTCATTGGAGCGACTTCCATCGACTATTTGGGCTGGCGAGTAGACAAGGACGGTAAGCGGATCTCCCCCGACCGTCTGGAGGCCATCCATGATCTCAAGGAGCCGACTAGTCTGACGGACGCCCGAGCCTTGCTCGGGTTCGCGAACTACTTTCGAGCACTCATTGAGCGTTACGTCGATATGACTGAACCCATCGCCGAGCTCACCCGAGCCGCCGAAAAGGCTCCACCTCAGGCCCTGCACATTCTAGCCCAGATCCAGAAGGAGGCGGAGGACCGGAACCTGACACTCCGTGGACTACACACTCCGGGCATCATCAACCTGGCAGCAGATCGGCTGTCCAGAGACTTCTCACGACTCCCTTCCTCTCTGGAGTCCAGCATGGAATCTGTCCTCGCGGAGTGGGGTCCAGTCCAGACAGTCTCAACGGACGTAGACGTAAGGCTTGGATGTCGCGTCCTCTGGGCCCCCAATTCGTCTATGGCAGCCATAGTCCAGAAGATAGCGACAGCGAGAGTTCAGACTCAGACTGGACACCCGAGGTCTTGGACCTCAGCAGTCTTTCTCCTCTACCCAGAGGTTCAAGCGCCGGAGATGAGACTCCTCAAGAGTTGGACGTCCTGGAAACTCCGTCTCTCCGTCCCGGCTTCGAGCTCAAATCTGGCCCACCTACTTCACCTACAGGACAGAGGACGCTTGCGGTTCAATGTGATGGCGTTCAGGACGTTTTCCACAGAGTCCTCAGGTCGGACAGAGTGATTCACCTTAATCACGCGTCTGCTCGGACGGTGGCCGGCTGGGTGGCCAAGTTCGAAGGCTCTCGCGATCGCAGCCTGTCGGATCGAGACCAGCTTGTAGCCTTCCTCAAGGACGAAGGCTCCTTCTGCGGGCCATCGAACGTGGCGAGGAAGGGCTACTGGATTGTTCAGCTACAGGAGTTCCTCAAAGACTGGCATCCGCCCGCCAACTCCAAGTACATCGTTAAGCAGGCGGCTAAGGGCGCCAGCACGGCGGGAACTACCGGCGGCTCGCGCGCCATCACCAAGGCTGAGATGATCGAGGCACTGGGGCGCCGGAGTGACGACTTTGAGTCATATCAGGCATGTCTCTTTGGGGCAGTCGCCTATCTGACGGTATCCAGAGGCATCGAGATACTCTCCCTATGCCCGGCCGACCTAGAGCTACTCAAGAACGGCGACATTCTCCTACACATTCAGCGGACCAAGACCATCCTAACGGGAGTTAAGAAGCGCGTACCATACGTATGGCTATCAGCCGCCTTCAACCCGGCCTTGGCACTTAGACGCTGGGTCGAGGGCACACACTACCTGGCTGATGACACCCCCATCTGGCGAGTCATAGTCAACGGGCGCCTGAGCAGAGACAAACCGCTCACAGCCGCACACCTCCGACGAGTCGTGAAGGCGTTGTTCGGTCCACGGACGGGTCTCCACAGCTTCCGTAAGGGGGCAGCGTCGGAGATGGCTCTCTCAGGAGTCCCGCTGGAGGTGATCCTCTCTATGGGCACATGGAAGGACGTCACATCCCTCCGTAGCTATGTCGCTGACGCCATCAGAACAAACGAGGACCTCACCAGGAGGATGAACCTCAGCCTTCTCGGGCCCCACTTTTAACCACCCCCTCCATTAAACATCCGCGTTCGAGGGGAACGGCCGAGGCGAGACGGACTCGCCGGCCCAAAGCCTTAGTCCCACAGGAACGTCTTGCGGGATTGTCCCATTTTGGTTGGATTTAAGAGGAGGGCTCTCTGTTATAGAGCCACACTTTGTGGATTGCGGTTCGGGTAGTACCCCAGCTCATTGTCGCAAGGGCGACGGGACGTGGGCGAGGCCGGCAATCGCCGGATGCCCGCGTCATTGGTCAAGATTGGTCGGCGCAGTTTATGCGGCCAGATGACGAACGATTCGCAGCCGGTGGCTGTAAGAACGCGCTCGGGAGAGCGTCCCTCGTCGGTACGCGAGGGAAACCCAAGACTTACTTAGGAGCCGAAGGCGCGTAAGTCTTCGAATATTGACGCGGCGAAACAGGGGTTTCTTGCGTAAATATTCTTTCCCCCCGTTGGATCTACAGAGTGTAGAGGGTCAGGTGGCCCGCGAGTCGGGCTCGCGGAGCTTCACTTGGTTATCAAACATCCCGCAAAAGCTCGATCACCGGGACTTGAACCCGGGTCTCCGCGGTGACAGCGCGATATACTAACCACCTATACTATGATCGAATGCATACCGTCGTCGTCGAGACTTCGACCGTAGTCGACTGCAAGTCGGCATACCGTCGTAGACGCGATGCGTAAGTACGCCTCGGGGCGTGGTACAGGCCCAGATGGACTACCGGCCATCTGGTACAAATATTCGAGAGAGATCGAATATTGACCAAATATTCGAATCAAATCTACGGTCCAGTTCAGACCAATTTTACCAAGGGGTTAAAACCCCATTCCCCGGTAGTTCCGAGAAGATGGGCGACGCACAGCCCCCCGTGACACTGGAGAGCCTGGAGGCCCTGGTGCGGTCACAGGCTGCTACAATAGCATCACTGAGCGAGAATCTTGACGATGTCCGCACGAATGCTGAGGATGTACGCAAACCCACCAAAATCCCAGCAGTGCTCAAAGAATTCCAACACCTGCGCGCCCTACACGGAGAAATCAAGTCAATCCTGGCTGACCCCAGCAAGGAGACGATTGCTGACATAACCACAGCCATTAATCTTGCCGTTGAAAAGCGCCTCGAGTTCCTCCGAGTCCTCGACTCTGCCAACGAAGAAGCGGCCGCCTACTTTATCGTCACCGCCGAGGACATATCCAACGTCAAGGACCTCGTCAAGGTCGCCGCCAAGGCCAAGAAGGCCATCCCTGCCACGCGGGCTCACACATCACACCGGTTCGCCAAGCGTCCCTTCCGAAACCACGGATACAACAACCACAGATTCCAGAAAGCCTCGGGCAACCGCAATGCGGCCCCGGGGCAGCAGTAGTTGCCCAAGTGAGGTTATGCCATCCTCAGATATAAAAGGCACCGTCTACGTTTTGAATACAGAGAAGAATGTCACAAGAGCAAGCAAGAAGCGAAACAAGCCAGGACACATGGCACCTATTGTCCGACGCTCAGCCCGTCTCTGGTCCAGGTCAACGGACACACGTGGTTGGCTCAATGAGTCGAGCGTGGAAAGAGTGGGAGGCCATGGGGGCCAGCACGAGTGTCGTGGACTTACTCCGGCAGGGAGTCCCAGTACAGGACGGGCAGACGACGAACTCGTCGCCCAACGGGTCACAGGGCCCGATCACAGACACAATCAACGAGCTAATGGAGCTGCAAGCAGTGGAGCAGTGTGCACCGACAGAGGTAGCGCAAGTCTGCCCAATCTTCATGACGCTGAAGAAGAACCACATAGACTGGCGCCTCATCCACGACCTGAGGCCGGTGAACTGGTACCAGACAACCAGGCGATTCCGACTGAAGGGATTGACCGAGATAGCGAATGCACTGACCAAGGGGGCGTGGCTCGCCAGCGTGGACCTGAAGAGCGGATATTACCAAGTCCTGGTCGAACAGACGGGTCGGAAATGGCTAGGCTTCCAGCACGAAGGGAACACGTACCGCTGGAACGCGCTTCCTTTCGGCCTCAACACGGCCCCGGAAGCATTTCAATCGATCACGGCGCAGGCGGCGAAGATCATCCGCCGAGAGCTCTCTCTCACAGTGTTCGTCTACCTAGACGACCTGTTGTTCGCCGACCCATCACAGCAAGAGCTAGCACGAAAGATGCCCGAAGTCCTGAAGATAATGGAGCGGCTAGGAATGATAATCTCGAGAAACAAGTGCGTTCTTACACCGACACGACGAATCGAGTACCTGGGAATAGTTATCGATACGCGCAAGAACACAATGTCTCTTCCGAACGACAAGCGCGTGGAGCTGAGAAGAATGATCGATCAGGTGCTCAAAGAACGAAGAACAACGAAGATAGAACTCCAGCGACTCATTGGCAAACTCCTTTTCGCCAGATTCGCAGTAGGAGCAAGAACGCTTCCTCGACTGAGAGAACTCCAGTTAATGGTGACTGCGCCGAGTCAGCGATTTACGAGAGCCTCCATGCCCCGAGACGCCCGCACAGACCTCAGATGGTGGGCGCGTGTGATCGCGACATACCCGCAGTACGCAATGCAGGGGTCACCGCGACCGGAGATCAGGGTCGAGACAGACGCCTCGGACGTAGCTTACGGCGCGACAATATGGACAGACAGCGAGAGGATGGAGATCCAGGGCCGGTTCAAGCAGTCATTCATACACAAGTCGATCAACTGCAAAGAGACGAGGGCCATAACCACGGCGCTGCGACACTGGGCACATGTGATCCGAGACAGAGATGTCCTGATCGCGGGAGACAACACCTCGTCACTCGCGTGGGTTGCGAAGAGTTCGACGAAGGCCCCAGCCCACATTCGCCGGGAGATCGCCGACCTACACGACTTCCTGCATGCCAACGGTTGCCGCTTGAGAGTCAAACATATCGCAGGTGTATTCAACACAACGGCCGATGCTCTGTCGAGGTACAAGAAGCTCGATTGGGCCATGCCAGCAGCCCTGCTGGCAGCTGCGATAGAGAGGTGGGGAGCAGTGGACCGAGCGCTGTTCGCGGCCGAAAGGTTCTTACCCCAGGACTACGACTACTGCAGAGACGCGTTCACAGCGAACTGGACAGAGTGCCGGTCAATGGCGGTCCCCCGGTGGCCATGCTCGACCGAGTGGCCGAACGACTGGAGGCAATCGTAGACCAACGAGAAGAGAGACATCCCAGTCAACAACAGTCAGGAATCCTAGTTATCGCCCCAGTCAGGCAGACGAACATCGACTTGCGCCTTATCCGAGTCGCACAGGAGACAGTCAACGCATCGCTACCAGCCCACTGGTGGGCAGACACGGAGTTGGCGGTACTGTTCGAGGGCAAGACACACATTCCCTTCAGGGCGTACTGGGTCCCGGTGATGACGTCAGCCTCGGAATCTTCCTATCAGCATCAGCAGTGCAAGCGCGACACCGAGCACTTAGAGCCGCAGGCGTGACACCCGACAGAACCAGAACGCAGATAATATGGTCCCGGGCTAGCCGTCCTAAGAACGAGGACGTCGAGAGAAAGGTCGCGTCCAGCCCGCTCCTGCTCCGCCTCGAGAAGGTGACGCGTGATCGAATTGCAACAGAGACCGCAAAGTTCACATTCTTCCGCAACAT
Organism: Carpediemonas membranifera; assembly: GCA_019828565.1. NCBI lineage: Eukaryota > Fornicata > Carpediemonas > Carpediemonas membranifera. Next base: position 9,581 of record JAHDYR010000055.1, on the reverse strand, counting down.
GACCAGAGAACCAGATGACTCGGACTTCGAGGCCTACCTCGGACAAAATGACGACCCGGCACCAACCCCACGGGAAGCTGCATGGGAGATCGTACGACAAGCCCACGAGAAAATCCATGACCAGAAGTGGGTGCAAGAGTTCGAGGAGGTGGCAATCGCGGGGGATGATGACGACACACTGCTATGGTACATGATAGGGGAGGTGCCCTTCCTCGCCAAAGACTCACTGCTAACGAAGGAGGCAAACATCAGAGATGGAATGACCGCATTGGGCGAACCCATAGAATGCCCACCACTCCACCGGGCCCTGATCAAGGCCTGTGGCAGATTGGCTGGAAGGTGCCCAACGTCAAGCCAGCGTCGAACAGGGAAAGCATGGCCAATAGCCAGGGAGACCCTGTCACAGGCCGCGGTGCAAGCAGGCAAGAGCGCCACACCAGCATTGACTCAAGCAATAGCTTTCGGGCTGGTCGGGTTCGCGACAATATCTCGGTCGGGGGAGATACGGGGGCTCTCAACATCAGACGTCGAACGACACGGCAGGGACATCACCATCACCATACGACGCTCCAAGACATCGGATGAACCCATGCTAAAGCTGGTCCCTAACGTCCCCGGAGACGACAACCCGGCAGACTGGCTTGCGAGACATATGGAAAACCTCCCAGATGAAGGACCCCTGTGGCGCTCATTCGAGGCCAGGGACGCGCTGATCAAGGACAACAGGTCCTCCCTGATGAACAGAGACCACCCTTGGAGAAGATGGGAGATGTCCATGGACCTAGAGGAGGTGCTGCGCGCGTCGGGCCACTCATTCCGGAGAGGAGGCGCAGTCCACATGATGAAGCTAGGTGTAGCCCCAGCAGTGATCCAAGCAATCGGGGGCTGGAAACAGCTCGACTCGATGCAGACCTACGTCAGTGAAGCCGTGCGCCTCTCCACGAGCGCTTGGGTGTAGAAGGACGAGAAAGACGGATAATACATAGAATATGATTGCATAAGGCCCCATTAGACTGTACAATAGGCCATGTAAGAGTTAAAGATATGATAGAGAGCAGAAGAGAAGGCGGGAGAAAGGAGAAACCGCAGCAGATTGTCACTAATGGTTAATAAGATCGATATATCGAAGACTATCGAAGAATTGGCCGGAGAGAGTGAGAAAATGCCGGCGATGGAAATGGCCAAAACCGCGCACAAAGAATGACTATCAGGCTGTGAAAATATGTGCCTGAGAGATGGGCATCAATGGCATGCTGGGAGGCACAGGAGACCAGAGAAATAATTTCTGAAGAGAAAATTTTTATTATATGATGGCGGGATACATCAATTGGAGACTTCGACCGTAGTCGACTGCAAGTCGGCATACCGTCGTAGACGCGATGCGTAAGTACGCCTCGGGGCGTGGTACAGGCCCAGATGGACTACCGGCCATCTGGTACAAATATTCGAGAGAGATCGAATATTGACCAAATATTCGAATCAAATCTACGGTCCAGTTCAGACCAATTTTACCAAGGGGTTAAAACCCCATTCCCCGGTAGTTCCGAGAAGATGGGCGACGCACAGCCCCCCGTGACACTGGAGAGCCTGGAGGTCAGAGCATGTTTCCCATCAATCTCGGGTATAAATTTGATCTAATCAATTGGAGACTTCGACCGTAGTCGACTGCAAGTCGTTACGTGGGAGGGTGGGGGAGAATCCGAGCGCCCTGGCGCGAGAATTCGGAACTACTCTCGGCGTCAGGTGACGCGTGTGTGGCGGGCTTGGGCGCGGGCAGTGTGTGGCTGGGTGGTGCAGTGTGAAACCCGATCGGAGTTGGAGCCAGTGTCGGTTATGAGCGTGGGAAGGGAATCGAGGCCCAGACTGCAACGTTGCCGTTCCAGTGGGCGAGGGCGACATCGCGGCGGAGGGTGGCGGTCGCGCCTTCGGACAGGCCGCAGATGCCGGCGAGCGATGCGATCCAGCAGGGGCGCTCCTTCTTCGCGCCGCTGGTCTTCGTAACGGCCGTCTCGCCGTAGATTGACGAGATGGCTGGGAGGACCGTCACGCGGTAGTCACGGTAATGGCGTGTCTTGTCCGAGTACGCACTCGACCGGTAGTTGGTGACGCGCAGGTCGACGACGGTGGGCATGGCGCTTGGCGGGGTGATGAGCAGGTCGGCAGGGATATCGGCGTTCGGGTTGATGGGTGCGTCGACAAGCTCGACAGCCGGGAAGAGCTGGAGGTTTTGCTCTTTGTGGACGGGGACGCCTTCGCGGCGGAGGAGGGTGAGAGCGGCATCGCGCATGTCGTCGTGGCGGCGCTTGCGGAGACCGTTCGGGAGGTTCTGGCAGCCGAGCAGATGCTCAGTATCAGGGTGGGGCTTGCTACACATGGGGCATTGGGGCAGGTCGCCGGTGTTGAAGGCAGGCAGGCCGACCTGGCGCTTGGCAAGGGCCTGGAAGGTGGCACCAGGTGGGAGTTCGGTTTCCGCATCGGCATGGAGGGGGTAGGGGATCGTGAAGATGAGGGGGTGAAGGTCGGGGAGTGGCTGCTCCCCCAGCTGAGCCGCGGCTTGCTGCCGCAGAAGTTTGGTTAAGTAGTGCTGGGGGTTGGGCTTGTCCTTGACCTCTTTGACTGATTTGGGCCAGTCCTTGCACTGGACAGCGAAGGCGGAGGGGTCTATCTCATTGGCAGTTTGGTCTGCAATGGCAGCGCAGCTGCCGAGGTAGGCGGAGTGCCATACTGCGCTTGGGAGTGCGAGGCCGAGGCCTGCGTGACTGTCGAGGCCGGCGCGCCACATGACGTGCGCTCTGGCCTCGTCCGGGGCGGCGATGATGCGAGACATGGTGGGCCATATGTGGTTGGTCTCGAAAGTGTCGGCTAGATGGGCATGGGAGGGCGGAACAGCCCGCATGAAGTGGTTCAGCATGGGCAGAATACACGTGCGGAGGATGATAAAGCCGTATTGTGCGGAGTTTGGCCCTTCAGCATCCAGCCAGGCATCAAGGGCGGCAAGGCGGTTGCTGACCTTACTGGCTAGGACCTGCCACTTGGCCTGGATGAAGCTGTCTGCACCCAGGGGGATCTTGAGTGGGTAGGCGTCTTCGCTGGGGCCAGACCAGATGGTCTTGGCGCTGTTCAGGGTCATTCCCGCTGCTGCGACCGCGGTGGCAACAGCGGGCTCCAGAGTGCTTGGTAAATCGGTGCCTATTGCGTATAGGTCGTCCTGGTAGGCGAGCCAGGTGATGGGAGGGAACTTACGGCGTAGTTGGGCCAGGATCGGCATCATGGCCAGTGAGAAGGCGAGTGGAGAGACGGGACAGCCTTGTTGGATGCCTTCGTCTGAGGAGAAGGTGCTTCCAGTGGTGGCGTGTAGGTTACCATTCTCGTACATGGTGTGGAGATAGCCAGAGGCAACAGGGGCATATTCTTCAACGACTCTGAGGAGATAGGGGCGCGAAACCGTGCCGTATGCGTTGGTGAGGTCAAAGGCAGCGATTGTTTGTCCTTTGGCGCGGAGGGCGCGCATTTTGGCGATCATGAGCTCGGCGCCACATTTCTCACCGAGGCCATATTGGTCAACGAAAATCTTGTCCTTCACCAGGCGGTCGCGGACGGCCTTGGCAAGTATGCGGCCAGCGATGCGGCGGAGGGACTCGCCAATCGCGATGGGGCGGATGTCTGTTGCGGAATTCTTGGGCACGGGGACAAGTATGGCGTGGGCGAGGGCGGCCGTCCAAGGCTCGCCGTTGACAATATCTTGGATCAGGGGGACAAGGGATCTGGAGAGCTTGCCGCGGGCGCGCAGCATTGTCTTAAGGTGTAGGAAGGAGAGACCAGAGGGCCCGGGCGCTGAGTCGAAGCGGGTGCGGTGGATAACTGGGCCGATGGCGTTGGCGGACACCTCGATGTGGCGCAGGGGCGTCGTCGGTGACGCACCAATGTCGGTCAGAGGATGGAGCGGGGTGGCGGGCACGGGGAGGAGGCGGGTGAACGCGGCGTCGATTTCGTCATCGGCAAGCGCTACGCGCGTGGCGGTAAGGCACTGCAGGGCCTTTGCGTAGAAACCGCGCTGGCACATGATGAGGGCCTGCTTGGACGCGGAAACGGCTGCTGTTGTTGGCATTTTGGTGGCAGTGGTAGGAGTGTGCAGCGTCAGTGGGTAGCTGAGGATCATTTGCAGCTTACCTGCTCGGCAGTCCTCTTCGGAATCGTTGTAGCTGTTGAGAAGGGCGATAAACTCATCGGCAAAACGTACTTGAGCCTGCTTAGCAGGTTTGCGTTTGCCAACAGCCAGGGCTTCTTTGGCACTAAGAGGACCGTGGGAATGCGTGGGACGGTCGGTCGTGGCGTTATGGAGGACAGCAAGGTGCGGCGCAGGGGTTGCGATGCTCGGTTGAGATGTTGGGGCAGGCGAGGGCATGGGGACAGGACTGCTGGGCGGTTGGATCTCAGGGGACGGTAGTTGCGTGGTGGAGGGGGCATCATCGACGACAAAGTCAAGTGTGTCGGGATCAAATGCGTCGATGATGTCGACGCGATCGACGAAGAGCTGCTTGAAGACAGCATGGATGAGTGGGCATGCAGTATCAAGGTTCTTGGCATGTTTTTTGATGCTGGAAGTGTTGTAGTGGCAATGCAACAGGATGGCGAACTCCGAAATGAGGTCGCACCAAAAGCGAACGGTTATGGTTGGGCCAGAAACACATGTGATGGATCTTAGCGTGGGGATGCTTGTTACCGTGTAAAAGAAGGTCTTACAGTTGTTCACGTATTGTTTCTTGCCTCTTGGTACGCGCTGTTACGACGAGAAGGACGCTTCAACATGTCAGTTCCAGTGTCAAAAACGGTGTCCGCGATATGATCCGGACAGAACCAGTTGGAACAAAAGTAGCAGAGCATGCTGGGTCCATCCTTAATACTTCTACCACAGTCCGCTGCTTGGGTGGTCTCGGTTGGAGGTGTACGATGAAAGCACTCGTCGTTACCATTGATTGCCTTACAGTCATCGCAGATGGATATCTTCTGCTTATCGGCCCTGTTAGATGCCGGGTATGCCATTCGCTCCTCCAAGTAGCCACTGACACAGCTATAATGGAAGTACCTCTCGCATTGTTGGCACTGCAGGGAGTTGTCGTCCTCAATCTTCAGCAGCAGATTCATCGGATCGTGACAGACCCCACAACACATGCGCAATGAGTTTCGTAGCTGCTGATAAGTGAAGTTGTCGAGTGCGTGGCGCCGGTTCATTCCTGTCTGGATAAGTGCCGTTGCCTGCGCCACACATGTGGAAAATTGGGAAGCGACTTGGTCGATGTGCGCTGCTTCCCGCTGTCTGTGTTCACTGGCCAGATTGTCACGAACAGTTACGACCGACTGAGGGGCGGGTTGAGACTGTTTCCGAGCCCTCTTGTCCTTCTTCTTCGAATAGGTCTGGAAGGGGATGCTGATGTAGCGCGAAACCGGAGGCTGCCATACCACAGTGCTAGTGGTACCTGATGCTGCCTGCAGGTTGTCCTGCAGCCTTGATAGGTTGATCTCGCCGAAGTCCTTGAGGAACACACCCTTGACCTTACCCTCGGTGTTGATCTGGTAAGACGAGGGGGCGAGTCCATCCAGAGCGTGGATAAGGGCATGACGAAGAGAACAAGCCATTGCTTGCTTCTTCTTGTAGAGAGCTCGGATATCATCTGGCAGAATAGCCCAGCACACCTCTGAAACCGCAACAGGCATGGCTTGAGCACAATCGCGTTGAAAGTAGAATACTTCTTTTGCAATTGCAATCAGGATTTCTCGTTTTTGGGTCTTTTCCATGATGCCTGTATGTGCACTTTAAGGTTGAAGATTGCTCACACAATTTGACTTTTTCTTTATCGAATGGGATAAAGTTGAAGTAAATAAAGTACTATTCCGTTGCTAGGACAGCAAGGGGATGTTACAGTAGGAGTTTCAACACTTTTTGAGAGGATACCCCTCAGAGGTGACAGTGCAACACCCGAAATTTTGTCTATACACGTCATATACAAGGTCTAATGCATCTTTGCCAACCACTTTTAGCGTTTGTATGTGTCAGACGATCGAGTTCTGAAGAGCGACTTTGGCCAAGTCATGCGACCTTATCCTGCACTGACGATACGGAAAACGATCATAAATATTTTTTGTGACATCGACATGCGCTAATAATGTTTCCAGAGGTAGAACTAGGCTAGTAGAAGACTGTCACCCACTTTGGGGATGATCCGACGACATCGATCAAAATCAATCAAGGATTCCGGGACTTGATTCTGGGACTTTAAGTCCCGGTTAGAGTACCGGAAAACGCAGCATGTGAGCATCCCTGCCGGATTGAGCGCGCCTTCGACCCACGGGATGAACTTCTTAACTGCGCGAAGCCCTGTCTTGGTGGAGTCGATGGTGATAGAGACGCCGAGTCCTGCTTTCACCCTGATATCCCGAGGAGTGAGGGGTAGGATCTCACTGCGCCTCGACATTGTTGCGTAGGCAACGACGCCGAATAAGAAGGCTTGGTGGAACTCCTCGTCGCGGCCGGCGAGTTTGGGGATCAGGCGGTGGATGCGTGCAGCCCGCACTGGGACCTTGCGTTGCGGCCTGGGGACTGTAGCGCGCTTCGCTTCGGTGATGAATGCCTTTTGAGCAGCTGGGGGTGCCCACGTTGATACCAGGGGTGCAAACCTTACCACCAGCGAGCCCCGGTGCGCCAGACGGTCTGGGCCTACTAGCTCAGCCTCGCGAGCGAGCCACGCCAGGAATGTGTCGCGGTCCGATGCCGGGTTGGCCTCTCGGAAGGTCAGGAACTGGGAGACGACACCCGCCGTGTCACGCCTGGTCGTTGCCACGTAGCCTTTGAGCTCGTCTAGACCTAGTACTGCGTTGAAAGCGGCGTCGTCGGCACGAAGACGGCGAGGAGCCGCGGCTTTTCCCCCACGAGGATGTTCTGGAGCTCTGAGTCCTTCATGTCCTCCGCGTAGACCCTGAACGTTCTCTTGAAGGGGGAGAGGCCCTTGATGCGGCGTACCGCCTCGGACTGGGCGTCGGGCATCACCACGACCACTGCAGACTTGGTATGCCTCGGATGTGAGGCTGGTGAGGCGCGAATGAGGGCCAGTCGGTTGGCTACGGCTGGAAGAAGGGCGTATGGTGGTGCTGCGAAGACTCTCTTGCTGCGCCACTCCGAGCTCATGCCGCTCTCGGCCAGCGTGAGCGAACGCTCGACGAAGCCGGGAAGTAGTAACTCCTTGTCCCTCCCACCAGTCACGTCGACCTCGAGAGGGCCCCACTCCTCCAGTATGGCAGCGAGGATCCCTCGTGGTGTCCGCCATTCCAGTCGCTGGTATCTCGACAGAGCATCTGCGGAGACATTGAGGTGCCCGCTGACGTGCTGGGCTCTCAGTGTGATCTGGCAGGCGGCCAAGCGGGAAAAGAGGGTGAGACAAGCGTCCTGGATCATCGGCGGGGCTCGCGTTGATCCCTGCTTGTTCAACCAGGCGCAGGCGTTGCTGTTGTCGATGAATACGGTGATCTCCCTGTCCGTTAGATGTGGAAGGAGCGTCACCACGGCGTTCGTCGCCGCAAAGAACTCTTTCACCGCAATGGACTCGTTCTGGAGCGGGCTGTTGGGGGAGACGGAGGAGGATACGATCGTCTGCTTGCAGCCGTCCCTGATAATGGCAGCTAAGCCCTTTTCTGAGGCGTCCGACTGGATGAGGATGTCGATTGCCGGGCTTGCGCCCCACATGCTGATCAGGGAGTCGAAGGAGCGGGGAGGATGATCTTCGCTGCTCAGCAGTTGCTTCCAGTACGATAGGGCCTTGAGGACGGCTTTCGTAAAGCCTTTCTCCGTCTCGGTGGCTGTCTGAAGAGGTCTCAGCCATGCGCGGCCGTCGGGGAAGCACAGAGATGCGAAGGATAGCTTCCCGATGATGGATTGCCACCTCTTGTTGCTCATATTGCCTTCTATCAGCGCACTCTCGACCAATTGGCGGTATCTGCTGCGCTTCTTCGAGTCTAGGGAAATGACCCGAGCAGCTGAGTCGATGCGCATGCCGAGGTATGTCAGGACTGTGGTGGGCTCTAGGACTGACTTGTCGTGGTTGATGATAAAGCCTAGCTGATTCATGATGTCCAGGAGGCGCTGGCGCTCGCGCAGAAGGGCCTTCTTCTTCCCGAAGAATAGAAGGTCGTCCAGATAGACGGCAACTCCTACACCGCGGCAATGGCGCTTGATAATCTTCGCTACGGTAATCATGATCTTCTGGAAGTAGAATGGCGCCGCGGACCATCCGAATGGGAGGACTGTGAACTGATAGTGGACGCCGCGGTGAATAAAGCCTAGGAGGGACTGCGATGATGGGTGAATGGACACGTGGTGGTAGCCTGCATGGAGATCTAGCGACATCATCATGTCTCCTGGCGCAAGGCTTAAAACAACAGTCCGCCATCGAATTCAGCTAAGTCGAAAGACTATGTTCGGGGATGGATAAAAGGCCAACGGCCTGTCCCAGTAAACTGGTACAGCGCCCCCATCAGCTCAGAAGGAGCGGCCTCAGCTTCCTGTCCGCCAAACTCAAAGGTGCATTCATGGATCCCCGCCGGGCGCGAGTGGGAGCTCCACGCCCAACACAGAGACACTATAAGAGGATAATGAACAGAGATTTAACAGAGAAAGCAGGGAAACCCACAGAGAACACCGAGAAGCCGCGACCACTTTTGGTTTTTGGCACGTTCACGGTGAAGGAGGAGTGATCAAGCAGAGGCACAGAGACCAAAGATAGCCCTCATGTAGGCACTACCTGGAGTGAAGTCAGTCCTAAAATCCCGAGACCACCCAGCGAGAAAATCAGCGTGCATTTTTGGACAGTGCGCCATTTCGCCGTAACGCAGTTTACGGCCGAACCAGAGAAAAGAAGAAAACTGAGACCCCTACACAGTTGCAGGAGCCGCACAAGGCCACGCTGACCGATTTTCAGGACGATACATTAGCCAACTTTTTTCCATGCAGGCGAAAATGGCAACGAAGAATCGCAGCAAAAGTATCAGAGAATTACAGAGAAACAAACAGTGCCCGCAGATAACGAACATATTTATAGTAAGCAACCATATGACCAACATAGACCATCCGGGAAGCTTTCAGAGACAGTGCATCGACGAACATCCTGAGACCAAATGCAGATATGCCTCAAAGGTATGCAGAGACCAAAGCAAACAGCAACATACAAATACTAACAGCACCTCCAGCAGATTCAGCAGCGTGCATGGACCACAGCGGCCACACTAGACCGACAGTTTTGCCTTTCAGAGGCTGAGACCAGACAACAACAGCACATCAAGAGCAGAGACCGAGCAGAGATCAGAGAATACCAGGGGCAGGTGAGGGTGGCCGGGCAGTCCACGGATGAGAAGGCCCCCCTGCCGCCGCCGACACACCCCAGTCAGTAGGCGGTACCTGGGGCAGTGGCATGACAGTAGCGACGAACGTGGAATGGCCATCGAGCAGGTTGCTCTCTCAAGTCTCGCAGTAAACGCAAGACTGGAACAGGAGGGAGTAAAGTAACGTATTGCGGAGTTTCAGAACAGTCTTT
>JAHDYR010000054.1:0-57795 GCA_019828565.1 Carpediemonas membranifera | reverse complement strand
AACGTTCAAGATCCGCATCTACGACCCGTCAGGCTTCACGTTCCCTAACCGCATCACTCCCCCCCTTCCAAGACTCGTTGGAGTGTCTTGCCGGTGAGAAGGAGCTGACGGAGGAGAGGAAACCTTCAACTCGTTGAGGAAGAAGTCGAGCGGATCTATCAAGCCCCTCATACCACCGATCAGAGGAGCGGCCAGGTCACCACCTTCGACCAAGTCATCGTCATGGGCGATCACGCGGCCATCAAGGAAGCTGTCATCCGGCATCGAGGGTAATGGAGGGCACTATCCCCAGCCCTTCAACAGCATCCGTCGAGACCACAAGGCGCTGCACCCCATTCCGGCGCCCTCTCGGGTCACCTTGCATGATTTGCTCGAGCAGAAGGCAGCGTTCCACGCCGTGCAGGAGCCGACCCCGACCGTGTGCAGGACCCGAAAGAGGAGTATGGCAACTTCTCCGACAAGAGGGCCATCTTCGAGAACCGGCCAGAGCCCCGAGTCATCCACACGGAGCGAGTTGTCTTTTTGTCCTCCGATCATGCACAACTCGCACCGCCTGCTCGAGCAAGTGGCACGGCTATGCGCCAGCTTCCCCGCTGATCGGAACGCAACTGCCGTAGACAAGCGCAAGCTCCAGCGCATGTCATCCAACCGCAGTATTGACCGCACTGTCGGGTGCAGCGAGCAGTCTGCTGCCAGAGTTCGCATGGCGAACACCACGAACGAGGATTACGAGGCTCTTCCTGAGTCCGTCCAGATATTGTGCGACTCATTGGCTATCTCCAGGCTCTTTACTACTCAACCGAGGCCTGTCACCGACAGCAAAGTCGCATTCCACTTCTTGGCCGCGTCCATGTGCCACCTGTTCCACGTCATGCTCAGTCTGCAGGCACGCAGACAAAGCTGGCGTTGCTCCCTCCTGGGCAAGCAGACAAGGCGGAGAAGCCATGTGCCCAGACACTCTATGTCAACAGCAGGCTCACTGCCCAGCCTCTTCTTCACGATCATCTCCGAATTCCTCTTTTTACCTCCTCGAGGAGTTCTTTGAGAGAGAGTTCATCAAGAACCAGGAGGTCCGAGCCGAGTTGCACAGGTCGGCCATGATCGAGAAGCTGTGTTTGACCGAGCAGACCACCCTCATCTGCACGTTCTTAACGGGTATTCGCTCGTTCGGTCGCCAGGACTACTCAGTCCCCGCTGAACAGGCTTCGTCGTGTCCGAGTCCACCAATGCTGCAGACAAGCTCGCTCATGGTTCGCCATTCGCAGCCACATGGAGGCAAGGCACCAATTCCATGCCACGGCGGCGGTGGTGCGCCTCTTCCAGGAGCTCGTTGACGAGATGTGGCAGTACGTCAACGATTATACGGCTTTGGCATGGGACGAAGAGTCTGGGGTGATGGTTTTGCGAGTTGGCAGACATGGGTGAGGGAGCTTGTTTGCTGCATTTGCGGTCATGCACGCGCTGAGTAGTGAGTAAAAGGAGTTTTATTGGTCAGTACATCCCATTTTGGTGTGTTTCCCCAACTACCAAATTTTTTTTTTACCAACATTGGTAGTTTCACAATTTTTCACATTACGTCACTTGTTTGGTGAAAAACAATGGAAACGCCACTTCCGACATGGCTGACGATGAATTTATCGCAACACAAGGCCTATATTCAATATGTCAAGCTTTCAGACAAGTCTGAGCTCTTGCCGTCTGTCAGGGCCTTCTTCAACAGAGATCTGGCGACTTCGAACCTCGACTGTCTGAACTATTCATTCGTCATGTATGTCAGACCCACTACACTTCTTGTTAACACAGTCTCATCGCAATTCGTGGGGTTGAGATGGACAACATCAAGGCTGCATGCCTTCTCTTCCGCGAGTCGTACAGGGAGGGGCAGACCCTGAGCGGACAACTGCACCAGGAGCGGTTTGTCATCGGCTTACGGACAGCCGTCTCCTGCAGAGGTCTTGGGTTCGCGAGGGTGCTTCTTAGCATAGCATCTGCCGAAGAACTCGTCCGACTGCAGTGCGACAAGCGACTCCAGGACATGTATGCGTCCTTTGGCCTCAAGGAGTCATCGGACCCGTCGCAGGTCGAGCAGCTGGTGGACACGGGGGCAACCCACTTGCCATTGTCACGATGGAGGGCACGATGGGCCCCAACAAGTGGACCAACCTCGGCAAGAGCCTGACAGAGTGCTGTGGGATGATAATGCAAGGCTCTACGTTGATCCGCGTGACCAACCATGGTAATAGACTTGATCAGCACGCTCATGGGATGCCTGCTTCCGACAAGAGGAGTGTTGACTCGTTCGTGGGAACGCACCCGTGTGTCCGTGCGCCGTGAACGTGCGGCAAAAACGGCCTAACGTCACCCGCATCAGGCAGAAGTTGATGATTATCCGCCATTACAACCTTCGTTCTTTCACGCTGGTCAAAGAGATCAAGGAAACGAGGACCGAGATGCGTAAGGAGAAGAAAAGCCAACTTCTGGGACAGTGAATGGAATATTTCCGTTGAGGATGACGAAGAAGTGTAAATGAAATGAAAATAAAACAAGAATTTATAGCTCCTGTGCCGAACACTCTAAGTAGTAATTCATGATGGCTTGGTATACCTTGCGACGCAGCACATCACGCGATTCTGCCTCAGCACGTTCCGCATTCCGCTTGGCAATGACAGAAGTGAGCTGACTGAGTGTCTTAGCCTCCTTCTTCAGAACTCTGGTGGGTCTGGCGAAGATGAGATCCGCGTCGCGGTCACGGCAAGGCTTGCTCAGGACGAGCTTGACATCATCGACCGTCACACCGCACGATGAAGCAGCGAAGGCATGGACCTTAGCCCGGTAGGCGATGGGAATGCGGTGAAAGGCATCATCCATCTCGCGGACAGTCGCGATGAGTGGGTCGTCCGTGTCCAGCTCATCTGTCTGGGCGTCAAGACTGAGGAGAGCCTTGAAGCGGTGACGCTTGTCCTCATCACCGCCTCCCTGCCACTTGCGGCTGATCTCTTCGACCGACTGGAGATTGCCGTAGAGCTTGTCCTTCTTCAAGGAGGCTACTTTCATTTTAGGGACCTCGGCGGCAAACTTCTGGCTGAAGTCGACAACCCATCCGTTTGCGCGGGTAATATCGTCATTATTAAGGAGGAAATTGCTGATAAAGGTCTGAACGATCTCGATGGGCGTCTTGTGAGCTTTTCGGGCTGTTTTCGTGGACTTGTTGGACTTGCTCTGGCTCTTTTTGCTGCGCTTTCTTGCCAAGAGCCATTCTCCTCTCCTTTTGAGCTTCAGTGGCCTGTATATTGCCTTGTTTACTTCTTGCCATCGCTGTTTCCTTAAAATGCGTGTGAAAATGTGAAATGAACTGTGACTCTCGACATTGCTGCGCAGCTATGGTATTCCAACGGCACAGAACGGGTTTATAGCATGCATATGATCCATTCTGGTGCCTTTTATCCTCTATAACCAACATCAGTCCATCAAAATGAATCTTGCAACAGAATACTCATCCACACGCATCGAGAACGAAAAAGAAGCATATAACCAACATCAACAAGCTAATAGAAGGCTGCATGCAAGCGTAGAGCTCTCCTAGTCAATTCTTCATTTTCACCACCATCGATCTCCACGTCACGATGAAACCGTGCGCCCAAAAAGCTCAGAGATGCCGTTATAGATGATATAACGACGTCTCTGAGCTTTTCAGCGATTTCAGTTTCTGGCCATGGATAAGCTACAAATCCTGTCAATGTTGTCCTCAGAGGACACTGAAAAATTTAATCTGTGTCCTCTGAGGACCAAATTGACAAAATCGAAAATGGAGCGATGAGATGCCCATCGAAAAACGGCCAAAACAGCGCAGGTGCAGAATGAGCTGAAAAATCGGCCAAGGGGTAGCTCTTGGGTCTTTATGGCTGATCGGAGGTATTTACATGACAGCTGGCAATATTTATTGAGATAAAAACGTATTTCATTTTTCGAGAAAGTCTTCTGAGGACCAAATTGACAATGGTTAACGAAGACATCATCTCTCTCGGCAAACTGAAGGAGACAATGCTTGCTCCTGACGATTCTGGTATGTCACTTTCATTTTTCACGGTCCTATTTACACAGATGATTCATTCCGTGCATACGACGCCCTTTCGTCCACAAAGAGCCGTATAACCTGGCTGCAAGATCACGGCATCGTCTCTGATGACCCTCTGTTCTTCGTTTGCGTCCGTCTGATCAGCATTCGTACGATCAACGTTGTTTTCGGGTTCCCGTTGAAGCGCACTTTAAGCCAGCACGTTCACGACTATGGAGTTGCCAAACTACGCGCGATATGTGACGCAACTAACCGCAACTACCTCTGCGAGGTCGACTTTGACTCTCCCGACACAATTGAGGCATTCCGACGGAAGTTTTTGTGACCACTTCACCGCCAAATCTGTTCATAAGGCTCTAGTCGGCGTCGACTCGCTCCCTGTTGAGAAGCAGGTTGAGATTTACCGCGCATTCCACCTTGTGTTGCGCCACAAGGACTCGAAGAAACTCGATTCTCGTGTTCCGGCAGGCCAATTTGGCCAGTTTATCGCCCACGCCCAGCTCAGCAAGAAGCTGTCCTTCGCTGGCTCAGAGAAGCTGGCCGAGGAGTTGGCTAAGATCGGTTCGCTCGATCCGTCAGCTCCTCTGAAGAGGAAGATCGCTCGTCTTGAGAAGGAGCTCGCCTCATCGACTGCTGCTCTGATGAAGGTCCAAGAGGAGTTAGTCCGGGCCCAGGACCACTCAGCAGCAGCCACCAAGCCTTCTGCCGTCGTTGCTGCCCCTCAGCCGCTTCCGGTTGTCGACGCAGAGTCCACGACACACGATGAATTTTCCGACACTGACGAGTCCGAGTCTGATGACCACTCTGAACCGGCCGCCATGCAGGGGTGACGGCGTTCCTTTGCCCCAGACTGATCAAGACATCGACGTAGAGTCTGATGTGGACGACACAGACACCGTTGGTTCTCTCCTTCAGCAGCTAGACGACACCATTGCAGGCCTTGATGATGTCCCTGAGTCTGTGCGCTTGTTGGAGCAGTACGAGCCCCTTGATAAAACGGCTTGCTGAGGAGAGGGAGGCGAGGGAGGCGCTTGAACAGGCTAACAGAGAGTCTGAGGAGTCCCAGAAGAGACTTGAAGCTGAGTTAGGTCAGCAGAAGGCCGAGGATCAGGCGATCCATCAGTTTACTCAAGCAGAGTTGGCACGCGCGAGTGAGGCTGGGCTTGAAGCGCTCGCCGATGAACTCGAGGACAACTGGGCTGAGCTTGTCAGGCGCGCCGAGGAGGCAACAGTGGAGCTTGACCGCTACGTTCCTCTCGCTGCCTTGATGGTACTGTTCCAGAGGAACAATGTGACTGGAGCCTTATGGACTCGGATCAATAGCACCATGATGAGGTACGGGGGCCAGAAGTTCATAACGGTCCCACCTCTCGACCTCGGTCTGTCGCCAGAGATGAAGGCTATCATCAAACAGCACTCTCCGACGCCTGCCAATGTTCCCCCTATGCAGATATACTTACGGAGCGACGTTGATAGGCAGAAGTACATCGACGTGGAGTACGACAAGGTAGGCGAGCGAGTTCTCAAAGATCGTAAGAGTTGGCGGAAGATTGCAGTCAACCCGGATGGATTGTGCATCGGCTACTGCCTGCAGAAGGTTGAGAATGGCGAGTTCGACAAGAAGTTTGCGGCAGAGGAAGTGGCAGCAGTGAGGGAGGAGGTGCGCGCCTGGGGATTCTCCGATGCTGGCGAGAGGCTGAGGCTTGAGACGTCTAACGTGTTCGTGCCCACCCTGATGTTCGACGATGCCACTGATTGGTACAGCAACTTTGGTGTCATGGCCTGGTCAGCTCTGAAGAGCAAGACTGTAGTCGTTATCTGGGTCAAGATGTTGACGTACCATGACAAGTATATTGTGCGGATGCATTTGACGGAAGTTTATGAGTCCGGCATGGTCCGGCGTGGATCTGATGAAGATGTGGCTGCGGCGCAAGCTATTGTGGTCGTCAAGGATGAGCATGCGACGCTATTTGTCCGCAAACGTTCAAAGGGTGGTAAGAGAAAGGCTCATACGACTTATATCAAGCGCAAGGCAGTCGATAAGGATCGCGAAAAGAGAGTTGTTGATGCCGAGGACGTTAAGCGTGGAGTTCCCGAGTAAAAAAAGAGATGTTTTGACATTTTAATTCATTTCTTCCGCTTCTTGAGTGCCGGATACTGCTCCAGGAACCTTGTGAGATAGTTTGGATGAGAAATGGGCAGACTCGGGAACCTAGCAATGGTTAAGACCTCACCCGCATCAAAAGAAGATCTCGCCGTAACTGATACGAAGAAACTCTTCGGCCTGAATGACGTTCGTCGACTCAACCGCAAGGACTGGAAGGTCCTTGAGCAAACGGTTGGTGAACTGGCAGTTGGTGTCACTCTCACTGTGGTTGATGAGGTGTACACCAATGCCTTCACCTTCGCCGGCGTCGACGTGAATGTTGCTAGCGTCGAATGAAATGCTGTGTAAAGGCATAATGAACAATGAACAAACACCATGTTGCTGTTATTCGCGTGGTAGTCCTCGTCGGACACAATCCTACCGGCGTAAATGCCGAGGAGCTTTCCGGGCTCAATTGCGGCAGTTGCAATGAGGCCTCTACCCACGTCCGTGTGGTCGGGGAGCCAGACAAGGCTGCACCTCAACGGCAATGGAGGGGTGGGTCAGCCGGGTGGATAACCAACTCGGGGGGTTCGAGGGGAGGAAGGTCCTTCTCGGCCTCTTTAAGCTCCCTGATCGACTCCTCGGGAGTGTTTGGGTAGATCGCGGCGACCAGATCCGGATGCAGTGCCTGAGTATGCACAACGGATTCAATGATGGAATCTTCGCTTGAGGAATCCTCCTGAGAATCATTTGAAGGCGCAGACGGCGGCATCTTGCCCGCAGTGGACGTAATGGGTATTCTGATACCCCCAGGCTGCGGCTTTGGTGGGAGCGCCTTTCTTCTCGCCATCTGATTTTTTTTGCAAACGGACACGCGGTATTTCTCGGGATTGATGGGGCCGTCTCACACCGTAAAGGACACACATACAATATCTTATCTGTAACACCAGAATTCTTGCTTATTGTGGTCCATATCCTTCCCTATAGCTGGTTCGGCCAACTACCAGTGTTGGAAAAAAAGTGGTAGTTGCCAAATGGAGAGGAAATTTGGCAAATTCGGTACCAGACGCATCAGCGACCATCCTCTCACGTATGAATGCGTCTGTGGAATCACTAGGCCGCGTTCTGACCTTCGCAACCAGGGCCTGAAGGAATATGACGGAATCAGGTACACGCATGACTGCCCCTTCACCCTGAGCAAGCTTGTGAACCGCCGCATCGTTATCCTGCTCGAGCCAGTCCATGGCTTCGAAGCACCTACTTGTGCGAACCCGGTCTTCACTGTCACCGGGCTTGCTGGCTCCGAGGGGTACCACAAGCGCATGAAGGCCATCCTCGATCTCGTCAGCGACGAGTGGCTCACCACGGTTGCCGTCAGTTTCGTCTCGACGACCCACCTCGGCTCCATACTGCAACAGTTGGCTGCAGAATTCGCCAATTTCGAGACATTCTGGGTTGTTTCTGGCCACAGCGAGACCACAACGTCGAGAATGATCGTTAATGCGAGCGCTAACGAGTTCCTGTACCTTCACGATATCGTACAGATGATCCTCTTCGCTTTCCGTGAGCCATCCCTCGTCACCACCAGCCGGGTTCGGCTCATCTACTTCGCCACCTGTACCGGAGCGGACAATAGCGAGTTCTCTCTGCTTAAGCAGTCCATTTCGACCCAGGCATACGAGCATACGTGCATCATTCTCACTCCGGAGAAAATGCTTGCCAACGAACTCGTCCTGCAGGACTGCTTTTGGCTCTACCGCACTACATGCATGGACAACCCGCTCCACTTCGTCTCGCGTTACTTCTCCGGCTATGGGCTCGCACCTGGCACAGCAGGGGAGACGGGTTATCGCGAATGGATCAATGTCCATAACCCCGGGCGCGATTGAGATCCTCACAGCCACTCAGTTCCGCACGCCAATCCCTCTTCCCGAGATGGTCGACCTTGTTTCTGAGGTACTTGCATATAGACCACTGCAGAGATCTCCGGCGGATGTTATGGCCTCGCGCTACATTACTGAGATGACAGTTGCGCACAGAGCGGCACTGGAAGACACTTAAAGTTCAAAAATCTCCCTATTTAACTTACTCAATTGGCTTCATATCCGCCACCTTCTGGTAGACAGTCATACACTGGTCGCAGAACCTGACACGATAGTCCTGGCCGTCGAGATGGAACTCAGCATAGCTGAAGTGTTTCTCTTCGCAGAACCAGTTTAGGCACGCCCGGCAGACGCCAGTGTCCTTTGTCGACTTGTCTCCGTCCTTGATACACGCGTGACATCTGTTAGACCTTCCTGCCAGACTGCAAGCTGCGCAAACCTTTCTGTTCTTACCATCAATCCTCTTCTCTCTGACACACTGAAGATGCATGAACTGATGGCAGAGATAGCACGTTTCATACTCGTTTCTTTTCATGTTTGGGTTGAAGTACCATTCAGGTGAGGCACAAACAGCGCATGCGAACAGTAACTTACGCTGATATAGCTTCAGAAACGTCGCTTGCTTGAGGGCGGGGACCTTATCGTTCATTTCAACGGCCTTGGGTGACTGCTTGAGGAGATCAGTGACAGTTGTGGAGAGTGAAGCCGTCACCATCGCGGCAACCTCCTTCAAGTCAGCCTCTTCGAGCCTCGATCGCTTCTGAGCAGGCTCATGCATCTGCGCATCAAAATTAAGCTTCTTGACGGGGGAATCAGGCTTGATGGTAGCCAAGTCAGCTCTTTTTCTGAGCTTTGGTACCAATGTTGTCACTGGAGTCTTTGTGGGTGTCTCTGCGGGTGTTTCTGCTGGGGTACGTGGCTCAGGCTGGAGCTTGCGATGCTTGATCCTGATTACAACGGCTGGAGGCCATTGAATGCCGGTGCAAGTGATCAGACTGGAGACATCGTGGAGTCCAAGTCCCCGAAACAGCACAGACATCCTGTTTCTAAACTCCTGCAAGTGTTCAGCTGCATTTGCTCTGTCTCTGACAACCAGGTAGGGTATTTTTTCTTTGTGCCAATGAGCTCTGTGCCACCCTTTCTACTTGCCACAAATGCCTGAATGGGCTCAGTAGTCGTGCGCCTGACGGAGTTTGCAATAGCAATCTTGCGAAAGCCGTTGCAGAGGCCCGATATCACATCCTGCATGCCAAGGAGAGCGCGATGAACGTCAGAGGTCGTCAGACCGATAGTTGGGATGTCCGCGACGTCGAAAAAGCATTCCAGGAAGCTAGTCACGAACAGCCGGCGGTACTCTGTTCTCTTATCCGATCCGCAAGACGTGCCCTGCGAAATCTCAGCTTTCTTCGCAGTTTCACTGGTCGTCATATTCTCATCTTAAACTGCGCAGGTGTTGACGACAATGTTACGGTTATCCACGAACGAAAGGCTTAATCATATGACCAGTTGCATCCATGAAGTCGGCAAGATACAAGATTCTGTTCGAGAAATACGAAATCACATCACTGGGCTGAATTGCGAGGGGTTGGTGAATGAGAGGCTGAATGACACACAACACGTTCTGGAAGAGATAGGAGATATGTTTATAGATGTAATACCGCAACTTAAAGACCACTAGCACGTTATTATCACTTTGAATAAGCAATGAATGGTTATGCAACATCAGCACCTACCTACGAATCACAAGAATGCCCCTAGCACGTCGTATGCAAGCAAAAATGAGACTTACCCGTACCTTCCGCACGTTTCTCTACGTTTCACAAACGTTGGTGAAACGTGTGAAATAGTGAAAAAGATACGGGTGAATCTCATTTTTTCTTGCAGTTTCTTGTGCAAAAGGGTGTTTATCCTCCGTATATCCCCGGATTAACTGGCCATTCTAACAGTATGCCGTCAATGAACAAAAAGTGGCCGGTGTGGGCAAGACTCGGTGCCTCCCCCGAGGTAGTAAGCTGGCTGCGGGATGGCGTCCCTATCCACCTCACCTCTGCGCCCCCTCCACCAGAACCGCAAAGGCGAGTGGACCCCCGCCTACTCCCGAAGATCGAAGAGCTAGTCGCCAAGGGCGTCCTCTCCCCGTGCCCGATAGACGAACTGCGTCACAGCGCACCCCTGTTCGCGGTGTCGAAGGGCAAAGACGATGTCCGCCCCGTGCACGACCTCCGAGCCCTGAACGAGTTGACAGCAGAGCTGAGGGTGTTTCGTCTGTTCGGCATCAGACGGGCGGTCCGCAATCTGCACAAGAACGACTACATGATCAAGATAGACCTAGCATCGGGATACCACCAACTTGGCGTCGCCTCGCGAGACTCATACTGTGAAAGTCGGCAGATAATCTACGATTTTTTCTAGATAATCTAGGGCCTAAAAACCCTAGATTATCTAGAAAAAATCGTAGATTATCTGCCGACTTTCACAGTATGTCCCCCCTCCTAGGCGTGGTCCTACCGGACGGCCGCGCATTCAGGTACAACACACTCGGCTTCGGATGGACAGCGGCGCCGTACGTGTTCCAGAGCACGACCATACAGCTTGCAAAGATCATCGCACACAGGTTCGGGGTGACCATCGCGGTCTATCTCGACGACTTCTTAGTGTCCCATGCCTCCCCATCGTACCTAGCTTCGGTCACCCCGCAGATCATCGACCTCATGCTATCGCTGGGGGCGATACCGGGCCTCAACAAGTGCGTCCTCACGCCGACCCAGCAGGTAGACTACCTAGGTGTCCACATAGACACCGCAAGCGAGTCCCTAAGAATCTCAAAAGACAAGGCCGAGGCCTACACGGCCACGATCTCCAAGGCCCTCCGGGTCGGGTCCATCACAGCTTCAGACTGGCAGAAGCTCCTAGGCCGTCTGTCATTCTTCGCAGGGACCACACAGTTCGCCCGCCTCGCACTCAGACCACTGCAGGCCACCCCTACAACGGAGACCGTCCACCTCTCCAGCCAAATCCGCAGGCAGCTGGCGGCGTGGCAAGTCCTCCTCCGCGATCGCCCATCCAAGAGGTTCGCCGAAGCAAGAGCGGACTGGGAAATACGCGATACGCTCCAGATTTCTGTCACCTCAGACGCATCAACGTCCGGCTGGGGAGCATGCCTGTTCAATGGGGAGAAGGGAGCGGCATCACAGGGTGCCTTCCCCCCTCATCTCAAGGGGGAACACATTGGCGTCAAGGAGCTCTTCGCGATCGCTCAGGCGATCAATCTCGTGCCCCAGCAGGAGTCACGCTCCTCTCTCACAGTCTTTGCCGACAACTCAGCTGCCATCAGCTGGGTAAACAGACGGGGATCGCCGAACCTCCCCCCAGCCGCACACCAGATCCTACAGGACATCTACAACACGGCAGAAACCAAGCGCCTCGACGTCCACTGCTTCCATATTGCCGGACACCTGAACGTCCAGGCGGACAGGCTCTCCAGGTTCGCCAAGCTCGACTGGTCGTCACCCCGAGAAGTCTTGGAAACCATCATGCGCAAGGCAAAAAAATTTTCCGCACCATGGGCAAAAGTAGTTCTGGCTACAGAGGCCCAATCTTAGCGAAAGACACTGGTCCGCAACCACAAAGTACCACTGCTGCTCAAAGCAGTATCGCCGACCAACGCTTCCTGACGAGGAAGCACCTCAAATATGTTTCATCCGCCCCTCCTGTCCTCAAAAGACAACTACTAGCAGGCATTGCCTTT
Organism: Carpediemonas membranifera; assembly: GCA_019828565.1. NCBI lineage: Eukaryota > Fornicata > Carpediemonas > Carpediemonas membranifera. Next base: position 46,000 of record JAHDYR010000054.1, on the reverse strand, counting down.
ATTGGGGACCCCGTAATCATCCATCCCTTCAAAACTGAGCTTGCAACACACTCATCGACGGGCAATTTCGTCTCGGTGGCAATCCCAAACCTAAAACGGGACAACGCCCGCTATAAGCGGGCTAAGGATGCCTGTAATGACCTACTCCAAGATGCTGAGCACCTTGCAGCTGCATTTGGGCTCTCCATCCGGGAAGGTATCCTCAAACTCTTTCCCCTCATTGCCTATGATCTTGTCCACACGGTTGGAACGCTTAAGGCTGCCCTAATCCACTGCAGGTTCACGGGACTCCCCCCAGCTAGCAGCATGGACTGGAGCAAGTTCGCAGATTTCATCTCCGCCAGATGCCCTACAGTGTTAGACCAACGGAACGATCCTTGGCCTCCAACCATATCCACTGTCCCGAACTCTCCGAGCCTGACATGGCAGGCAGTCGGTCAAAGAGAGCCTCTTGGTCCCCGCATCGCTCACTCCGGCCGGCCCGGCCCCATTGTATCTCCGGATGGTCTCAACCTCACGCCGTTCATGGGCCTCGAGGTAATCCACTTACTGTATGGCGCCTCTCCCGTGTTGGGAGGACATGCGATGACTGAGCTTTATGCCGAATGGGGTGGAGCCACAGCGGCCGACCTTCAGTCTTCCTTATCGAATACCTTATCAGACAGCCTTATCTCTCCCATTCGCCGGAAGGCCTATCCAGTCGATGACTCTACTATATCCATAAGTTCCTGTTCAAACTCTGATGTTGAGCTCGCAAGCCCGATCCCTGTTAGCGTGGAAGAGGTTGCGCGGCAGGTTCGGAAAGAAATATCGTCTTGCGAAGAGAACAGCATTTATCCATCATCCCCGATCGTAGCTGAGGAGCCTAACGCCCGTTGGGGCCCTCTCATGAGCATCCCAGTTCACGCCGACGGCAACTGTGGCCTTCACTCACTTGCTGTCTCTCTGGGTATGACGGGCCTGACGAGACGAGAAGCCGTGTCGAAACTTGCCTCCGCCATCCAGAATGGTACAGAAAGAAAAGAAAGAAATTTATGGTGCTTGGATTCTGACCCCGGACTGAGCTTGTTTCCCGTTGTCTTGGAACTGAGTGCCCCGGGGTACTGCCTATTTCCCGTGGCAAACTGGTCAGCAGCGTTTGCCTTGGGCTTTCGGTGCTACTGTCTCCGCGGAAAGCCGATTCCAATCGCCCCAGAGGCCCTGCGGCCATCTCCGTGCAAATATGCTTTCCTGTCTCCCTGAAAGTCCGGCAACTATCCGGGGAGCCTGGGGGTCTGTCCTCGGGGCATTGACAGGCAGGATCGTCCTGCAGAACCTTGACTATGACACTCCTTGCTTCCCTGCAGTCCTTGTAGAGCCGTTCAGCCACGGCACCCTCTCGTCTGTCCGGTTCCCCAATTCCATGCCCCCTCGACTCTGTTAAGAAGCCTACCCGAAGGCGGGGAAAGTGACTAAGTCCATGCTGTCTACCCCGGTTAGGTGGCGTGGGTCAGGGCATGGGTGGTGTACCCCCAGGCACTAGGCCATCCAGAATGGTACAGTGGATCTTAACTCCTCGTGGAGATCCACGGTGCGCACTTTAACCATACACACCACCGCTAGCGACATTGGTAAGGTAAGGCTCGCAACAACATCGCCGCTGGAGGCCTCGATAGCGCCCCCTCTAGTGTGGCCCGCAACAACCGTGATGGCGTCCATGGCGCTCTCATAGGCTTGTCTGGCAAGAGAGAGGGTCCTGTTTCTCATATCCTAGTGGTCGACTTTGAAGGACTAGGAACTGCCGTAGACCGCAGAGCCACCAAACAGAGTCGCGTCTCATATCCCGTAGAGGCCGGCGCCACACTCCTAGCCCGCGTCAAGGATCCTGAAACGGGGATAATGATGTGGGACGTCGCAGGGGTCCACTGGGGCGGCTTAGAAGTTGATATCCCAGCGCAGTTAATGCAGACAGCTTTATACCAAGCGGCAGTTGTTCATGGGTGTCCTCCCATGAGCTTCAGAGTACACCCCGACCACCCCGGGATCTCATTCCCCAGCCCGACCGACTGGCTTCACCACCTCACGGTCATAGTGAGCTCCCTCCCGAACTGCATCATGGTCGCCAAAGACCCGAGACTTGAGAACTCCGTCCTAGAGTCATGGGTCTCGGAAAGCGATGCCCCCTTCCTTGACAAGGTCTATGACATAAGTGATCTAGAGTCCATAGACAAAAGATCCTTTGGGCATATCCATGACTACTGCCGTTCACCCGAGTTCTCTGAGGCGATGTCGATAGCCCAATGTCTCACAATGGTGAAGTGCCCCTGCCCGTACCACATTGGAACAGATCCAGGCTACCATTGTGCTCTCAGTGACACTGTAGCTTTCGCGGCGGTACTGCACACAGTCTCATGTCTCGACCGAACATCTAGGGGAGCTATCACATCCACGTACTCTGAAAAGAAAAAAATCACTGATGCATGGAGGAAAGACTTGGATGTCCTCATCGGCAACTGGTCCTCTCTCCTGCCCGACCTGGCCGTGCTACTACTCCAAGACCTCCACCTGCCAACGCTTGAGGAGCTGCACCACATCCTCAAGGAGTACGTAATAGCACCTAAGGGTGGCTGCTCCTTCCCCACAGGTGATAGGGCCAGACAGGCTATGACGCGCCGTCAATTTATTGCAGTGCGGAGCCCAGCTCGGCGAGGGTGGGAATGGTTTGATCCTCTTGCCAAGATGATAGCGGTGGCGGATGCGGCAGGCATAGTCCCTCCAAACAGCCTAGAACAGCCATTCATCAGGATAGCGACGGTGAATAACGACAGCTCCTTCAGCAATCAGTTGACGGCTCAGCAAGTTTACTGGGAGTGCCCTCCTCACCGAGACCTACCGCAATCTGCTGCAGAGCTTCTGGCTCTCAACGTTCCTCCCTCGGCAGACAACTCCAAAGGAGTAGTCAAGAGGTCCTACAGAGCGCCGGATCATTGGTTTCTAGTCCCGAGAATCCCCAACAAGCCAGTGCGAGGGCTCCGCAAAGTCAGACTGAGAGGGCCCATGACTCGAGGGAGACATGGATGCCCTCATACAGAAGGCAGAAACAGCATGGGTCAGCGAAGCGTGGGACCTTTCTCCGGTGTTCAAAGCTCTCCAGAGTGCCCGAGCTCACGACGGTAACTGGAGTGAGGTTGAGCCACCGGCTTCTTCCACGCCAGCTCCAAGCTTAGCCACGCGAGTCTCGCCTGCGACCTTCAGGAATCAGAGAGGGCGAAGTCAAGCAGGTAGACGACCAGTAAATGGTCACCTCTACTCGTGGAATTGCACATCACTCAACATCACCAAGATGACTCTTGCTCTAGTACAAGACGTGGACATCATGGCCATTCAGGAGCTATGGTGGTGGGCCCAGTCCCCGGAGCTGCCCACAACGAATGACAAGGTCCTGCTATACCACGGAGTGATCAAGTCAGAGTCCGAGACAAAGCATCTAGGCGTAGGCATCATGCTGAGGAAGGAATTAGCTGAGCTCTGCACATACGTCGAGAACCAACCCCACTCTCCAAGGTTGATTCAAGCTGACCTAGGCTGCGTGTTTGTAACAGCTGGCAAACTGAAGGTCCGTGTCATGTCCATCTATAGTCCATGCACGGGAGCACAAGCCAAGAAAGAGTTCCACACTCTACTGTCCTCCGAGGTGAAGAAAGCTATTGAGCAAGGGCTCCAAGTTCTTGTCATGGGAGACTTCAACACGAACCTACTAGATCCATCGACGCTGTGGGCTACCACCCTAAAGGAGTGTGGCTTGAGACTGGTAGTGCCCGACGGCCCGACCTTCATGGACAGAGTAATTGATGGCATCGCAGCAACACCTAAGCTGGCTGATCTCATCGAGAAGCCGCTCACAGTATCCCTTGAACCCAAAGGACACAGAGCGGTTGTAGCAAGATCAGGCATAACGGGTTACTTTCGCACGAGGAGCAAGGCAACAGCAGTCCTCAACGAAAGACATGTGGCTAACGTACTTGAATGCAGCAAGGATCATCGAAAGGCGAGGACTCTCCTGAGGAACATCAGCCACCTTGATGTCGACCAAGCCTTTCAAAGCCTGACGTCGACTATCAACCGATGGGCGTTGGTGGACACTGCGGCCTCACATGAAGTGAGAGAAGTCGAGAGAGCAGAAGACTACGACCACTGGTTTGTCGCCGGAGAGCAGATCGGTATTTCCCCTGAACGGCTCTATGAGCTCATCATTGAGGATCATCGCCACCAACATCAGCTCAAGGAGAGGACGAGCAGAGGCCCCAAAGCTCTCGTGTGCTCTGAGCTATCATCAGCAATGCTATCAGTAGCGTTAGCATCCTCGGAGAGCCACGCCCACTCAACACTCAAAGCCTACCATGCCCGAGCCAAGCGAGTCTCTGAGAGCATGGATGTCATGTCCCCTGAATTCTTTAGATACGTCCATTGGAAGCTTTTTGAAGGGGCAGGCCAGAGTGTCTGGTCTTCGCAGAGACCTGGAAGGCTTACTCAGAGGACCCGGCCTTCCTGCTACCACCACAGTAGGAGGCAGAGTGATCACCAACCGAGAAGAAGTAGCCAAGGCCTTCGAGGAGTGGTATGCGTCAGTATCATATGTGGCAGGAGCAGTAGAACCATCCATCTCTCGCCCCGATATAGAGCTCGAAATCACGGACACTCTCCTGGAAGGGGCTCTCAAATCTGCCAAGAATAGATCAGCCCCAGGCAGTGATGGACTAACCCCGGCAATTTTCAAATATAGCCCAGTCCTCAAGGAGGCGCTCAAGACTCTGCTACAGAAGTGCATTGACCAACTCAAGACCCCAGCAGAGTGGCATACCGCCGTGGTAATTCCATTGAAAAAGCCCGGCTCTACTAGCGATGCTCCTGTGGCGTTCAGACCTATCTCCCTACTTTCCACAGCCCACAAGGTGCTCGGCACAATGATGATCCGCACGATTGACCGAGACAACCCTCTTCCCCCTGAACAATACGGTGCAAGGCCGGGTGTTTCATCGGTTGATGCACTATGGGCTATTGAGCACGCGAGACGTGGGTTCAAAGCGACCCACATTGGGACTCTGGACGTGGCTAAGGCCTTTGACCGTGTCCCGAGGAGAGATGCATTGGACTCGTTGAGGGGGAACAGAAGGGCCATTGAGATGTTGAAGGAGATGCATTTGCACACAAGGATCTCTATGCGAGGTAGCAGCACTAGCGCCGCTACCAACACAGGAGTACGGCAAGGATGCACCACTGCTCCCTTCATCTTCACAAGATACCTTGCGGAAGTCCCTCACATCATTGCAAGCTTAACCGCTCTAGGGAAGGAAGCAATTGAGAAGCTTCCTCCCGACATAGAGACCCTGAGACGAGTGGCAGCAAGGCCGTGCGTTCCCTGGATTGTCACAGTCCTGTTCGTTGATGACATTACAATAGTAGCTCCCTCCCTTAAGTGGTTGGAGGCAGCACTTACGGCGGCATGGACATGCATGCTAGCGCTATCCTTGGAGCCCAACGATAAGACCACCTATGTCTCAGAGGACGACACCCCCTCCCTCACCATCCATGGCAATCCAGTCATTAAGAGAGACGCGGTCAAGCTCCTTGGCACACAAACGAGCGCACCTCGGCGGATAAGAGCTTCACCAGTTTGGTTTTCCCGCCGAGGGCGCGGTAATCCAACAGTTCGGTGTAGAACGCGCTGAAAGCGTCGAAAGTAGCTATCTTGAGCATCGGGGTGTCATTCTTGGGGTTCTTCATACGTTTGAAAGTACTAGTACTGTGGTTGATGAAGAAGAAAGGGGAAGGTTTAGAGATAAAATATGGGCTTAAATACCCTATGGACTTTTGGAGACCACAGGGTGTCGAGCTCTATTCTTTGTAAAAGCTTTGTTTACACGAACCCACACCTATAGCCCTTCTTGGAGTGACGTGTCGTCGCCTCCAGACAATACGCGCCTCGACCCAGACTGGGAACCCTCGACACTGGAGATCAGCGGCGATATTCCTGTGCCCGGACCTCAACTCGCCCGAGGTCCGAGCCATCAAACGTTTGACACCCCTCAAGTTGTACCTCAGAGTCCAGGCGAAACACCTCCTGCAGTCCGAGCTAGCCTGGACAGCGACAGACAAGGGCAAGATCCGCTTCGTGGCGCTTATCCTGAGGACCCGTTCCAAGCCCTCCTCGCTGACGACCGACTATCACATTTCAGAAACGAATCGTCGCGCCGTATAGCAGCGGGCTGGGTCGCCAAATTCCTCCAATCCCGCAACGCGAGCCACTCACACGCGCAACAGCTCAAAGAGTTCCTTCTGACCGAGGGTACCACGTCGGGCCCACAGTCGATACACAGGAAAGGCTACTGGATTTGCGAGGCGGGTAGTACCCCAGCTCATTGTCGCAAGGGCGACGGGACGTGGGCGAGGCCGGCAATCGCCGGATGCCCGCGTCATTGGTCAAGATTGGTCGGCGCAGTTTATGCGGCCAGATGACGAACGATTCGCAGCCGGTGGCTGCGACGGCCGAGGAAGTGGCAGAACTGCGTACCACGGTGCAGGAGATGCAGAAAGCTCTGGAGAGATCCACCAAGATCCTCGAGAGGATGGCCGCCGCAAGCGCCGAATCTGAAGCGGATTTCCACGAGGAACTGGCGTTTGAAGAAGAAGAACAAGACCCCATCATGGCTTCCCTTTCATACATTGAGGCCATGACCGAGCTGCCGAAGAAGCGCCCTCTTCTGGAGGAGGCGAAGTTCCTTCGGAAGGTTCAAACGATCCTCACCTCTTCTACAGACACGAAACTCCTCAGGCGTCTTTCCCCCCTCCTCTCCGCCCGGCGTAGAGCTCTGATGATGAAGGATGAAGATTACAACGACGTCACAGTCACCTACTTTCAGAACCAGGTATGGAAGGTCATCGCGGACAAAGGAACCCTCGACGAGTCCCAGATCGAGTCCTTCGAGCTCAAGTCTAAGATTCACGGAGCCAAGCGAAAGGGCGACAAGTTTCAGCCTCCGGGAGGCGGGGGCCGAGGCGGCAGCTCTCGCGGTCGCAACCGGCAGTCAAACTAACCGAGAACCACCTCTTCCCATCGATAACTGGCGACGTGTGGCGACTCTGGGAGCGCTTCGGCGCCTCAGAGCACGTCGTCAGCCTTCTCAGAGACGGCGTTCCAATATCACTGACCGCGCCTCCGTCGGCGGCCGCACCACAGACGCGACTGGACCCACGTGTTCGGGCCAAGCTCCAACAGCTGTTGAACGAGGGCATTCTCCGCAGAACGACCCTGCAGTCCCTCCGCCATTCGGCCCCGATCTTCCCTGTTTCGAAAGGCTCGGACGACATCCGAGTAATACACGACCTCCGAGAACTCAACACCGTGACGGAGGAGACCCGAGTCTTCCGCCTCTTCGGCATCAAACGTGCTTTGGCGACGCTCACGGCCGGGGACTGGATGACGAAGATCGACCTCCGCTCGGGGTACTCTCAAGTCCCAGTCAGGGAGCAGGACAGGACACTTCTGGGCGTGGTCACTCCGGAGGGCGAGACATTCTGCTACACTGGACTCCCCTTCGGTTGGACCGCGGCTCCGTTCTACTTTCAGACAATAACCATCCAGGCCGCAAAGATCATCGCCAGGCGCCTCCAGATCCACGTTTGCGTGTATCTAGACGACTTCCTCCTATCGTCTGCGCGCAAGGAGCACCTGGCATGGGCAACACACGAGGCCCTCGAGCTCATGCGCTCCCTCGGCCTCATTCCGGGGCTGGACAAGTGTATTCTTCAGCCTACACGCTGCTTGGAGTACCTCGGCCTCCTCATCAATACGGAGAACACTTCAGTGCGCCTTTCCAGCGACAAGGCGCGCAAGTATCAGCAGACGTTGATATCCGCGTTGGAGAGCGACTCCATCAGCGCCGTCGACTACTCCAAGATCCTAGGGCGTCTCTCCTTCTTCGCTTCCGCAGCGCATGCAGCACAGCTCAAGCTGCGGCCGTTGCAAGCAAGACAGCCGAGAGGCAGAGTACCTTTGGATGCAGCCCTCAAGCAAGAGCTCGCCCAGTGGGTCTCACTGCTGCAGCAGCGCCCAGCCAAGTCATTTATCGAGCTCAGGGCCCTCTGGGACATGACAGGCTCCCCTGGAGATGACAGTGGCGTCCGACGCATCCAGCTTCGGCTGGGGGCCAGAGTATACCTCGGAGAGAACAACAGATCGGCGCATGGGCACTTCCCCCCGCACATAGTGAACGCCCACATCTGCACAAAGGAGCTTTTCGCAGTCGTTCGGGGCATCGAACTCATCTCTCCACAGCCGCAGGTGCGCACCCTGACAGTTTTCTGCGACAACTCGGCCGTAGTCTCGTGGGTCAACAAGGGCGGATCGACAAGAGCAGACCAGACAGTCATGAGCCTACTCCACGAGCTGCAACAACACCTCGACAGCAGAAACCTCGTGGCTCGATGTCTTCACATCGCAGGACACCTCAACGTGGAGCCGGACAGGCTGAGCCGGTTCATGAAGCTCGAGTGGTCGACCCCGCGTTCAGTCCTCGAGCGAATCCAGCGCAACTGGGGACCAGTGCAGGTCGACGCGACCGCCGCTCCCACTCGCCGCCTGGCCCTCCCAGGATTCGCTCAGCACGGATGGACTCTCGCAGAACACGGCCTGTCTCGGGACTGGACGGGGATGAGAGTCTTCGCAGCTCCTCCAGTAGCGATGATTCCAGCGACATATCTGCATATTCGGACGATTCGGTCGCCGACCCAGACTGGATCCCCTCAGACGTGGAGGTCAGCTGCGATAATAGTGACTCCGGACATCCCGTCACCAGAACTCCGCCGCTTGCTAGCCCTCTCATCAGTTCCCAAGATGTACTTCAGAGTGAACCAAGATCTTCTGTCGGACTCCGAGCTGTCGCGGCTGGCCGAGAGGGGCAGGATAAGGCTCATCGCGATGATCATCAGGACTTCGAGTTCCTCCTCCACCACGACAGGCTCTCACATCTGAGCCTAGAGGCGTCACGCAGGGCAGTCGCGGGCTACCTCGTCAAGTTCAACGCGTCGAGAGACACCACGCTATCACACGCGGCGCAGCTCAGGCAGCACCTCATGAGCGAAGCCAAGACCTCGGGGCCCGACACGATCGGCAAGAAGGGACACTGGATTTGCAAAGCGGCCCCACTGATCTGCGACTGGACCCCCCGCAGGACAGCAGCGAGATCATTCGATCAGTCCGCAACGTAGCATCCACCACCAGACTGACTGGCGGGGCTCGACCGGTGACGAGCGACATAATCCGGTCGGGTTTCCGACGTTGGAAACAAGATCCGAAGACGTTCCAGGCGGTCTTGTTCGCCGCACTCTGCTTCCAAACTGTCAGCCGCGGCAAGGAAATCTTCACTCTGACGAGGGGAGACGTGACGTTCAGCCCAGAGGGCGACGCGACGCTGTTCATGGCACGCACCAAGACTACCACAGCGGTGAAGAAGCTCGTGGTCAACGCCACCTTTGACTCATTCAACATCGCGAAGGCGCTCCAGCTTTGGGTCAACTTGGCCACGAAGCGCGACACGGATTCACTATGGAGGAAGGTCAACGGAGACACGATCATCAAGACAGAGGGGCTGTCAGAAGGCGCAATGAGGCGCTGGATCGCAGCAGTGTTTGGCGACTCCGTCACTTGGCACAGCTTCAGAAAGGGCGCGGCGACCGAGCTCGCCGTCGCCGGCACTCCTGAGCACGTGCTGATGGCACTGGGGAACTGGCGCTCCGCGAAGAGCCTGCTGGCGTACACCGGCAATGGCATCCGCCAGCACCCCGCGGTCCAGAGAGACATCGCCAGGTCTCTTTTGGGCAAGCCACTGTAAACATTCGATGGGATGTTTATGGTGCAGGCTGTTGCGACCTCACGGGAGGTGACAGCTAGGAGTTAATGATATCTCCTCGGCCGGCGGGACAACCCCGTTGGATCTACAGAGTGTAGAGGGTCAGGTGGCTGGCGTTACATCGCGCTGACAGGTTACCTCGGGTAACGGGCCGTGAGCGGAGGGCAATGAGATCGCCTCGCTCCGGCATGGTGATGCGCCGACCAGGCGAGCCGCGCAGTTTATGCGGGCAGAATGGTAGAAAATTCGGAACATCCAGATCCGACGGCAACGAGGCTCAATAACCTAGAAGCCTCAATCGCTACCATCTCGCAACAGCTTGCAAAGCTTAATCCGCCTCCTCCGCCGCCCGAGACCGAGCCGCCGAAGGAATCTCAAATTGATTTCTTCCCTGAACAAGATGAAGCGGATATTGACCAAACACTGGCAGAGATGGATGCATACGGCGAGCTTCCGACAAAGAGACCACTTAAGGCGGAAGCAAAGTGGCTTCGCCGCGTGATGGTGATCGTCAACGCCCTCGACGACGAGCCGCTCAAAGCAAGACTCCTGGTGGAACTCCAAGCACGCCGTACCCTTCTGGACCTCAAGGACGACAACTGGTCGGACGCAACCTGCGAACTGTTTCTCGACTTGTTCAACACGTCCCAGACCAAAACCCCCCGTGCCATCTCCTACTGCGCAGCCAAAGCCAGAGCCAAGGGTAAGAGAAAGGACCAGCCCCAGAACAAAGGGGGGTTTCACAAGAAGCACAAGAAGTAGCCCTTGCCACAGATGTTCAGTTCCCGTCAATGAACAAAAAGTGGCCGGTGTGGGCAAGACTCGGTGCCTCCCCCGAGGTAGTAAGCTGGCTGCGGGATGGCGTCCCTATCCACCTCACCTCTGCGCCCCCTCCACCAGAACCGCAAAGGCGAGTGGACCCCCGCCTACTCCCGAAGATCGAAGAGCTAGTCGCCAAGGGCGTCCTCTCCCCGTGCCCGATAGACGAACTGCGTCACAGCGCACCCCTGTTCGCGGTGTCGAAGGGCAAAGACGATGTCCGCCCCGTGCACGACCTCCGAGCCCTGAACGAGTTGACAGCAGAGCTGAGGGTGTTTCGTCTGTTCGGCATCAGACGGGCGGTCCGCAATCTGCACAAGAACGACTACATGATCAAGATAGACCTAGCATCGGGATACCACCAACTTGGCGTCGCCTCGCGAGACTCCCCCCTCCTAGGCGTGGTCCTACCGGACGGCCGCGCATTCAGGTACAACACACTCGGCTTCGGATGGACAGCGGCGCCGTACGTGTTCCAGAGCACGACCATACAGCTTGCAAAGATCATCGCACACAGGTTCGGGGTGACCATCGCGGTCTATCTCGACGACTTCTTAGTGTCCCATGCCTCCCCATCGTACCTAGCTTCGGTCACCCCGCAGATCATCGACCTCATGCTATCGCTGGGGGCGATACCGGGCCTCAACAAGTGCGTCCTCACGCCGACCCAGCAGGTAGACTACCTAGGTGTCCACATAGACACCGCAAGCGAGTCCCTAAGAATCTCAAAAGACAAGGCCGAGGCCTACACGGCCACGATCTCCAAGGCCCTCCGGGTCGGGTCCATCACAGCTTCAGACTGGCAGAAGCTCCTAGGCCGTCTGTCATTCTTCGCAGGGACCACACAGTTCGCCCGCCTCGCACTCAGACCACTGCAGGCCACCCCTACGACGGAGACCGTCCACCTCTCCAGCCAAATCCGCAGGCAGCTGGCGGCGTGGCAAGTCCTCCTCCGCGATCGCCCACCCAAGAGGTTCGCCGAAGCAAGAGCGGACTGGGAAATACGCGATACGCTCCAGATTTCTGTCACCTCAGACGCATCAACGTCCGGCTGGGGAGCATGCCTGTTCAATGGGGAGAAGGGAGCGGCATCACAGGGTGCCTTCCCCCCTCATCTCAAGGGGGAACACATTGGCGTCAAGGAGCTCTTCGCGATCGCTCAGGCGATCAATCTCGTGCCCCAGCAGGAGTCACGCTCCTCTCTCACAGTCTTTGCCGACAACTCAGCTGCCATCAGCTGGGTAAACAGACGGGGATCGCCGAACCTCCCCCAGCCGCACACCAGATCCTACAGGACATCTACAACACGGCAGAAACCAAGCGCCTCGACGTCCACTGCTTCCATATTGCCGGACACCTGAATGTCCAGGCGGACAGGCTCTCCAGGTTCGCCAAGCTCGACTGGTCGTCACCCCGAGAAGTCTTGGAAACCATCATGCGCAAGTGGGGGCCGGTCGAGATCGACGTCACAGCACGCCCCGACAAGGTTCTGGCCTTACCAGGCTTTGCAGAAATAGCCTGGTCAATCCACGACAACGGCTTCCAGATGGACTGGAGGGGAGTCAGGATTTATATAGCTCCTCCTATAGCCCTTCTTGGAGTGACGTGTCGTCGCCTCCAGACAATACGCGCCTCGACCCAGACTGGGAACCCTCGACACTGGAGATCAGCGGCGATAGTCCTGTGCCCGGACCTCAACTCGCCCGAGGTCCGAGCCATCAAACGTTTGACACCCCTCAAGTTGTACCTCAGAGTCCAGGCGAAACACCTCCTGCAGTCCGAGCTAGCCTGGACAGCGACAGACAAGGGCAAGATCCGCTTCGTGGCGCTTATCCTGAAAACCCGTTCCAAGCCCTCCTCGCTGACGACCGACTATCACATTTCAGAAACGAATCGTCGCGCCGCACAGCAGCGGGCTGGGTCGCCAAATTCCTCCAATCCCGCAACGCGAGCCACTCACACGCGCAACAGCTCAAAGAGTTCCTTCTGACCGAGGGTACCACGTCGGGCCCACAGTCGATACACAGGAAAGGCTACTGGATTTGCGAGGCCGCCCCACTCGTGTCTGACTGGCGCCCCCCGATCGCTGCCAAGCAGATAATCGCCGCCGCCCGGAACGTCGCCTCTGTAGAAGGCCTGACCGGGGGTGCGAAGCCTGTCACGTCCGCGAGAGTCCGCAGGGTCATAGACAGACGTCGGAAGTCACCCCAAGCCTTCCAGGCCGCCCTCTTTTCTGCTCTCTGCTTTATCACCGTGAGTAGAGGCGCAGAGATCTTTGGGCTCAGACGAAGAGACGTCGAGTTCGACGCTGATGGCAATGCCCTCCTTCTGTTCGCGAGAACTAAGACTGCCACAGGCGTCCGCAAGCTGGTACCAAACCAATCGTGGGCCCGCTTTAACCCAGCAAGGGCCCTGAAGGCATGGGTCCCCACGGCAACGCGCCGCGACGACGACCTCATCTGGCGGGCGATCACCTCAACCGGTGGTATTTCACTATCGAAGCCGCTACCGGCGTCAACCCTCCGCCACTGGATCCACCAGGCGTACGGCACCGACATTTCGTGGCACTCATTCCGCAAGGGCGCCACCACGGAGTTGGCGGTAGCCCACACGAGTACCGAAGTCCTCCTGTCCATGGGGACGTGGGCCTCCACGAAAAGCATGCTGAGATATATGGGCAACGGGGTCCGCACACACCCGGGGGTCCAGGGACACCTGGCCTCCATCCTTCTCCAACCACCACTTTAAATCTCTGACGGGAGCTAGTGGCTGGGAGAGCTAGGTAGGGTGGGGCTGACACGCGTTACAACGGCAGATGTAAGCCACAACAGACATTCTTTGACGCGGTCTCTCGAGGAGACGGTCGGTTTGGGCTCGCAAGCGTGCCTGCAAGCCATTCCACTATGCTCGTTGCCGGTGGGATATCCCCGTTGGGTAGAGCAAGTATGTCTAGAGGCTAGGACAGCTAGCTGGCGTTACATCGCGCTGACAGGTTACCTCGGGTAACGGGCCGTGAGCGGAGGGCAATGAGATCGCCTCGCTCCGGCATGGTGATGCGCCGACCAGGCGAGCCGCGCAGTTTATGCGGGCAGAATGGTAGAAAATTCGGAACATCCAGATCCGACGGCACGATACTGGTCAAGACCGGTATATCCGCCCAGTAGGTAAGCTGGCCGGAGTCCCCTGATCGTTTACACTAGCTCTCTTCTTTAATAAACGATCGCCCCCCCGTTGGGTAGAGCAAGTATGTCTAGAGGCTAGGACAGCTAGCCCGCGAGTCGGGCAGCGCTGACTGATTCGTCAATAAACATATGTGCGCTGTGGGATTCGAACCCACGCCCCCGAAGAGACTAGCGCCTGAAGCTAGCGCCTTAGACCGCTCGGCCAAACGCACGGTTGGCAAGGCCAGCGGAGCCAAAACTTCGGCGCGAGAGGTCGAGGATGATTCGATACGATCTCAAAGACGGGATCGTGCGTCTCATAAGGGCGGTTCAGTTGTTCAAGAGCGAACTGAAACAGATGGGAGACGCCGCCCAAGAGATCGCAGAGCTCAAAGCCACCGTTCAACAGCTTCAAGACGCATTTACTGCCGGCGGCAACGTCCGAGAGACAGTAGATCTGCTTCGGCAAGAGACCACCATGACTTGGAAGCGTCCTGCTTCATCCACTATGCGCGAAGAGGCGGAGTTCCTCGAGGAGATCTACCGCAGCTTCAAGTTCAATCGAATCAGTGGCTTCGCCGTACTCGCTCGCATCTTCCTCCGTCACCGAGTCCTATGGGTGAAGGACCGCTACGGCTACCTAGCCGCCTCTGCTGTCTCCACCGCGGGCATGGCCGCCCTGTGCCTCGCTAATGCGGAGAATGCTTTTATAGGGAAAGAAGAAGAGAAAACCCTTGTGCCAATAAATGGCTTAAACTGTATAAATGATTAGTGTGGTCTATGACCACCACACTGCCCCTCCATGCCTGGGTAATAGGCATGACACTCAACGAGTTACGGGGGTTAGGTTGGCCTAGGGTCATCCGTGTTATAGTTTGGTGCCACCCAAGCTATGCAACGGTCTACTCCATTGGCAGTGGAGTGGGCAACGCCCGACCCGCGGTCTTCCGATACGGAATTATGGTATCACCAACGGTGACATGGGAATAAAACCCGACAGCTGTGTATGATAACGTGGATCCACTGTGTAAGCAATTGCTATGTTACGTGTTAAGATAGTCTTACCAGGGCTTCACCGCCCTCATGAACCGCATATAGGGTCCGAACTTACCAACGTCAATGACAGTCAAACGGACGGCTAGGGTTCGCCCGTATTCATAGAGGCTTATCCCTGCCCCTCCACGGCCTCATATGGCCGTGTCTCGAAAAATATTACGTGTTACGCATGCTTCTAAGTAATTCGAGGGTTGATCTCGGCGTCTAGAAGAATAAGAAGAAGTACTGTACCATTTGCGCTGAAACTTACGCAGACGCCGAAAAAGGCATTAAGAGGCTCCAAAAGGCCTTCGTTGGCGAGTTTTGGGCCTTTCATTTTTCCTGGCGCGCTCGTACTTCATTAACAACATCAATCGGCTTCCGATGGAGCTAATAGGCTACAGCGCTTAGTAAATAGATGAATTAGCTTGATTTGGCGTCCTATTACTGCTCTAGGTTTCGTCCTGAAACCGATTGTTCCAAAAAGTGCAGAATATGTCGCCGTCAACTCAGTTGATGTCGGACAACGCCGCCGTAGAAGCAATTCTGGATACTATTCGCGCTAAAATCGCCGAAATTGGTGACGAGGAACTCACTAAGCCTCTTGTTTCCGCTCATTCCGCCGTCTGTCGTTCTCTTCGTGCTCAGACCCGTACGCAACGCAAGCGTTTGGCCACCGGGAACTTGTAAGTAACCAATATCAACAGAATACTCATTCAGACACCGTGTGCAGGCCGCGGAGCGGATCACTCGCCCGACAACCGCATCCCACCAGCTACCTCGCGACATACGAGCGGAGGTCACTCGGCGCCTAGCCGGCTACACCAACTCCGTCGAGATGCCTCTTCAGCGCATCTTCGACGCAATCGAGCAAGGACACCTTCATCAGGCTTCGGTGTACATGGATGTAGTGAAGTGTCGGCAGGTACTCGGCCTCGTGGCTTTCTGTCAGTTCGCTCTCGCTGGCGTGGTGTCTCACCTTAAGATCCGTCTGCGCCCGACCCTCACTGACGGGGACATCGTGTCGGCCGCCCTTCAGAGTGGCGATATCAGCCTGACTGGCAATGGGCGTTACTCAGCTGGGCTCGTGGCCGCAGTGCGCGCTGCTGCTAATGTCGGATCTGATACCACGGCTCGTGGTTACCTCAACCGGCTCATGATCCTCGTCTTTTCGCCGGACTACTTCAGGGTAGCGCTCTTTGGCATCAGCCGCGGTATCGGTGCACCCATCGCTTTCTGGGCGATGCTGGTCGACGAGCTGTGCCGCGATGGTCACCTGCCTGCCATCGGGGACGAGATCCATTGGGAGCCTCTCCAGGTCTCTGACCCGGACCGTTACTACACGGTGACGTGTGTTGTCCGCCATGAGTTCCTGAAAACGACTCGTGGACCTGGGACCTTCGCTCTCATACTCCAGTATGAGGGTTACTCAGGCCTCAGCATCGTCTGGCTGAACGCCGATCTCTGTCTCGTCCGTTGTGTGCGCGACTATCTTGCTGAGCACGATCTTGAGCGCCACGCTGACGCGTCTTGGTTGGTCGAGCTGACCGATACCGAGGAGTCGGACGACGAATAAATCTGATGACTTGACGCTGGAGCGATTAGATGTGGTGAAGATTTATAGACCGTCCAGTTTGGCTTGGTCAGACTTCAAATATATATCTAATGCTTCCAGGTCCTTGACGGAGTCCCAATCCTGCCATGTCGCCTCCTCGTCCTCGAAACCAGACCAGTGAACGCGGTATTCGCGTTTGGTTCGTGTTCCGTTCCCTCGCGATTTGGAAATACGGTCCACTTCCCACTCATCGTTCGCCGTGGCGGCCAAGTCCTTGATCTCTCGCTCGGATAGATTGCCAGGGTTAAATCTGCGTACGCGCGGGGCGTCGACCTTCAATATCTTGCCTTGGCTTCCCTGGTTGAGGTCCTGAACTTCATAGGCGACCGTCACGCCATCTTGCTTAACCGCACTGACCCGTCGCATGGGCCCTCGCCATCCTGGCATCAGCTTGTTGGGAGGTCTGGCTGGGTACTTGACCAACACGAACCGGCACAGTAACTCCTGACGTGACGATGCGGCGTTTGCGAGAGCGTCCTCTCTCATTGCCTGAATTCTAGCCTTCGCTAGCTGGATGGCTTGGCCAGCCGCCGCGCGTCTGTCCTGTATTCTGGCGCTAGTCGAGTGGGTGCAGATGATGATCTCGTTCGGGATCCTGATGTTGACACCTAGTATGATCTCGGATGGTGAGAGGTGAGTGGGTATCCTGGGCGTCGAATTGACGATAAATTGTGCGACAGGTAAGTGCTTGACCCAGTCCGCGTCCCGGAAATGGAACTTTCTGGCCTTCAAGATTTTGAGAACTCCACTGTTGGCCCGTTCGACGATGCCATTAGATTGCGGGTGATGTGGAGTCGTAACATGGGTGTGGAAACCCATCTCGTCGGCCAGGGACTTCATGAGCTGATTGTTAAACTCGGGCCCGCCGTCAGTCTGTAAGACCTCGGGGCAGCCATAGCGTAAGACCCAGTTATTAACGAACGCCGTAACTGCGGCTTGCGCAGTCGTACCTGTGACTGGAACCAACTCGGTCCACCTACTACACATATCTATGATGACGGAGATGTGCGTGAACCCCTGCGACTTGGGGAACGGACCTAAGGTGTCGATGGCTACTCGCTTAAACGGTTCATCAACGGCGGTATGCAGACCATCCGGTGTATCGACGTGGGGTCTCTCGAGGACTTGGCACACCGGGCAAGCTGCAATCACCTGGTCGACTGCGGCTCTCGACACCGACAACCCTTCGGCTCTAAGCTTCTCGGTCGTTAGTCGTCGAGATAGATGGGCGCCGGCGGTGGTGTGTGCTTCTTCAATCTCATCGGTCGTAGCTTTGCGAGTGAACATAGTAAACACACGGGACAGACCATCTGCGGCTCCATTGTCCAGGCCGGCGACGTGCTTAATCTCAAAGTCCAAGTCGGAAATGGCATCGGCCCACCTCCTGACTTTCGGGTTGATGCTACGGTACATGAAGGTAAGGTTTCGGTGGTCAGTGAGTATGGAGAAAGGTCCCCAGGCAAGGAACTTGCGCCAGCGCTGCAAGGCCGCCACAATGGCGTACGCCTCCTTCTCAATCGTTGACCAACGAGACTGTGTGGCGTTGAAGGCCTTCGACATGTAACAGACAGGCTTGCCCTCTTGCAATAGGACTGCGCCGTACCCCACTCCCGAGGCGTCGGTCATTATAGAATGCTCCTTCGTGGCGTCGAAAATTGCTAGGGCGTCAGCGGAGGTAAGGCTCTGCTTGAGCTTATCGAGGGCCTCCTGCTGGGCGGTCAGGCCGAGACTTGTGTGACCGGACATAGCTTTGATTAACGGGTGTCCGATTTCCGCAAAATGGGGGATGTGATCCCGGAAATAGTTGAGGAATCCTACTAGGCCCTGCATGCCCTTGATGGATGTCGGCATCTGGAGATTTGCGATGTCGTCTACACGGCTGGGTGCGATGCTCACCTGCCCATCATTGACAACCCAACCTAAGAACTCGACCTCCTGCCTGCCGAATTGGCATTTCTCGCGATTGAGCTGGAGCTTGACCTTACGCGCACGGTCCAGGACTCTTTCGAGGTTCGCGAGATATTCGGCCTCGTCGCTGCCGAAGACAATAATATCGTCGATGTAAATGTAACATGAGCTGCCCACGAGCCCGGCGAAGGCGCGCTCCATGGCCTTCTGGAAGTGAGCTCCTGCGTTGCGCAGCCCGAAAGGCATCCGTCGGTATTGATACTGCCCTAGTACGGTGGTAAATGCAGTCAGGGGTCTTGATCGTTCTGTCAAAGGGATCTGGTGGTACCCGGACGACAGGTCTAGAGTCGCGAAGATCTTCTGTCCTGCGAGCTGTGACAGCACCTCGTCGATACGAGGGATGGGGTAGTCGAACGGCTCAGTAAGCTCGTTAATACGGCGGAAATCGACTACGAAACGCGACTTGCCTCCCTTCTTAGGCACAGTCATAGCTGGGGAAGCGTATTGTGACTGACAGGCCTCGATATATTTCTTGGCTAGCAGCGTGTCGATGTGCTCTCTCACGACGTGTATCTTCGCTGGGGGTACATAGTAAGGTCTGGCGTTCACGACCCGATCGTCCTTCAGAACGAGGTCGTACGGCTCTAGCCTGCTAGGTTCGTCCCGGTCTTGGAATAGATCGGAGAACCTCTTGATCAGTTCGGCTTGACTCTTGGTCGACTGGTCGGATAGACTAAAGATGGCAGCGTTGTGCTTGAAAGCTTCGGGGACCTGGACTTCGTCCGAGTCTTCCCCTGACTCTACGTTCACGTCGGGGAGGATTCCCAGCTCGACAAGGTGGGGGTACCCCAGGACGACGTCGAACTCAGTATCTAGCACAATCAACTCCGGCTTGAAGGACACTGCCTTAGGTGTAAAGGCTGACGGCATGAGTTTGATGTTCCCTTGCACGGAACCTTGGGACTGTATAGTTCCCTTGGCTGTACGCACGCTTCGCTCTTCATCTGATATTCGCGTCATACCCTTGGTCAGCTTGGGGGATATAGTGGAGCAGTTGGCTCCCCGAATCAATCAAGGCAACGACGTCTCGACCCTCGACCTTAACTTTGCACAGAGGTAGGCTATCTTTGCGTTTGTGTGAAGTCATCGAGAACAAGGACAAGTACTGTGGGGATTTACAGAACCTGTCAAGGTGTCCGCTCTTCCCGCACTTCTGACACTTGTTCTTGGGCTTCTTACACTCGTAGACGGCGTGACCCTTACCACCACAGTTATAGCAAGTGAACTGTGAATGATCACGTCTGCCCTTCTTGTCGATAGGCTTAGTCGACGCGTGTTCAGGTCTGGTAGCATGCGAACGGTCTTCGGTGGGACGTGACTGAGGCTTGCGATCGTTGCGTCGGTGGGAGTTACGGCTCGTGTGGTGGTGCTCGGCGTTGGACGGCTTGTCCTGGAACGCGTTGGCGATCGCGGTGCTCTCTTGGACTGTTCTGGATAGGGCTAGAACGCGCGGCATGGCATCTTCTAGCGACATGTCCTGGATCACCTCCTTGATGCGGTACATCGTCTGGTTGGATCCGAACTTGAAACAACGAACGTATATGTCGCGTAGTGTCTCGAGGGGGAACTCGGGTTGGACGACTGCCATGGTAATACGGAACTTCTTGTTGACTCGAGCAACTTCGATAGGGGAGAAGTCCTTGGCGGTGATTCTAAAGAGACGGAGCTTGTTGACTTCTTGAGTAGGTCTGAGAGCGCGTCCTAGGCGCTTGATGATCTTGAGGTCCTTCTGGGCTCTGGAGCGAGCGGCACGATGATGTTGATTAAGGAGGAGAGGGATCTCTTCCTCCGCGTCGTCAAGATCGTCCGCTGGTAGGATTGCTGTCACCATCTCCCGAACCTCGCTGTCGATTAGCTTCTCAATGTCTCGCTTGCCCCCTAAGGCGCGGTAATCGTTGAACTTGTCCACAAAGATGAACAGTTCGTTCAGATCTGGCGACTTCAGCAACGGGGGATCGGATTTCTTCAGCATTTGAGGGGAATTAACGTTAATGTGCCTCGCTAATGCGGAGAATGCTTTTATAGGGAAAGAAGAAGAGAAAACCCTTGTGCCAATAAATGGCT
Organism: Carpediemonas membranifera; assembly: GCA_019828565.1. Classification (NCBI taxonomy): domain Eukaryota; phylum Fornicata; genus Carpediemonas; species Carpediemonas membranifera. The sequence continues at coordinate 25,451 of JAHDYR010000054.1, read as the reverse complement.
TAAACTGTATAAATGATTAGTGTGGTCTATGACCACCACAGCCCTTGCCGAGCGCCACGAGATGAACGAGACGGAGATCGAGACTCTCGTCCTCCGCACCCTGTCCGAGATCCCCCGCCTGACCGAGAAGAACACCAAGCCCGGCACCGGACATGACGGCGGCAACCGGGGTTTTCACGGGAAGAAGCCGAAGCGCGCCGGCACGAAGAACTCAAACTAAGCCAAAAGAAACCACCCATCAAGGATCCTCGCCCCGGTCCACAGGTCCTAACTCCTCATCCAACCATAAATCCCACTACTCCTCAATCTCCTCCCCTGTCACCGACGCCTCCTCCTCCCCCGTCCACAGCACCTCCTCCCCCGTCAGTTCCACCATTTCCCTGCATCAACAGGCAGTGGCGCCTATGGAGGCACTTGGGCGCGCCATCAGAGGTGGTTACGTGGCTACGCGAGGGCGTCCCGATATCCCTAAGAGCGCACCCTCGTCATCCGCGCCTACCACCAACTCGCGCCAAGGACCGCAAGGCATTCCGCGACCACCTGAAAACCCTCCTGAGCCTGGGCGCGGCAAGCCCATGCCGGTCTCCCAGCTTGATCTCACCTATCTTCACTGTGCCGAAGACGCCACCAGAGACGCGTCTGATCCACGACCTAAGGGCACTGAACGCAGTGTCAACGGAACATCGAACCTTTCGGCTGAAGGGAGTCAAGCAAGCGATGGCCCAGCTTCGCGAAGGAGACTACATGGCACGCTTGGACCTAGTCAAGGGCTACTACCAGTTAGGGGTCAGGGCCTCGGACAGCCCGCTGCTGGGTTTCGTGGTCGACGGGAGACCCTATGCCTTCAACGTCCTACCCTTTGGCTGGGGCCCAGCACCATTCTTCTTCCAAAGGGTGATGCTGACAGCAGCGCAGATCGTAGCACGGATGTTCCCAGGCATCAACTTGACCATCTATCTCGACGACTGGCTCCTGTCCGGGGACAAGAAGACACTGACCGCTGCGATGCCGGGCATACTACAGCTCCTAGAGAACCTCGGCCTGGTCATCAACAGGAAGAAATCGCAGCTCTCACCAACGCAGCAGACCGACTTCCTTGGCTTCGTCATGGACTCTGGCCGGCGGGGGATCGCTCTGCAGGACAGCAAGCGGCAGAAGTACCTCTCACGAGTCAGGGAGGCCTTGGCATCGGGGGCCACGACACACAGCATGCAGCGGTTGTTGGGCAATCTCGGCTTTGCAGCCATCATTTGGCCGGAGGGCCGAGCCGCTATCAGACCCCTCCAGAGAGCCCAACTGAAGGACCGCTACCGCACACTCATATCCGGCGAAGCGAGAGAAACACTGATCCAATGGGAGCGCCGCTTATCACGGCCATCTCCGATAAGGTCCTTCCAAGAGCTGCTTCACCTGTGGGGTCTGTCTCCGACGCTCCACATCACAGCGATGACAGACGCCTCTCACTCAGGACTCGGCGGAGTGATCACAATCCCGGGCCGTCAACCCTTCACCTTCACCAGGCCGGCCCCGGTGGACGAGCACATCACATTGCTCGAGTTCCGAGCAGTGGAACAAGCAGTGAGACTGATCCTAGCAGAGCCGTTGACAGACGCGGAGGTCACCATCTACTCCGACTCGGTGGCAGCAGTCAGCTGGTGGAACAAGCAAGGCTCAACCAAGGCTCCGCAGTTTGTAGACTCAGTCATACGGGACCTGCTACCCACACTGAGCGAAAGGGCCATCAGGATAAGGCTCCTTCACGTCTCTGGTCACTTGAACGTCCAAGCCGACGCGTTGTCGAGGTCCGAAACGCTCTCAGCGCCTCGTCGGATCATCGACAGGATCACAGCCGAGTGGGGTCCCATGCAGAAAGAGATCTGGCCCTCCGAGTGGCTTGGAGCTCGAGTAGAACGCAGCCCGTCGACGGTCGACGACAGCAGGTTCATAGACATGGACTGGTCGACAGGAAGGTGGCTAGCAGTGACTTTATCTTGTCGCAGAACTGTGCCAGGTGGCCTTCCCTCTTGCACTTGTCGCAGCGCGCCTTTGGCTTTGAACAGTCACTCGAGTAGTGGCCCTTACGCCCGCAGTTAAAGCACGAGATACCGGACTTATCGCCCCGGTTGCGGTCGTGGTCGCGTGTACGTTTGTCGTCACGCCGGTAAGGCGTGTCGCGCCTGTCAGGCCGCTAACCGTGGCGCTTGTTGGGGCGCTTACCGTCGATATGGGCTCGCTTGTCGCCGTCATGAGCTCGCTTATCGTCATGGCCTGGCTTGCCGATGAAGTCAGCGAGAGGAGCCATATAGGCGGCGCTCTCGGCGAGGTCCTGTGCTGTGGTCATGGCATAATGCTGCACCTCTGCCAGCGACTTCCCGGTGGTACGCTCCTTGATGCGGAAATACAGAGCCTGCCCGCGGAACGCGAAGGCTCGGAGGTATGTTTCGATGACAGAGTCGTCTTCTTCGAGAGCCAAGCAGGCGAGCGTATTATTGAACTTGGTATTGAGCCTTGAGACCTCGATCGGGGTGAAAGATGATAGCTTCATTCGAAGCAGATTGAGGCATTGCTCCTGTCGCTTAGGGCGCAGGACGGAGGCAAGCCGACTGATGGCTGCGTTCTCGCCATACTTTCTCAGCTTGGACTTGTGTTTCTTTTCAGATAAGTCCTGAAGGACAGGATCGTCCTCAGCGAGCGTCGGTTCGTCTATCTTGGGAATGGCCAGCATTTGGCACACAAACGAGCGCACCTCGGCGGATAAGAGCTTCACCAGTTTGGTTTTCCCGCCGAGGGCGCGGTAATCCAACAGTTCGGTGTAGAACGCGCTGAAAGCGTCGAAAGTAGCTATCTTGAGCATCGGGGTGTCATTCTTGGGGTTCTTCATACGTTTGAAAGTACTAGTACTGTGGTTGATGAAGAAGAAAGGGGAAGGTTTAGAGATAAAATATGGGCTTAAATACCCTATGGACTTTTGGAGACCACAGGGTGTCGAGCTCTATTCTTTGTAAAAGCTTTGTTTACACGAACCCACACCTATAGCCCTTCTTGGAGTGACGTGTCGTCGCCTCCAGACAATACGCGCCTCGACCCAGACTGGGAACCCTCGACACTGGAGATCAGCGGCGATATTCCTGTGCCCGGACCTCAACTCGCCCGAGGTCCGAGCCATCAAACGTTTGACACCCCTCAAGTTGTACCTCAGAGTCCAGGCGAAACACCTCCTGCAGTCCGAGCTAGCCTGGACAGCGACAGACAAGGGCAAGATCCGCTTCGTGGCGCTTATCCTGAGGACCCGTTCCAAGCCCTCCTCGCTGACGACCGACTATCACATTTCAGAAACGAATCGTCGCGCCGCACAGCAGCGGGCTGGGTCGCCAAATTCCTCCAATCCCGCAACGCGAGCCACTCACACGCGCAACAGCTCAAAGAGTTCCTTCTGACCGAGGGTACCACGTCGGGCCCACAGTCGATACACAGGAAAGGCTACTGGATTTGCGGTAAGGTAAGGTACCTTACCTTACCCTACCTTACCAGCAAGGGCCCTGAAGGCATGGGTCCCCACGGCAACGCGCCGCGACGACGACGTCATCTGGCGGGCGATCACCTCAACCGGGGGTATTTCACTATCGAAGCCGCTACCGGCGTCAACCCTCCGCCACTGGATCCACCAGGCGTACGGCACCGACTTTTCGTGGCACTCATTCCGCAAGGGCGCCACCACGGAGTTGGCTGGCACCACATCAGGTGTCTGAGATTTATCACCTCGGGTGATGGGTTTTGGCGCAATGTGCAGGATAAGGACAATGCCAGAAGAGTTGTCGCTAGCAGCGACGGCGCCAGGACCGACGCTGGTCAAGGCCAGTGTACCTGCTCGTCAGGTAAGGCGAGCCAGTTCGACTTACCCAGAGAATGCCAGGTAGCGGTAAGTCCCGAATATTTACATAGCAAACCAGGGGGTTTTTGTAAATATTCAGGCTTGGTTATCAAGCGGGTAGTACCCCAGCTCATTGTCGCAAGGGCGACGGGACGTGGGCGAGGCCGGCAATCGCCGGATGCCCGCGTCATTGGTCAAGATTGGTCGGCGCAGTTTATGCGGCCAGATGACGAACGATTCGCAGCCGGTGGCTGCGACGGCCGAGGAAGTGGCAGAACTGCGTACCACGGTGCAGGAGATGCAGAAAGCTCAGGAGAGATCCACCAAGATCCTCGAGAGGATGGCCGCCGCAAGCGCCGAATCTGAAGCGGATTTCCACGAGGAACTGGCGTTTGAAGAAGATGAACAAGACCCCATCATGGCTTCCCTTTCATACATTGAGGCCATGACCGAGCTGCCGAAGAAGCGCCCTCTTCTGGAGGAGGCGAAGTTCCTTCGGAAGGTTCAAACGATCCTCACCTCTTCTACAGACACGAAACTCCTCAAGCGTCTTTCCCCCCTCCTCTCCGCCCGGCGTAGAGCTCTGATGATGAAGGATGAAGATTACAACGACGTCACAGTCACCTACTTTCAGAACCAGGTATGGAAGGCCATCGCGGACAAAGGAACCCTCGACGAGTCCCAGATCGAGTCCTTCGAGCTCAAGTCTAAGATTCACGGAGCCAAGCGAAAGGGCGACAAGTTTCAGCCTCCGGGAGGCGGGGGCCGAGGCGGCAGCTCTCGCGGTCGCAACCGGCAGTCAAACTAACCGAGAACCACCTCTTCCCATCGATAACTGGCGACGTGTGGCGACTCTGGGAGCGCTTCGGCGCCTCAGAGCACGTCGTCAGCCTTCTCAGAGACGGCGTTCCAATATCACTGACCGCGCCTCCGTCGGCGGCCGCACCACAGACGCGACTGGACCCACGTGTTCGGGCCAAGCTCCAACAGCTGTTGAACGAGGGCATTCTCCGCAGAACGACCCTGCAGTCCCTCCGCCATTCGGCCCCGATCTTCCCTGTTTCGAAAGGCTCGGACGACATCCGAGTAATACACGACCTCCGAGAACTCAACACCGTGACGGAGGAGACCCGAGTCTTCCGCCTCTTCGGCATCAAACGTGCTTTGGCGACGCTCACGGCCGGGGACTGGATGACGAAGATCGACCTCCGCTCGGGGTACTCTCAAGTCCCAGTCAGGGGAGCAGGACAGGACACTTCTGGGCGTGGTCACTCCGGAGGGCGAGACATTCTGCTACACTGGACTCCCCTTCGGTTGGACCGCGGCTCCGTTCTACTTTCAGACAATAACCATCCAGGCCGCAAAGATCATCGCCAGGCGCCTCCAGATCCACGTTTGCGTGTATCTAGACGACTTCCTCCTATCGTCTGCGCGCAAGGAGCACCTGGCATGGGCAACACACGAGGCCCTCGAGCTCATGCGCTCCCTCGGCCTCATTCCGGGGCTGGACAAGTGTATTCTTCAGCCTACACGCTGCTTGGAGTACCTCGGCCTCCTCATCAATACGGAGAACACTTCAGTGCGCCTTTCCAGCGACAAGGCGCGCAAGTATCAGCAGACGTTGATATCCGCGTTGGAGAGCGACTCCATCAGCGCCGTCGACTACTCCAAGATCCTAGGGCGTCTCTCCTTCTTCGCTTCCGCAGCGCATGCAGCACAGCTCAAGCTGCGGCCGTTGCAAGCAAGACAGCCGAGAGGCAGAGTACCTTTGGATGCAGCCCTCAAGCAAGAGCTCGCCCAGTGGGTCTCACTGCTGCAGCAGCGCCCAGCCAAGTCATTTATCGAGCTCAGGGCCCTCTGGGACATGACAGGCTCCCTGGAGATGACAGTGGCGTCCGACGCATCCAGCTTCGGCTGGGGGGCCAGAGTATACCTCGGAGAGAACAACAGATCGGCGCATGGGCACTTCCCCCCGCACATAGTGAACGCCCACATCTGCACAAAGGAGCTTTTCGCAGTCGTTCGGGGCATCGAACTCATCTCTCCACAGCCGCAGGTGCGCACCCTGACAGTTTTTCTGCGACAACTCGGCCGTAGTCTCGTGGGTCAACAAGGGCGGATCGACAAGAGCAGACCAGACAGTCATGAGCCTACTCCACGAGCTGCAACAACACCTCGACAGCAGAAACCTCGTGGCTCGATGTCTTCACATCGCAGGACACCTCAACGTGGAGCCGGACAGGCTGAGCCGGTTCATGAAGCTCGAGTGGTCGACCCCGCGTTCAGTCCTCGAGCGAATCCAGCGCAACTGGGGACCAGTGCAGGTCGACGCGACCGCCGCTCCCACTCGCCGCCTGGCCCTCCCAGGATTCGCTCAGCACGGATGGACTCTCGCAGAACACGGCCTGTCTCGGGACTGGACGGGGATGAGAGTCTTCGCAGCTCCTCCAGTAGCGATGATTCCAGCGACATATCTGCATATTCGGACGATTCGGTCGCCGACCCAGACTGGATCCCCTCAGACGTGGAGGTCAGCTGCGATAATAGTGACTCCGGACATCCCGTCACCAGAACTCCGCCGCTTGCTAGCCCTCTCATCAGTTCCCAAGATGTACTTCAGAGTGAACCAAGATCTTCTGTCGGACTCCGAGCTGTCGCGGCTGGCCGAGAGGGGCAGGATAAGGCTCATCGCGATGATCATCAGGACTTCGAGTTCCTCCTCCACCACGACAGGCTCTCACATCTGAGCCTAGAGGCGTCACGCAGGGCAGTCGCGGGCTACCTCGTCAAGTTCAACGCGTCGAGAGACACCACGCTATCACACGCGGCGCAGCTCAGGCAGCACCTCATGAGCGAAGCCAAGACCTCGGGGCCCGACACGATCGGCAAGAAGGGACACTGGATTTGCAAAGCGGCCCCACTGATCTGCGACTGGACCCCCCGCAGGACAGCAGCGAGATCATTCGATCAGTCCGCAACGTAGCATCCACCACCAGACTGACTGGCGGGGGCTCGACCGGTGACGAGCGACATAATCCGGTCGGGTTTCCGACGTTGGAAACAAGATCCGAAGACGTTCCAGGCGGTCTTGTTCGCCGCACTCTGCTTCCAAACTGTCAGCCGCGGCAAGGAAATCTTCACTCTGACGAGGGGAGACGTGACGTTCAGCCCAGAGGGCGACGCGACGCTGTTCATGGCACGCACCAAGACTACCACAGCGGTGAAGAAGCTCGTGGTCAACGCCACCTTTGACTCATTCAACATCGCGAAGGCGCTCCAGCTTTGGGTCAACTTGGCCACGAAGCGCGACACGGATTCACTATGGAGGAAGGTCAACGGAGACACGATCATCAAGACAGAGGGGCTGTCAGAAGGCGCAATGAGGCGCTGGATCGCAGCAGTGTTTGGCGACTCCGTCACTTGGCACAGCTTCAGAAAGGGCGCGGCGACCGAGCTCGCCGTCGCCGGCACTCCTGAGCACGTGCTGATGGCACTGGGGAACTGGCGCTCCGCGAAGAGCCTGCTGGCGTACACCGGCAATGGCATCCGCCAGCACCCCGCGGTCCAGAGAGACATCGCCAGGTCTCTTTTGGGCAAGCCACTGTAAACATTCGATGGGATGTTTATGGTGCAGGCTGTTGCGACCTCACGGGAGGTGACAGCTAGGAGTTAATGATATCTCCTCGGCCGGCGGGACAACCCCGTTGGATCTACAGAGTGTAGAGGGTCAGGTGGCCCGCGAGTCGGGCGGGTAGTACCCCAGCTCATTGTCGCAAGGGCGACGGGACGTGGGCGAGGCCGGCAATCGCCGGATGCCCGCGTCATTGGTCAAGATTGGTCGGCGCAGTTTATGCGGCCAGATGACGAACGATTCGCAGCCGGTGGCTGTAAGAACGCGCTCGGGAGAGCGTCCCTCGTCGGTACGCGAGGGAAACCCAAGACTTACTTAGGAGCCGAAGGCGCGTAAGTCTTCGAATATTGACGCGGCGAAACAGGGGTTTCTTGCGTAAATATTCTTTCCCCCGTTGGATCTACAGAGTGTAGAGGGTCAGGTGGCCCGCGAGTCGGGCAGCGCTGACTGATTCGTCAATAAACATATGTGCGCTGTGGGATTCGAACCCACGCCCCCGAAGAGACTAGCGCCTGAAGCTAGCGCCTTAGACCGCTCGGCCAAACGCACGGCATGCCACTACTGGCAGGTCGACTCGGACAGGCGTGATCCGGCGGCTGGCACGCGCATCCCAACCCCGTGGGATTCGTCGGAGGAGTCAGGGCGAGGCCTTGGCTCGTCTCACGGATCCTGCTGCGCGGTGGCCCCATTTGGTCCTCGCAGGTCAAATGCTCCCAAGTGATCATTTGATCAGAACGCGAAGAGAAGCCGATGGCGGCCGAAGAGCAGCTGAATGCGCTTAAGGAGGAGTTCTTACAGCTTCGGGAGACGAATAGACTCCTCGCTGCCAAGGTCGTGAAGATCGAGGAAGAACAAGCGTCTGAAGAGCGCAAGCCTTCTCGCCTGGACTCAGTTGTGAAAGAGTTCGAAGCCTGGAAGTCCTTCCACTTCGAGCTGCGTGCCGACATGACTTCTATGCCGGCAGGTTCTCGGATGCAGGACCTATTCCAGCTTATCCAGGACAAAATCTTTACACCTGCACACGGAGGAGAAATGCTGGGCAAAGAACCCGGCACTTGCGCCAACCTTACAAGTAAAGCGTGAGTGCACCTTTAGGTTACACAGCCCGACATCAACTATCCTTCATTTCATGTGTGATATGGAAAGAGACTTGACGACTTAGTTGGAGACAGCCTTATCGTTGAATGAGCAGCCCGTTGTGGGCTCTATCACAAGGATGGCAGAGAATTGGCTTCGGACAGGGCCTTCTGCTGAAGTTCTTGCCGCTGTACACGGAGTGGGGATTAACAACATGAAAACCCCGGAGAATACCAACTCCTACTGCCCGCTCGACGATCTCGACGAGGAGATCAGTGAGCTTCTAAGACTTCAGGCAATCGTGCCGTGTGAGAGGCAAGACGCCCTCATATCCCCCATCTTCCCTGTCATCAAGAAGGACGGGGTCTCTATACGGCTAATACATGACCTACGGGAGCTCAACAGGTCGATTGAGACGCGGAAATTCAAGATTACCTTACCTTACCTACCTTACTCATTCTCGTCGGTGAGCGACCTTCGAGACCAATGGTCATCACACCGAGTCCGCCTAACAACCGCATGCACACTGATGCCACTTCTATTTTTTTCGCCTCCTCTTACCTCCGTTCGTTCATCACCCGACTCCAGCTCAAGTCGTGCACTTTAGGACCTCGAGGACAAAAGTCCCCTTACCGGGCTTGATGATGCCTACTGACATCATGGGGGCAGTGTAGTGTCGCGTATACATTATATATTGGGTCTCGTTTAGTCATGTCGACACCCATTGTGTCGACTCTATAAATCACTCTCCCCTCCCGTTAGTGTTGTACAACACCACAGAAGGAGAGAATCTCACTTTGTCTCTAAGAGAAGCTGATGGGGAGGACATGACCGTCTGTATTTGTGGTAAATTGCATGAATGATCCTATTTATGCTTCGTTTGTGTGTTGAGACATCCCTGATGCTTGGTAAACGAACTTGGATGAACCACAAACAAGTTGACTTTGCCCCGACCTGACCGGCTCTTGTGCTCATTCGTTTGATTGGACAATAATACTTGCACCAACCTTAATACGACTTATACTGATCCGAGCGTGCGAAACATCGTCTTTCAAGGTAGAACTGAGATAGAAATTGTCTTGAAGACGTATAACTTCATCTAGGCGGTCATCTATCTCCATAGCTACGTTAAGAAGCCGCGATGCCGCTTTCTCCATGCTTTCTTGTTGTTTTGACAAGAGTCCTAAAACTGCACAATGAGTTGCAAAAAATGAAATGCAACGACTACCAGCGATAGGAGAAGATAACCGATACAAAAAGCACACAGCAGGGTATAACTACAAGTACTACACAACATCATCACGTTTATTTCAGTGATCTCTTCAATTTTGCAGCAGTCAACCCGGCAGACAATTGTGAGCTCTGGCACAATGGATATCTGTAACGTGTGTTATTTACCAATACCACAAGAATTAGACTAACGAAATCTGCTAATCTCTCCGCATTTCCGAGATATTGCTTTCATCCAAATTCTTAAACTGCACCTCGTTTTGACCAATCATGAATTGTGCTATATCGCAAGATCCTGTCAGTCCGGCATCGATATTAATGCGTCTCAGCCCAGCTATGTCTAATTCAAAGGGCAAGCCGCAATAATATCGATGCCGGACTGTCACGATCTTGAGATATTGTGGATTTCTTTCAAATCTCTTCAACAGTCGATGGCCGCATGAGCGGCAGACGCAAAAAAACACCGCAAAGGGTCAGTAAGCGCATTGATCAATACATACTGACTCCATGTATATACTTTGATTTACTCGAACGTTAATATTTATTGATTTGATCTAATCATCTTGGCCGGTCATGTGGAACGGTTCCCCTTTAAAGTGGAACCGTTCCTACGTGAAAACCAGTATGAAGGAACGGCTATCATCCGACTTGATCCTGAGTTTCCCCGACCTTTCTAAGAAATGGATCCTTGAGACGGACGCGTCTAACGAAGGGCTCGGGGGTATTTTAGTCCAGGAGGACGAGTCCGGTAACCGGGAACTCGTCTCACTGTTCTCTAAGAGCCACAGTGCCACCTGTGACCCTAAACTGCGGGAGTTGGTTGCATAAAACTCATTCGTAACACGGCACAATATCGATATTACCGGTGAAATGAAGCAATTCACGACTAATGATCCAGAAAGCGCAATCCAGGCGCTCGCGGATTACACCACTGCAATTATCCACGAGAGAAACCCAACTTCTTTCATCCAAACGCTCACAGCGGACACGGTCGCGAAGTTAAAGCGTGATTGGCGTCCGACAGCGAAATTTCCCACTCTTGAGAGCCTCCAGACCTCCATTATGTCTGACGCCGAAGCCCGAGCTCAGGCCCGTTCGGACGAGGCTCCGCAAGCTATATCCCACAATCCCACCGCAGATGCAATCGCCAAGCGTTTCGCTGCTGCCTTTGAGGCGGCCTGCAAGCGAGCGCAGTACGCAGAGTGTGTGCGGGTCTCTTCAAACTTCAAGGACCCGGCCCTCACCAGCCTGACAAAGGAGTCAATCTCGGCAGAGATACAACGCGCAATCCCGGAGGCCACTGAGAAGGCCAGGACATTCATCACCTCGTACATGAAGGACCCCGCGGCCAACAGATGGTCCGACCTCTTCAGCGCCGCAACCCCGACTGTCCCCGTGCCTGACGGGACCGACATGACACTCCCAGATTTCTCTGACAAGGTCCCGGAGCCCACCATAGATGAGAAGCCCGACCTGGCCGCCTGGCCAAAGCGTGCTGATTTCCCCGACGTTTACGCTTACCTCCGCGCCGACATGCTGCGTTTTCCGGTACTCTAACCGGGACTTAAAGTCCCAGAATCAAGTCCCGGAATCCTTGATTGATTTTGATCGATGTCGTCGGATCATCCCCAAAGTGGGTGACAGTCTTCTACTAGCCTAGTTCTACCTCTGGAAACATTATTAGCGCATGTCGATGTCACAAAAAATATTTATGATCGTTTTCCGTATCGTCAGTGCAGGATAAGGTCGCATGACTTGGCCAAAGTCGCTCTTCAGAACTCGATCATCTGACACATACAAACGCTAAAAGTGGTTGGCAAAGATGCATTAGACCTTGTATATGACGTGTATAGACAAAATTTCGGGTGTTGCACTGTCACCTCTGAGGGGTATCCTCTCAAAAAGTGTTGAAACTCCTACTGTAACATCCCCTTGCTGTCCTAGCAACGGAATAGTACTTTATTTACTTCAACTTTATCCCATTCGATAAAGAAAAGTCAAATTGTGTGAGCAATCTTCAACCTTAAAGTGCACATACAGGCATCATGGAAAAGACCCAAAAACGAGAAATCCTGATTGCAATTGCAAAAGAAGTATTCTACTTTCAACGCGATTGTGCTCAAGCCATGCCTGTTGCGGTTTCAGAGGTGTGCTGGGCTATTCTGCCAGATGATATCCGAGCTCTCTACAAGAAGAAGCAAGCAATGGCTTGTTCTCTTCGTCATGCCCTTATCCACGCTCTGGATGGACTCGCCCCCTCGTCTTACCAGATCAACACCGAGGGTAAGGTCAAGGGTGTGTTCCTCAAGGACTTCGGCGAGATCAACCTATCAAGGCTGCAGGACAACCTGCAGGCAGCATCAGGTACCACTAGCACTGTGGTATGGCAGCCTCCGGTTTCGCGCTACATCAGCATCCCCTTCCAGACCTATTCGAAGAAGAAGGACAAGAGGGCTCGGAAACAGTCTCAACCCGCCCCTCAGTCGGTCGTAACTGTTCGTGACAATCTGGCCAGTGAACACAGACAGCGGGAAGCAGCGCACATCGACCAAGTCGCTTCCCAATTTTCCACATGTGTGGCGCAGGCAACGGCACTTATCCAGACAGGAATGAACCGGCGCCACGCACTCGACAACTTCACTTATCAGCAGCTACGAAACTCATTGCGCATGTGTTGTGGGGTCTGTCACGATCCGATGAATCTGCTGCTGAAGATTGAGGACGACAACTCCCTGCAGTGCCAACAATGCGAGAGGTACTTCCATTATAGCTGTGTCAGTGGCTACTTGGAGGAGCGAATGGCATACCCGGCATCTAACAGGGCCGATAAGCAGAAGATATCCATCTGCGATGACTGTAAGGCAATCAATGGTAACGACGAGTGCTTTCATCGTACACCTCCAACCGAGACCACCCAAGCAGCGGACTGTGGTAGAAGTATTAAGGATGGACCCAGCATGCTCTGCTACTTTTGTTCCAACTGGTTCTGTCCGGATCATATCGCGGACACCGTTTTTGACACTGGAACTGACATGTTGAAGCGTCCTTCTCGTCGTGTTCCGGTGTGCGTGAATTGCTTTCCTCGCATTCAGAGAGGCCAGCGACAGTTCAACGGTGAGTATACCAACGCTGCCCGCGCTATTACAGAGCCATTGACACTCGCGGATGACGAGGCTCGTGATGATGTCAGTATCCGCGAGGAGGTGAGTGATGAGGAGGATGACCAAGAGTGATAAGTGGAATAAAATGAACGAATGACTGATGCGGCACATTCTGTTTACGCTATACGACGATTTTTAGAGAGCGCCAGAGAGGTGCTGCAGGGAGAGAGCTTGTGCTTGCGTATCCTGAGGGATGCGGGATGGGAGGGGCCGACGTAATTGGCCAATCCACGTTTGTGGATCACCTGGTGTCGTCCATACCGGGCGTCTCTCCGCCACAGGCTGTGTTGCTGCGCATGGAAAGCAGTGTTAACTGTGTTCTATTGCACGATAGCACGGGGTTATTGACTGATGCGGCACCTACCTTAAATTGCTCGTCATCCACAGTTGTGGATGGACCGATATCGCGCTAAGCATCGCCAAGCACCTCTCAAAGGGCAATCATCCGCTCGACAAGATCATCACCTGTTCATTTCACCATGGAACGATGAGCAGCTCCGCATCCTTGGCGATAATGCGCGAGTTCTTCAGCTGCTCGCCATGATGGTCCCTTGGATGCGGAAGATCTTGGCCTCGCCTGAATTTAACCCCGGGTGCAAGCCCAATAGCACCGAGAAGGACCTCCTCGGCAAAGAGCTCGAACAGGACGTGGATTCATCAAGAATCCTTCGTGAGATGTCCAATCGAGCGGCGTACAACAAAGCCCATGCCAAGATCATTCGTGATCTCGTTGAGTACCGGAACCGCGCAGCTCACAATGAGCTTGAGCCCGACACCCTGCCCAAGGTCCTGGAGCTGGTCGAGAGCTTGGCCCAGGCCTTCTCGGTTCCATTGCACGATAACGTCAGGGCGTTCATCGCGCTGCTTAAGTCGCCAGTGTCGCTCGTTGCGACAAGTGAACATCATGCTCTGACGAAGAAGCATACTGTCCAGGGTTCAGGAATTTCCCTTATTGGGTAGGGGAATTTCCTCGGGGGAAATTCCCTAGCATTTCGACTCGGTAAGAAAAAAAATAAATCAACAACGAGCTGTATTCATAATCTATAAATGAGGTTGAATACATGCCTACACATGAGGACTACTCATGCGTAGTTTTGAGCTTTAAATCCTGCTAGAAAAGAGTAACATAGGGACAATTATTCCTTGGGAGTTCAGACTCAAAAATCGGGCTGGGGGGAGGAAATGGTCCATAAGTACGCCTTATGGGTCGCTTCCTCCTCTCTGCCCTTTTTTTATTGACTTCTGATTTGCCAGATTTGACACATGTTCGAGGTGAGTCTTAGATTACTCAAAATGGCCTCCTGATTCAGCAGATAGACTCAAAATTTCACAATTCGTACTCAAAACCAATTTCAACAGACGTCTGTTGCAAAATCTGCCAAAAACGCACTTTAAAGTCATTTTTGCAACAGACGTCTGTGGAAATGGTCTTTAAGCTCTCCGCTGCCGATTTGACGCAACTACACAAGACTAACTACAGTAATACGTACATTGCCGACATTAGCGGGGTCAAAACTGTCGTCAAGGTCGATAACTGTATGACACTTCGCCTGACACACGAAAAGACGATACTTCAGGCAATGAAAAGCCCATTTATTGTTACAATCGTCGATGTGGGCTTTGTTGACAGCGATCAAGCGTTTGCCACTCGCTTTGTTGACCATATGTCGTGGCGAGACGTTCTGGCACTACCAGTACCGGATCAATGTCGCTACTTGCGGCACTTACTGTTAGCTCTCAGCCATGTGCATGAGAATGGATTCATCCACGGCGACATCAAGCCCGACAACTACCTTTTCAACCGAGAAGACGGTGGATTACTCATTGACTTCGGCTCTGCCATCAAAATAGAGGCTCCTACTGGGATTAACAGGTATATGGGACAAGACATGAGAGGGACACCTGGTTTTATCCCCCCCGAGCTTCGTGCCGACGAACTCAGTCGGAAATCGAAGTAGCTATGCGGGAACCACAGAATTTGAACCCCTTCCAGGCTTCCAGGAACACCACAACCAGAAACACCAACATGCACACAGTTGATGCGGCATACGACATCTTTTCCTGCGGCGTTATCGTCCTCATGATGGCATTGCGACTGGATAAGTCTCCATTTCGATCTGTGAGAGTGGATGGTGGCAAGCCAAGTAACCCAGACGAGCATATTGGCGCTCTATATAACATGGCGTACTTCTACGGCCGCGAAATCACGATACACAGCAAGAAGAAGAATGCAGCCCGTGGTTTGATGATCAATCCGACTCTCTGCACGAGAGGAAGCCCTCCGACACAGTATAGGAGCCTTTATGACCTTGCAATGGGGATGCTCAGCTATAATCCGGAGGATAGACCAACAGCTTTGATGTGCGCTGAACATCTCAACGATATCGCCGCCCTAGCAGCAACGTTCGCATCAACACCACTGATGATCAACGACCAGGTGACAATCTCTCAGGAAACGCTCGCTGCCGCCAAACTCACCGTTGAAGCACTTCGAGAAACCCGATTTGCTGGCCGATGCATTGCATGTGGCATGCCGGTTCACGATAATCGAACAATAACTTGCAAGACACACCACCAAGATTACAGAAGCATCATGAACCCCCACACAAA
Organism: Carpediemonas membranifera; assembly: GCA_019828565.1. Lineage (NCBI taxonomy): Eukaryota > Fornicata > Carpediemonas > Carpediemonas membranifera. Next base: position 9,871 of record JAHDYR010000054.1, on the reverse strand, counting down.
GAGAAGAGGACGAGTTTGGAGGGTTCATCGTGATCTATCATTGATTATTGATATGTAACCGCCCAGTATCGAATCACCTCACTACCATGGGATGATCGCATTCACCTTCAAAGAAGAGATGAGGCCGCATACTCGACCAGATATAAAGGAGATATGCTGCAGCCTTGAAAAGAAAGAAAGAAAGAAAGAAATTTATGGTGCTTGGATTCTGACCCCGGACTGAGCTTGTTTCCCGTGCTGCAGCCTTGCGCTGGCTTTATAGACAATACCCAGTTGTTTACACTAAAACCGAAAAATCAGTCCAGTAGACGCTCGAATCGAACTGGAGTGGGGTGGCTGTGATACAGTGTTCGTTCCTGTAGTACCCAGGCAGAAGACCCGACCGGACGATATGGCCTGGAACTCTACCGGCAAAAAGCAGCTGGCGGCCGCTGAGGAATATGTGGAAGGCGCTTCCAGAATGATCTTTACACTACTTTCTTTGCTTCTATCTTGTACTTACTGTTAATCACTCTCATCATCTTTTTGTCTACTTGTGGATGACGGAGCGCCTTCCTGTATTTGCGCTTTTCTTTTGATACCCTCTGGGAGACTGACAAGTTCCGCATGGTCGTCCTGGAGCAGAATAAAGTGGGTAATGCCATGTCTGGAACAGAACACCTGGAAATTCTCACAACGATCAGCAGCTGAGTCGCCAGAAGGGTACAAACCCCAAAAACTGGTGACCATGTGTGAACAATATCACTGTAGAATTATTACCGTTGTTGCACACCATGATGACATTACGCATGTAGATCATGGAAAACTCTCGCACAGCATCATCGGTAAGCCAGCCCATCTTGGAAAACAGTTCTGCCTTAGCGGAATCCTCCGTCAGAGCCGTCCGCTTCACCCGGCTTTCCACCAGCTCGGCACGCAAAGCCATGGCTGCCTCAAGATCTGTTCTGTGGGTCAGGGTGGTCATATCCCGGAAATGGCCGTCCCTAATCATGCAACAGCAGTGCGCAACACAGCTGCCATCACGGTGTGTCGAGTATTTCCTCCATGACTTCAACCCATTCACAATTTCCTCAACGAAGGACTGTGGCTGACCGCTGGTGCCGATTGGAATCTCTTTCTTCTCAATCATATTGTTGATGTGAGACTCAATGGCCACAGATGACTCGTGTTCAGACTTGATCAAGAGCAGAGAGCGAAAGTCGACGATCTTAGCAGTGGAATCGAAGTTCGGGTACGCAGGCCGGTAAACCTTGTTAAGCAAAGGATAACAACGCGGCGGGAGTCTTGCGTCTTCCTCCGATACGATCTTCGCTTTTGCACAACCGTCAGGTCTTGCGATAATGACTCTTCGCTTCATGTACGAGAGCTTGGACATCCAGAACCAGAATTGCGCGATCTCATGGAGGTGATCTGGCTGAGTCATGATTCTGATGAGCCACGTGGCGTCATGGGCGGCAAGTTCGACGGCGGGTAGCTCATCTGGTGTCAAAAGCACCACACACCGTTGCATTGTGAACTTGAACTTGCCAGAATACAACTGAAAGATCGGCCGTGGGTCACGGGCGGAAGACTGGCAGGCGGCAATATACACACCCATGATTCGGGCGAACTTGCAGACATGACTCTCATAATTCTTCAGAATTGCCTCGATGAAGTCGAAGGCAGTTGTCCAGATGGCTGGTATCGTGCGGGCATCGACCACAAACCGACCATCAGAGTCCGAGTGACCAGTGATAATGAAAAAAAGTCTCATAGTCACCATACAGCTTGCCGAATTCCTTGATTTTCGCCTCAAAATCGTCCTCGTTCTCGAACTGGGCCGTCTCGATAACCGTATACTCGCTATGCATTGCCGCAAAGATCTGACGAATGCGTTCTGCGTGCCCTCCAATGGAGACAGATTCATCAATCGAAAACTGCCTGCTATCTCCAGCAACGAACCCATAGGTTGGCTCGAACACGATGAGGACACGTGTATTCTTCAGCGCCAGTGCAGTACGGGTGCACTTGTGACGTCGGGATGGCGAGGGAAAACCGACGTTGCGTGTTTCGCTACTGATGTCCCCACAGACACATTCAAACAGCTTTGATCCATCCAGATATCGATTTCTCCACCCCATTGCATTGAAAATGTCTGATCGTCGTTCATGACGCCAATGCCAAATTGAGGGTGAGAAAATGGCATCGCACTTTAAAGCAGCTTTATGTGAGAAATGTATTGCATATAATTCTGCATTCAGAAGACGATGGCTAGAACAAAGCAAACGGCTCGCCGGCCTACGCAAGGTGGAAAGGCGCCTCGCAAGCAGTTAGCAGCGATAGCTGCGCGGAGAGCGAATACTTCGTCGTACCGCACCTACAAGCCGTTGTCTCAGGCCGCGTTGGAGAATTGCACGGCAGTCCTGCAAAAAGGCTGATGCTGATATCCAAGAAACTATTCTGTCGTGCATCAAGAAGACGGAGGCGCACAACTTCAAGCAGATGGTCAAGAATTCAACACGAGCTGGTTTCCGACTTGCATTCAACACTGAGTCCGAGTCTGTCCACATGAACCCATCGAGGAAGGACGAGGTGGCAGCGCGGGCAGAAGCTGCTTACCAATCAGCGCTGCATGCCTTCCGCAGCGTTGACCCTGAGACTGCTGCGACAGAAGATATGAAGACACTGCTTGACACCTTAGCGGTTGCTCTTGACGCAACGCCAGATGTGCCACATGCTCGCCTGGATCCTGAAGAACAGCGTCGGTTCCTGAAGCTGAAGGATACGAAGAAATTCTCCAAGTACTGCCTTCCTCGCAGTGACGAGAAGTTTTTTCTCGACCAATCTTCGCGCTGCCTTGCGCGAACACCTGGCGAAGGTGTTTCCAAACCTCCCTTGGAACAAGATTGTCTCCTGCTTCTCCCCTGAAGCGATCAATGCTGATTTCTTTATCCTGTCCACGAGCAATGCCACCTACGACGAAGCTTGCCTGACAATGCCGTCTGATGAGAGAAAGAAGCTTCGCAACCATCTTTCCATGACTGAAGAACGGCAGATTGCTCGTCAAGAGATGGAGGTTGAGATTTACCAGTTTTTAAGAGAGCTCGGTATGTTCTCTACAGTGTAAAGATGCAATTGTTGACCATTGACTCGATCAGCGCGCCTCTAAACCCCCACTATTCGAAGGCGTCTCTGCGGGCTGAAGAGACATAAAGGTTAAAACAGTTTAAGGAACTCGTCCAACGTCTTCGCATTGTGCGTCATGGCCACCTTGTCCTTCTTCGTCAACCTCGATTTGGTACTCCTTTCTCTTCACAGTCGTCTTCTTCTTCTTAGAAGGCTCCCAGCTCCCATTGGCGCATGCTTTTTCTTAGCTTCTTCTGCTCTAATCTGTACTTCTCCTCCTCCGTCATGTCTGCTTCCTTTTTCTTTTGCCTTCGCCTTCTTCTTCGACTTCATTACATCTAACTTCTTCGCCTTCTCTGCATCCTCCTGGACCACGCGAGAAATTGAGTGCTTCACGTCCTTCGGTACATCACGATTCCTCGCATGCTTAACCACGACAAAGACATTATCGTCAGTGCCGCCACCTTCAAGGATGACCTTGTCCTTTGGGATCTTGCTGGTGGCAACCAAGAAGCAGATCGGCTTCTTATCCACCTTGAATAGGGCAAACCTGCAGTTGCCAGCAGCCGAATGATGGCAAAGCTTGTTGACGCATGCTTCATCAGGAGTCATGAGGTGCAGCTGTGACGATAGCTGAATCCGAGAAGGCTGATCGCTAAGAACACCCTTGGCAATCCCGAGCACTTCTCCCTCATCAACATCGCCAGCCGTGACCAAACCATACATCATGTCATCGCCCTTTGACACCATGCATGTGCTGCACTTCAGAGAAATGAGCGATTGGCCGTCAAGCTCGACAATTTGGTCATCATCGAAAGGCAAGGCGTCTATCTTCATCGCGGCTTCGCCCATGTCCGCCCAATTTGCATAGACACGACGCGCAAGCTCTTCCGGAAAGCAATCGCAGCAAAAGTTGACAGTTCCACTTTCTTGCTGCATTCTACGCAGTTTATACCAGCAGTTTATACGCAGCAATGACACAGCACCAAGAGCGTGGCACACAACCCTTCAATGACCCATGTAAGGTTGGGTGGGTCTTATGTCAGGCTGTTTCTTTTCAATCATTTCAATCATATCCTGCACAGACTTCGTTGATGAAGAAGTTCTGCTATGACGAAGCCGGCTTGTCGCGACGAGAACTGGGCCATAGAACTGAAATCGGCATCCGAATATCGCGGCACGCATGGGTATTTACCCCCCAGAAATGTTCAAAGTGTGTTCGTGTTCGGTCATTCCGCCGTCAACGAGCGCCATACGAGACCTCCAAGCATACGCGCATGACTGCATCGGCTCTTCCCGCCTGTTCTTCATGTCGTCACACCTGCCTCCGACATTTACTCGTGCGGTGTAGTCATTGCTCTTTTACGGTCTCCCCAAGTCCCCCTTTGCCGCGAAGGTGACTGACATGGCGCAGATCGACAACAAGAAGAAGAATAAGATGCTGAAGCTTGGTAGCTTGCTGAACTGGTGCCACTTCTATGGTGGGCAGTTGCAGTTGTCACGTAAGACACTCGAACCGCTCAGAGATTGTCTCAACTTCGTGAACGTGAACTCTGCACTACCGATTCGCGGCACAACGCCACCCACTTGCCTCGGAATGTACGACCTGGCAATGCAGATGCTCCACTTCGACCCAACGAAGCGTCCCACTGCTGCCGAATGTCTTGACAAGCTCAAGGTCATCATGCGCGTGCATGAATGCGTCGCCAAGCCGAGTCCGCTTCTGTTAGATGACACTGAACAGGTCTTACTCTCTGTAGATCAGCGAAAGAGAATGATCGACTGCTGCCAACTGGGGTCCTGGAGGAAAAAGTTTAGAGATGCGATTCGAAAGGGTCGTAGCATTGAACTCGAAACCATGAGTCCTAAGAACACCGGCGCATGCCCAACACTCACCCCCCGGTGGGGCCTGGCCGTGGTTTGAACATATACCGACACATAACTGGGTAAATACGTAAATGTTGTGCGAAAATTGCGTCTTGTTCTGCACAGAGCGATGACGAAACTAAAAACGGAACAAGAAGAGGCCTGAAGATTTAACTGCCCGGCGGTGCAGGTTCGTCAAGTGGCCGGAGATGCCGCTTCCAGTAAGGTGTATGCCGTACAGCTCGCCGTATCCATCTCCCGTGCCCGTCTCCATCCCCCCACTCCGCCTTCAACGCCAGCCCCCGCCACGCCTGTTGTAAGTCCGCCTCCATCTCCTGTCCGCAGTTCACCACCGAGTCTCGAAATCGAATCACCTCACTACCATGATTCCCCGCAATACCATGATGTATGTGATGACCATTAAACGATCTCCTTCTATACAATGACTTCTGAAGCCGTCCGACCAACGGCACAGAACGGTTTATAGCATGCATATGATCCATTCTGGTGCCTTTTATCCTCTATAACCAACATCAGTCCATCAAAAATGAATCTTGCAACAGAATACTCATCCACACGCATCGAGAACGAAAAAAAGAAGCATATAACCAACATCAACAACCTAATAGAAGGCTGCATGCAAGCGTAGAGCTCTCCTAGTCGATTCTTCAATTTATCAAGCATCAATCTCCACGTCAGGATGAGAACTGTGTGCTTAAAAGCTCAGAGATGCCGTTATAGATGATATAACGACGTCTCTGAGCTTTTCAGCGATGTCAGTTTCTGGCCACGTCCAAGTTCGGTTCTGCGAAAATAACAGTGCATTGCACTATAAGTCATACATTTGGAATACAGCAATGCACTGTTATTTTCGCCAAAACCACGCTGACCTACCATTGTCCATGGGCTTGACGGGGGTGATCTTCTCGGCTTGGATTTGGCTGAAACTTGGTATATGTGTAGTATTTGATATGTTAGGACGGATCCAAGATTTTTACATATCGTTCGAGTCTATTTACCGAGATATACGTAAAGCAAAAAAATTAGGGTTGAGTCTATTCTGGCTGAAAAAGCGGTATGGTGGGTTCTCTGACTGTCTGAACACGGCTCCAGAAGTTTTACGTGATGAATTGGCATATTTATATTGCTTTTGCGTAAACAGAAAAATTTTGACAGTACCTACAATCAACTACCTGCATATACATGCTATAAACATGCTTAAAAATGCCTTCAGTCGTACGTGCTATATACTAAAGCTCTTCCTGCATCTTATTTCGAAAGAACAAAATATTCACTCTGAAAAATAACACTGCATTGCTGTGAAATTTTTGGAAAAAGATGCTAGATATCACTATTCTACGCAGCTGGATTCGTGAGCATCATGAGAAGACCGTTAGGATTGCTTCTGCTGCACCTGGTCAAGAGCGTAAGGCTATTCGAGCAGATAAGAGTATGTTCGAGAGATGGTTCGCACTCCGGACGAATAAGAGCCGCTTGGAGCACCTCAAGGAGCACAAAGTGATAACGAAGACAGCCCTGAGATGCGCGCTGGTCGATAACATCGTCATTGACGAGATTCGTGATGTGTTTGGTCTCGCTGGCCGAGTTTCACTAATGGATCTCATCAACAAGGCTTCCCTTCCCGAGCTCATGGCCATTAGTGACGACCTTGCCCGGCCCGAGCTGTCTAAGGTTCCTGCAGGCTTGTTTATGGAGGATGATCAGGTTGAAATCGTGCGGGAAGCAGTTTTTGACCACTACACCGGATCAGCGATCACCTTTGAGGATAACCGCGAGGCTGTCATGCCGTCACATCGTGGCTCTATTCATCTAGAAGGAACAGGCCGTCTCTTTCTTCCAGATCAAGTCAACCTGATCCTTCGCGCTCTCTTCGTCGCCCCTGAGGGCACTGTCGAGGCCCGCCGCGTGCATTCCTCTACGAGGACATTCTTTCTGGCTGCAAGAATGATCCGGGAAGCGATGTGACATCAGCCCAGCTTGAGCGGTTGCGTCGAGATGTTGCCAAGGCAGCCGCCGAAGCTATTCAGGCAAGGAATGACCGCGAGGAAGCCATACACTCGCTTGAACTCGTTACTGCATCCTATGCGCAAGATACAGGGCATGCATATGTGACACCACCCGCCAGCGACGCCGTGGAATTTTCCGACACTGACGAGGACGAGTCCGATGGCCACGCTGAACCGGCCGCCATGCAGGGTGACGGCGTTCCTTTGCCCCAGACTGATCAAGACGTCGAAGTAGAGTCCGATGTGGACGACACAGACACCGTTGGTCTCCAGACGGTTTACGATGTTGATGCAGAGGCCGATCATGACGTCCGCGAGCCAGTGTCCCTGCTTAATCACAGCTTAGCACAGCTAGACGACACCATTGCAGGCCTTGATGATGTACCCGAGTCTGTGCGCTTGTTGGAGCAGTACGAGCCCTTGATAAAACGGCTTGCTGAGGAGAGGGAGGCGAGGGAGGCGCTTGAACAGGCTAACAGAGATTCTGAGGAGTCCCAGAAGAGACTAGAAGCTGAGTTAGGGTCAGCAGAAGGGCGAGGATCAGGCGATCCATCAGTTTACTCAAGCAGAGTTGGCACGCGCGAGTGAGGCTGGGCTTGAAGCACTCGCCGATGAACTCGAAGACAACTGGGTGGAGCTTATCAGGCGCGCCGAGGAGGCAACAATCGAGCTTGACCGCTACGTTGCTCTCGCTGCCTTGATGGAACTGTTCCAGAGGAACAATGTGGCTGGAGCTTTGTGGACTCGGATCAATAGCACCATGATGAGGTACGGGGGCCAGAAGTTCATAACGGTCCCACCCCCTAGACCTCGGTCTTACGCCTGAGATGAAGGCTATCATCGCACAGCACTCTCGAGAGAAGAAGACAAAAGCTCGTGTAACACAGGGAGAGAAGCTGGAGTTTCCCCTGGAAGGGCGTTCATGCTAGTGGAGCAGTTGAAGTAAATGGGCACGGCGACAGGGGCGGAACAAGCAACCGCGAAATAGAGATATCAGGTCATCCCTGACATTGTATGGCGAGAACTGTTCTCAGTCTCCGCTTTGGGGAGCTCTAAGATCAGTCTGAGATGAGTTACAGATGTCCACACGGTATTCGTCAAACTGAGCACTTCTCCAAATGAAATGTACTCGTGCTGCTTTTAATGAGTCTTTGTTGTAGTCATAAACATAAGCAGCACCAATTGCCTTCTATTTTGCCTGTTTCTGCCATTATTGATCTGCATATTGATTCCAAGCGACTATCTAAAACAAAAGCGGCTTTGAATTTTCTTCAACAATGCCAATTCCGCGCATAATGTCCGATGAAATGCTGACCACTTGTGATGCAGCTCCTCAGGCGTTTCTAGATGTGGTTTCATTGGTTTCATTCTCAGTGACACCCTTTACATAATTCATTTACGTTATAAAACATATCGAACGAAATGAAGCAAGTGCCGAAAAAAGAAGTCTCCTGGAACCTATCGCGCGTTCACTGGTCATGATCTTACTACAAATCTTTCAAAGATCACTTTTCGGGCCATGTTGACATGCTTTTTGTCATTGTCGATGATATCGACGTAGACAGTGGCCTCTCACTGGGAATGCCCAAAGACTCCGTGTTATCGGCCTATAACACTGTCGTCGTCGAACTTGCTTGTCCCTGTGTACGGTGGTTTTGTTGCTTTTGAAGAAGAAGAACTTCAACGAGAAGGGGTTGCTAGACTGGGCGAGAGATTTGGTTATAAGCTCGGTTACACCAAGACTAAGCCGATCATCTACCACCAGTTGACGCCGAAAGAGAAGCCTAGCGCCAAGGATCTGTCAGTTTTCATGAAGGAGATGGCGAATGTCCTCAGACTAGCCAACGCCCCTGATATGGACATCGAGAACCTGAAGAAGATGAAGTTCATCTTCCGACAGGCTCTACTTCTTGATGCCAGGCAAAGATATCACAAGCAAAGCGTGCAGACCAAAAGGCTGAGGGGAGATGAACCCAGCTTTCCTGCGTCTCCAATCAAATCTGAGTCACTGCCACCGATAACAGCCTTCTTGGATCCATTAAGACTGAAAGAGATGCGAAGACTCCCGCTCAGTGACTTTCTCTGGACAAATCCTTTCCGGTCCAACACCAAATGATCCAGGATCTTCACCAATACGTTGCTGGTGAACGAAAGTTCGATATGCGCACATCAGCAAGAGCTGTAGCCGTCCTACTGCTGATGACAGGATGATTGAAAGTGATGTCAGCATTTCAGCGAGAAGACAGGTCCGTTTGATTTCTTTCGATATGTTTGTATGTCAATCTCAGCATTTTAGCTGCGCGCATTGTGACTTCCTCGGATTGCTGAGGCAATCCGGAGAACGAAACCGACTTTTCGCCCAGTGCGGATCATGCAACCGCTACTACTAGGGCAGTAGAGCGTGATCCTTCAGCAATGGGAAGAAGGCCATTACCAATTTCACGTGTCCGGATTGTGCTGTTGCTTCTGAATGCACCCGCCGCAAGGCTAAGATCAAATCGTCAGCGAAGCGTCTTTTCTGCAACATGCAGCAATCCTCCTTGGTATTGCGCTCGCCAAGGCGGCCACGTGAGCACGATTGATGAACTGCCGCCAGTGGTGCCCGCATTTTGCCAGGTTCGCATGGAAAGCACTGAATCCGGATGCCCGGCGGCTTTGTGATGAGCGAGGTTGCAGGCGATCCAGCCTATGCAATTTTAACCTGCATTCACGCTGCCGTAGCTGACCATTGGTTCGACATCCTACAGCGGTAATTGCCGGATTGACTGGTCGGCACCTGGCCGCGTGGTGACGTTTGCCGATAATGATGCCAGGTTAATGAGTGGTGCCGAAAGCCGACCAGGCCGGAGAATCCCGCGACCTTTAATGTAAAT